>JAXRVH010000047.1:0-178393 GCA_034640345.1 Drechslera avenae
TTCTCGACTTACCCAACGGTCCAAAACCGCCAATGCGACGTCAGCATACCACACAATTAAAACACACACACACACACTCTCTCTCTCTCTCTCTCCACACACTCCTCCGATCCCGATCGTCAGAAGTCGTAATCGTGTTCAAAAGCAGAAGCAATGGAAATTGGAAAATCCCACATAGATGTGATCGTCATTCTTTTTCCGGAAGTATTCTACCGCAAAGCTATCCCCCCCCCCTCATGTCATCCCGGTTCGGGCGCCAAGGCTGCTTTTGCTCTTTCCCCACCTCCTCCCATCGACGCGTACATAGGGAACTGGGACGAGGCAAGTTGCGCGAAGCCGACTCTTCGTCCTTCCGCTACTACTACTAATAATACGCCAACGGGATATAACACCTAACGCAATTATACATGCACATAACCAGGATCCCTTCTCTCATCCCAGCCTTTTTCTCCCTTCCCCTCGCTTCATCTGGGAACGGACGGGAGGAGAGACGGGTTGCACAATATTACGATTTTTATCCCTTTTTTTGTCCATGGGTATATTGGCTAGGGGTACCGGTAGCAGTTACCATGTATTGTAAGTGGGCCAGAGTCTGAAGTGAAGAAGAGGAGAAGGAAAAAAAGTGCGACGTCGGGTTTCAATTGGGGGGTTGATAGGCGGGCGCTTTGGTCAATCGCCGGTGAGGCGTGAGGGGTTGAGGAGGGAAGGGGAGGGGGTATCGGAAGCGGAAGCGGACAGCTGTGTTTGAGGTCTGTAGTAAAAAGCCCGGAGAGAGGGGGCAGGGGTTTTTGCGGATACCCGTTGAGAGATGAGAGGGGTTCTGGTTGATGGTGCTTGGATGTTACTTGTTGACTTTGTATCAGATTTTTACTCTCTTTTTTTGTGCAATGTCATTGTTTTGGGAAAGGGTTACCTTATTAGGTCAGCTGCTGTTGCCGCTATTGCTCCTTGTGACGAACTGATAAGGCTACTTGCCTCGGTGCTTGGGTACATACGTTGTTGCAATTTGGGCTTTATTACCTTGCTATATTTAAAGTTTGAATCTACTGTGTGATGAGTAGTTGTTAGGCTGCATTCTGTGGGAAGGAAGCGGTTGGCTCCGTCTTATCGCTCAGCCGCAGATGCATGTCTAGTGCGAGGGGACGCTGTGGCCTTGCATCGCTACGCACGAGCGGATGCAAGACAAGTGCAACATAAGGATTATGAAGATCTTTGGCAAAGCCACTCACAGATCCCAGGCGTCGTATACCTATCCCCAAAGCTTGGTCCGGCCATGGGTAATGCTCGGCAGTGTTGAGCGAAATTGACGCACGGGAATGGCGTGTTTCTTTCTCCAGCTCCAGATGGACGGGTTGAAGCTGTTAGCGCAAAGTACTGAGACCCAAGGCGTAGCATGACTAGATGATGGACATTGCTTCCGCAGAACGAGTAAGTAGATGAGATCCAGGAACGTGCTCTCGTACCTTGTCCCATGGTAATAGCTGTTTTGAGAATCGGAAGTATCGGCCGGGCTACGCTAGCATCCATGTATCTTGCTTTAGCGGAACGGCGCTCTGGGAACAATCATCCTGGTGTCGGTGCTGACAAGAGTCGCTGAGGTCGTCTCGCGATGAGCTAGTAGTTGGGGTAGTTGGAGCGATGACCTCGTACGTTCACCCGATCGATAGTTGCTTTCTTCTCATCAGCCCTAATTAGGTACGGTACGCACATCAATCGGACCGACCCCGCACGACCGCGACTACTACGTACGTCTTCTGCCAGTGACATCTGGGCCGTTCGGACCCGTTGTCTGAAGCAATAATCGGAGCGACTAGTCTGCTGTATGTGTGTGTGTGTGTGTGTGTGTCTCACGTAGCCCTTGCAAATTACAAAGACCATGATCGATGCTGGAAAACTGCGTTCCGCTGGGGAGCCGTATCAATATCCTGATTTGCTGGCTGTGACATTCCGGTAGTGTGAGTCGGCGATTGGGTTGTTTCGGCGTAGTTTCGTCGAACGTCCCGAGTTTCCTAGTCCGGTAATCGTCCTCCGATGACGTGCACAAGGTTGTTTGGAATTTTCCCGAGTATGGTGGTAAAATTTCCGGAAAGGATCTCTTGTTCATCATACCATGGATGCATGGCTTTCAATAGTGTCCCCAGTTTGCGCAGAGACGTTTGCAGGCCACTAGATTGATTGTCGTGGACACTGACGTATCTTTAGCCAAAGCAATCCTAAACTACGTATGCGCCTACAGGAGACATGTGCCTCGGTATATCTCTACCTGCAGTACCCCCCGTCTAGATGCAATAAATGCTACAGTAAACTGCAAAGGGGCAGGGGATATTGCTGTGTGTACCAGGTAGAGATACCGAAGCTAACTGGCAGTGTCAGAACCCTACATTCGCTTAGAATATCTCAAAATGGCTGGAATACGAGACATACGGTATTGTACACATGGCTTGCAAGGTCGTATGTGGTATGGAAAAGCTTAGCTTGCGCGGACAAGTGAGGCCGTGCGCCGTTGTGTTGGATTGCGGAGGTTGGTAAACGCTACAATATGCTTGTAACCCCAAAGGCCACGGTTGTGTAGTTCCAGCCTATGGTTCCAGTCCGTCCTCGAGCTCAAATCGAATTATGACTCTCTTAGGTTACCCCTCCCCCCCTAACGTAGGGTTCTCGTAGAATGAAGAGCGTAGTGTGTGACAAAGTGCCATCCGCTGCATAAGTGCCGCGCATGGATGTTTCCGTCGTGCAGGTTTCAGAATCGTCAATAGGCCCGTCAATGACACGTCGCTGAGGATAGATCTTGTTCCAGAATAATGGGCCCCGGGTATCTGAAGCGATGAATCGGTACTCGATGCTAAGCGGTTATCTTACCGACCGGTAGTGATGCGAAACGCTAACGCGAGAATGGCAGCTGTGAATGCGTGAGTCGCCTTGCTGTATTACCAGAGTAGGACCGTTGGGCCGACACGGGAAAGTTGCCGACATGGAGCTTGGAGGGATGTAGCGAGCGGAGTAGGCTCCGAGTAAGTCAGTTAAGTTTATATTCCGTCCCGACACGATGGCAGGCTTGCAGCAGGAATGCCCAACTGAGGGTCCATAACAACAAGGTCAGC
The DNA here is from genome assembly GCA_034640345.1 of Drechslera avenae. Classification (NCBI taxonomy): domain Eukaryota; kingdom Fungi; phylum Ascomycota; class Dothideomycetes; order Pleosporales; family Pleosporaceae; genus Drechslera; species Drechslera avenae. The sequence continues at coordinate 3,102 of JAXRVH010000047.1, forward strand.
CTGGTAAGGCGGTGATGGTGGGGGGGGGGGGGGGTGACTTTGACGGTCTGGAGGCGGCGCAGTCGTTCACGAGCTGACGTTGTCCTTTCGGGAAGTTTCAAATATTGGCAATTAGGGATGACGAACACGAATGGCGCAGGCAAGACGAAAGTGCTGAGCTGTCATGAGGGGGCGTCCAATATCTCGGATGCTGGTGTTAACAGAGGTAGCGGAGATTATCTGGGGAAGGAGTGGTGCTATGCAAAGCGCGTACATACACGGTGCGACCGAAATACTCCCGGTATCTTGCAAACTTAGTTGTACACAAGGCTTCTTTTTTTGGCATAACGGTACACTGCAGCACCATTAACCTGGACCCCTTGAACATCAGCAGCGATCATCGCGCTCGAGGTACACCTATGCGGTGCTGAGACGCCACAGCCCGGACGAGGGTAAGCCTTTTCAGGCCGAACAGCTACAATGACGCGTGCACAAAGTGGCCACGGATCCCCGGTTTTTACTTATTGCTCGCGTTGAGGAGATGCGCTGCTTTTCGGACGAGCACTCCCAAATAGGAGGGGTAAAAGAAACAACAGGCGAATAATGGGTAGAAAACAAGTCCCAAAGGGGTGAGCTTCGAGAAGGAGTGGAGACAGATGGCGCGGAATGCGGGAAGAGGCGGATATGATCGTCATGAGATCCATTGATAAGTCTCATGGCTTGCAACTACGGCGCAAAAGATACTCGACTCAGTTTAGACAGAGTGGCCTTCTTCTGGTCTCGGGCTGATGTTTGTGTGGTGATGTGGTGTTTGACTTGCGCGCACTAAGTAACCAAGTGCGAAGCTATTGAGAAGCGTCGCGGACGTGCCGCGTTAGCACTGATCGGTCCACCACACCTTAGGTATGACGAGCAAACGTAAGAAGGATGAGTGAGACGGATGCGAGAAAGAAAAGTGATGGATCGATCGTCACGCTGGCTGGTTGCGTAGCATAATGGCTATAATGATGACGTTTGATGCCCATGAGATGCATTGTCTGAACAGCCGGTTCAAGGACGAACAGGGGGTCATCGTGATTGATCATGGAAAAGGACATGTTGGAAAGAAAACAGTCTAGTGTTCTAAAAACAGCGAACGGATTCCCAAGTATCCTGGCCCTGGGTTGCAGGAAGAGTCGCGGGGCAAATGGTGAATTGACCCAAACACCCAGTTGGTGGTTCTAATACGACGACAAGCGATATTATGCCCAGCTCCGAGGGCGAACAGAGGACCGAAAAGAGTGGTTTACAGAAGACGCAAGGCATGTCAACCCTGCCATAGACACGAAAAGTGCTGCCCGATTCATCCGTAGACGCCAACGCCAGTCGTACGGTATGACTAGGTGCGGTTTTCAAGGTTGTTCACCCAGCAAGTCTACCAACAAAACGGGCCTAGACAAGCTGTCTTGTTTCAGACGACGAGTTACATGAGCATTCGCATAACCTGTGCCCCTATGTACAGTCAGCGGCATATGCATTAGTTGCGGCTACGCTATACGAGTAGCGTTCTTGCACGCGAGGGCGGAGCGAATCGGCACGTTTAGCTAGCGGCTAAAACCGCAGTTTGATGAGGACTCTTTTATTGGCCTTGAAGGAAAGGGTGAAGGCGAAGGGGCGCTGATGCATGGGCTGTGAAGGGCCTGCAGTTGAGCACGAGGATGAAAATTTGCAGTATGAGACGGTGCGTGCAGTAGGGTGTGAATTTGGTTGCGTGCCTGACGTTGCAGCAAATGGGCAGTCATGGCAGCTAAGTTGGTAGGCTGGTACAGTACTGGCTAGGCAGGGAATGTCTGGTTAGCCCTGGCGAAGATCCGAAGATCAGTTGTCGTGAAGGTCGTTGAGCAGGTCGGAGATCCCGCATCTTACCAAGTCGTCATCATGTTCCTTCCACGTGCGGGCCCTTGTGCTGCGTGCGCTACCCGTCTGGGGCCGAGTGACCTAAGACCGTTTTGCTTGCAGCGAGGAACAGCCGATGCGACGTGTGACTTGGGTGCGAACGGGTGAGAGAGCGTCGAGGGATTTGGAGAGCACCTAGGTGGGGGGATTCTGATCTGCAGTGCTGCGAATTCTAATATTGAGCCGGAACCCAAAGCCGGCAAAGTGCTCCCACCGATACATAGCAAGCTTAGTGTGGCCGCGCAGAGGAAAGTGAGGCACAGCCAGCAGCGTCTTATGACGGCGGAAGATTTTGCTCCCGGCAAGAAGAAATGGGCAGAAAGAAATGCGGGTGGATGGTGGTGCTAGTGCATGGTTCGCTCAATTAGCTGGCCTATCCCGGCTGGAACGACGCATGAAAAGCAGGCGCAGGTGCAGGTTGGAGAAGGAAGAAGCATGTGTGAAGTGGGTGGAATGGGGCGCAGTGGGCACGTGATGAAAAGGCAACTGCTCGCGCAGAGGGCATTTTGTTCAATAGGGGGTCCTTCGGGCAGGCGCATTACACATTGCCAGAGGCATGTTTCGCTGGTGTTTTTCTGGAAGCAGTGCGTTTCCGAGGTATCCCAGGCAGGATCAAAGTTTATCGGAACAGGCTGACTCGAGGATGCTTCCGTGGCACTGGACTGCAGATTGCGAGAAAGTGGCGGGGACGAATGGGCTTTCGAATGATGGCAGGAAAGCTTCTAGCGCGGTCGCGCAGTTACAGGTAGTAGCGACAGGCCGAGGCAAGGATTTCCGAGCGTGTTGTACTGTAGGGTACGTGTTGCGGCGGGAGGGAGGGATGTGGTCGCCCGTCAGACAACAGTAGTGCAAGTAATGTCCGACTGGCAGCGGGAGGGATGTGTGGGAGCCTCCTGAGTGCACAGTGCTGATGTTGGGCTCTCCTGGCTCTCCTGACGCTCCTGACGCTCACTGCGCGCATCACTCCCCCAGCCTGGGGGGGGGGAGGGGGGACTGCGTGGTGGTGGTGGTGATGGTGATGGTCACGGGCCGCGTGCAGTTCCTGAGCAGAGGATGACGGGCAATGATGGGCACTGCGAACGGCGCTGGGCCCGCCACGACGGGGCAGGCCAGGGTAGGCCAGGGCAAAGCTGTGCTGCTGAGTCAGCGGTAAGGTATCGGTAACGTTGAGGCGAATGGCAGCAAGGCCGTGACGCAGACGTCGCAATAACCAACACCGCCAACCAACCCTCCCTATTTACGTATGCACATCCACCACCATCAGCCGGCAGCTCGTTGCTAGGTCCCTCCCTCACGCCCCCCCCCCCGGACGCCGCCGTCGTGCCCCGTACAGGGGGGCCCCCTCGCGCGCACGATATGCCCATGAGGCTGCGCACTAAGGCGCCGGCGGTGGTACTTTGGCCTGGCTATGCAGGCTGCAAACGCGCTGCTGGGCTGGGCTGAGGGCACTGTTGCACTGCTGCACGTTGATGCTCGCCTCGGCCGCCGCCGTCGTCTTGGTCGTAGTGGCTGCCACATGCATCCAAGTCTCGACCAGGGCCTCCCCTGGCACCGCCATGGTGGTCTCGACGGCCGGCTCAGTGGACTCAGTGGGCTCGCTGCGTTTGACGACCCAGTTGACGGCTCGGGGCATCGCATTTTGTCCTCTCTGCACTGTTGATCCCCAGCAGGCCCGTGTGTTCCCACGGCTCGAATCGTGTCGGGCGCAATCACCCTGGCCAAGGCTCCTTGCCGGTACCTGGTCCCTCTAACCTAAAGACACGACCAGCCCGCGGGCTCTTCAACCATGCTCCGTGGGCTCTCTCAATGCTGAAACGTGCTTGAGGCGATCCAAAAGCGAGCCCTGCTCCAGCCCCGGCCCTTCCATGTCGAACGGTTTTGAACTTTCTTTGTCTGCCCGCAGTCCTCACACCCCACAACCATCTTCCGGACCATCTGCCTCCCATCCGACACCCGCTGCCACCGCTGGCCGACAAGCACCACACCACCAGGGCGACAAAGGCTGTAGCATTCAGCCCCCTCGTCGGCCACCGCCACAGTACTGCACTCCCCGAACCCATTGAGACCCGTCTGGGGAGCTCAGGCCGCTCATGACTTTCCTAGGACTCCGTCCCAGCTCGCGCAGCAGTCACGCTGCAAAGCCCTTTACCTCGCACGCCGCCAGATCAGACGCAACCCTAGGCTCGCAGCCCCCTCCCCGCTCTGGCAGAGCCATGGCCGGCGTCATGGATATCGAGCGCACCCGGACCCGGCGCGAGAGGACGTTTATTGGAAGCGAATGCTGCGTGTGCGAGGAGAACTTGGAGTACACACTGCGGGGCGAGCGCATACTGCAGCTCTCGTGCGGCCATGTGTCGCATGAGGCCTGCTTCTACGAGTACATCCGCGAGTTTGAGTCGCAGCACTGCCCGACCTGCGATGCCACCCTGGGACTCGACACAAGCAGGGGCGGCAATGTGCTCGACCTTGGTAGGCTGCCATCAACGCCTACTGCAGTGGCTGGCCATGCTGATGTGCATACAGAGAAACTCTCCACCATTGTGCGCTCCGCCCAGCATGAGGCGGCGCCGTCGCAGCCGCACTTGCACTCACAGACCGACTCCCACCGGAGCGCATCCAATACCCCCACCCCCTGGGACAACCAGACCGTCTCGTCCGAGAGGCAACATGAGGAGCACATGCAGGGTCGCTCTCGCACCGGCAGCAATGCCTCTGCGCGCTATCCACCCACCACTCAATCCCGCCAGCGGGACAGCAGTCACAGCCGCGATCGTGGCTCCGACCGCGGCGGCGGCTCCTTATCCAGGGCGCATGGACGCAGCGACTCGGGCGCTACAGGATTGGCCTCCTCCAACGACTACGCCGCCACCCACGATGGCCGGCGGCACGACTACGATGTCCAGTCCATGGAAAGCAGCCTCAGCAGCCCGCGCGGTCTGCTCAAGAGCCCAATTCCCGCCCCAACAGTCACTGTCCGAAGCGAATTCCCTACACTGAGCAGGTCGCGGCAACAGCAGAGCCTGACATGTCTGATCACGGTCGAGGTAGTCGAAGGCAAGTGGCGGCCAAACCTAGACGACATCCGTGGCGCACCACCCCTGCCAAGCGTGCCGGAGAGCACCTATGAGCGCAGCAAGTCGCCCGTCACCACCAGGTCAGCGGAGCCGCAGTACGAACCGACCGAGGCCCTGGACGAAATCACCGAAGACCTGCATGCTCGCGTCGACAACTGGCATGGCCTGGACTTTTCTCGCTTCGGGAAGCTGCGTCTGCACGGCCACATTCGCGTTGGCAAGGACCGACAGTCATGGCAGGAACTCGAGTGCTACCTCTTCTCCGAGATGCTCATCTGCGTAAAGGAGAAGAAGATGGCGCCGCAGCCACAGTGGGACGGTGGTCCACCCATCAAGAAAACAAAGTGCACCCTCAAGGGCTCAATCCTGATCAAGAAGCACCTCAACCAGGTCGAGCACTCGCCGGACAACCTCGTACTGACCCTCAGCCTCTCGGTAGCAGAGCTGCCCGCCTTCCACCTTCAGTTCCAAGACAGGAACCAGCTGGAGCAGTGGCGCCGCGCCCTCATGGACATTCGCCTAGACTTTCCCATCAGCCACCGAATGGAGCAGTATGACCAAGACAACTCTGGAACCGAGGATGACGACTATCGTAGGCCAAAGCGCGTCTCGTCCATCAACTCCTCCTACGGTGCTGGCCGATCAGTCATGACGGCGCCAACCGAGTACAGCACCTCCCGTGGCGGCGCACCCGAGACTCGCCTGGGTGCCTCAGTACACGTGCCCGTCGACATTGTTGTCGTCATCCCAGTCTCGTCATCAATGCAAGGCTTGAAGATCAACCTGCTACGCGACACTTTACGATTCCTTGTGAACAACTTGGGCGAACGAGACCGCATGGGCTTGGTCACCTTTGGCTCAAGCGGCGGCGGCGTCCCCATTGTTGGCATGACAAGCAAATCCTGGAGAGACTGGCCAAAGGTGCTCGATTCCATCCGCCCCGTAGGACAGAAGAGCCTTCGTGCCGACGTGGTCGACGGAGCCAACGTAGCCATGGACCTGCTGATGCAGCGCAAGTCGAGCAATCCTCTCTCAAGCATTCTACTCATCAGTGACTCTTCCACGTCCGATGCTGAGAGCGTGGACTTTGTCATCTCCCGCGCTGAGGCTGCCAAGTAAGCATTTGTTCGTCACCATTAGTACGTCAGCCCATACTAACAGTCATTCAGGGTTTCCATCCACTCCTTTGGTCTGGGACTAACGCACAAGCCTGACACCATGATTGAACTCTCGACACGGACCAAAGCTTCTTACACCTACGTCAAAGATTGGATGATGCTTCGCGAGTGTGCAGCAGGGTGTCTTGGATCGCTCCAAACCATTTCGCACCAAAACGTCAAGTTGAAGCTACGCCTACCAGAAGGCTCCCCCGCCAAGTTTGTCAAGATTAGCGGCGCGCTCCAGATCACCAAACGTGCCACTGGACGAGATGCTGAGGCCTCACTGGGTGATTTGCGCTTTGGCGATAAGAGGGATATCCTGGTGCAGCTAGCTATTGCACCCGACACAGGCTCACCCGAGCAGCTTCCCCAGGACCCTTGGGAGTCGATCGTGTCTGGCTTGGAGGCTCTAGGCGGACCACTCGACCAAGATGATTCACGCACACTGAGCGTTGAAGAAGTACCCTTGATCCAGGCGGATCTCACCTACGGCGACATACTCCGAGAAGGCACCCTTTCACATCTACCAAGACCCTCGCTCCTGGCCATCACCCTACTACCATCTGGAAACAAGAAGAACTCGACTGGGATGCCGCCAACACCCCCTATTCCACCTCATCCTCATGTCGTACAACGACGCATGGAGTTGCTCACATCAGACATGCTGACGCGCGCATTGACACTTGTCTCACGAGGTCAACACGAACGAGCACACCATCTGCTCCAAGAAACCCGAAGCATCCTCAAGGGACTAGGCAAGGGAGGCCTGCCTCCACTTCCCCCTCCTCCTGGCCACCGACGGAACGAAGGATCCGGCGCAGGAGGCAGCGCAGGATCCACATCACCCACCACCCACAGCTCCGGTGCCGACTTGCGCGCGCGCACGCCCTCACCACATGCAGACAGTCCTTTTACTCCTGCTGCCGGGATTGACGTGAAAACCATGCACGCGCTTGACGCGGAACTCGAATCCAGTCTCGAGTGGATAAACCACCCTGCCGTCTTCGGCCGAGACTCGCGCAAGGCTGTGCTGCAGGCCATCGGCGTCATCTCATCGCAGCGTGCCTACACATTCAGATCGCCATCCGAGTCGCTCTGGGCAGAACGCATTGCCGGCATCAAGCGTCTGTCCGAACGGGCACGAGACTGGCGCGAGACGGGCGATCAAGAGGCCCTGATGGAAGAGAACTAATTTCAGCTACGACTCTTCAAACTCTTCGCACTTGCTTGCATATACCCTGTATCATACCCCGTTATTCTTTGGTACTTTGCTCTTCTATTTCAATTCACGACCACACACACACACACTTTTGGGCGGTTGACTCCTACTACTACTACTTCTACATGGGCTCTGTTTGGGCCCTTCCCACTTGGGACGACTTCTCTTTTCCTTGACATATTCTCGCGGATCTATGATACCAAAACGGTCTACATTTTCTTGTACTGCGGATTCTCTGGGCTCGCAAAATGGAGGGGGGTTTTTGGCGTCGCTGTCGTTGGCGTATTGTCCACGGGACACGACATGTGCTGAGCGGTTGATTAGCTACATGCACTACTAGACGCACGAGTATCACATTATCGCTATACTCGATACCAAAATTTAACGCTATTCAAACTCAGCCAACCTCTTTCCACGCATGCTCAACATTCCTTCTGCAACCCCCCCGGGTGGACTACGGCCATGTGCAAGTACTCACCCGAGCCTAAAGCTGCGGCTTGTCAGCTGGGCCATGCAGCATTTCGGCTATGCCAGAGGCCCATCCGCCCTTAGTCAAACGCAGAACTTACCACCCCACTACGGTGAATCCCGCTAGAAGAGCGATGGCTTCGGCACGAACCATTCCCGGCAAAGATGCTGCTTCGGTGCGTTCGGCGCCTTACCCCTCACCTTAAGCCGCCCCGTTATAAGTGACAGCTCCATGTCTATACACCCACCCGCCTTTTGGTGCAGCAGCCTAGCAACCTGGATGTTTTCTTTGTGCATAGTCCCTATGCAAGCTACAAACCCATTCCGATGACCGCGTTCGAAACGGGCAGCTAGGTACGCAAGCCAAGGCCGGCAGTTGCAGTCGCGTTTGCTCTTTGAGTCTCCAACGACGTAACGTGCGACCAACCTACATACGACGTTCCGTCCTGTACAAACGCCAGAGCCGACTGCTCGCTTGTGCGGAAGAAGACGAGCGGTTTGGCGGCACCCGACGGAAATTGTGTGGCCGGATAATCAAGCCCAAATATCGAAACATCGAGACCTGCCTTCACGGCCAGAACCCAAGCTCGTTCGCTACTGATGCCGACCGGAAATTATTGAGCGCTGCAGCCGACGCTGGCGACAATGGTTGCAGAATGCACGATGTGTAGCCGGGGCCATGTATTTTGCCCATGCGATTGTGGAGTGATATGAGACAGTCGATAAAAGGCAGGCCTCCCAACGCCATGGGTCGTACCTGACTTGTATTTGCATCGGCTGTTTCCGACGCGGCGGCGGACCTATGGCACCCGTCAACGCTGACGTCAAACCAAAGGCAAGTCATGCACCACCACCATCACCAAAACACCCTTCATCGACGTCACACTGCATCAGTTGCAACAAACAGAAAGCCCGACATGTGAAACAGCTGCATCCCGTCGCTCTCCCACCCCGTCTACCCACGACATCCACCCCAATCCGCGAGGACGACATCTTCGCTCTCCAATATATCGAGTCTTACTATCATGCCACATGTGCGGATTGCAAACGCGTTGCCAGATTGCGACCCGTGGCCGCCGCCGGCGCGCAGGAACGGGTCGCAACTGGTCCATGGTCTGTTGAGAAAGGTGAAGCGGTGATATGCCGGTTGTTTTACTGCCTATCCCAGAAATGCAGATGCATCGCAGTGGGAGGCCCGATTACCACTTTTCCGTCTCCAATTCGTGTGTTCTGTTGTCGGGAAAAGTTGGCCGAATCAGGTCCATGATGCAAGAAAAGCAAATATCAGTACCAGTGCCATGGTTCTAGATCTCGCCCCAGCAAGCCAATCAACCCTCATCCCTGAGGGAAGTCTTCGAGATCAAACATCTGTCCGTATTCCATTACACAATTCTGCCATCAGCGTGTGTTGGGGTCGGCCACTGCGCTACACAACAGCTTTACCAAGCCTGATCCCGTTGTCATCACTGCCGATGCTCGATAGTCAAAATTGCCCCTGTCATATCTCCCTGTCATATCTGTCCAACCTACAAGCCCTTCGCATCTCGATGCACGTGCGCCTAGCATGGTGTTGGATGTCCTGTGTCCGTTGCGAGGCGAGCGGGCGGAACTTCGGTTCGATCCATCAGCCACACCAGATCAACAGGGGCAGGGCCGTAACAAAAAAAAACTATCCCGGTGTAGTCACACCACTGACAATCCCATAACCTGGGTCTTAAGCGAGTTTCAAGTTCGAAAGCGTCGACGGTTGTGAGGCCGGCCAGTTACGCAGGGAAAAGAAAACGGGGATTTATTCCTATCAGGGATGTGGACGTAAGGGGCTTGCAGGTACGTGCCATGCTTAACTGTTCGCAGCTGAAGATGCAGATCTGCACCTCTGTCGCACTCGTTCGCAATGCCGCCAAGATGCGATGTTCTCCGAGTCTATCTGCTTCTTTCTCGAACCCCACTCGGCGACCATAGTCTCACCTCCGTGCTTTTTTTCTCACTCGAGTCAGCTCCATCAGATATGCCACCACCATCTGCAGTCGCTGGTGCATGTTATTTTGGGTGTGCTCTGAGCGGGCGCAGATGCACCATAGCATTTCGCCCAACATTTCCGATGGACTACATAATTTGATAAAAGCAAAACCGGGGCATCCCCGCCGACTACCTGAGACCATTGACTTGACAGCGGCCGTTTCGCCGTTGACAGTGCTGAGACGTGAGAAAAGGGAAAGCATCCCGCATCCGCAATCCATGCAAAATATAGGTGAGGAAAGAGGAGGAGGAGAGGTGGGGTAAAGAGATTGGCCACCTCCGACCCCTCATCTGACAGCAATGCTTATGGCCGCATACAAAAAAGCAGCTTCAAGTTGCTGAATCGGGAAGAGAAAGCATCATTGCCGTCTTGGGTCGCACATACACGCCTGCAGTCCTCCACACATATGCAAATTAACAGGGATATAGAGACAACGAAGTCGAAAAGCCAAGTATAGCTCATGACGTACTCTACGAAGATTAGATCTACAGTCACATACGTGTTCCAGCATCTGTCTGCATGCTTTCTTTTTCTCTCGTCGTCCTCCTTTTGTCGATCCACCAGCGACTATCGCGGATCGTTTACTCTCTTACAATTGGATGGGTTGGGAGGCTTGTCAACCCCGCAGCTGTTACGTCGTCTCCGATCGTTGCTAAAAACCCTAAGAACTGCTAATCGGCACCGTTCCCGGCGAGCCCTCCTAGATCCAACGGTCACCAGATCGACAGGAGCAAAAAAAGGTGGTGTAACACGACGCCCGCGACGTACCTGGAACACACACCCTCACTGGATTGCATTATCGAAAGCAAACAAGCCACACAAAAGAGCCGTAGGTGTATTGTCGATCTACCCAAGCGCCTCTCGTTCCACATTTGGGCAAGATCTTGTGCGGCGTGTTTGCTTTTCTTTTCTTTCTTTCCGCAACTACCATTTCCTTTCCCCCACACCGATTGCAGGTTATACTTATCTGTATCTGTAGGAAAGTATGTCCCACCACACACACACCCCACCTCGCTACGCAGTAGTCTAGTTGTGCTTTTTCGTCGTCTGTGGGGGATCATTTATACTTTTTCCGTCCTTGGTTTTATTTTCCTTCCACTAGACTTCCCGCATATGCCGCTGGGTTTATACTAGGGAATGCTTCCCCGGCGCTAAAACCAGAAGAGTTGTATGCACATAACGGTGGTGGAGAAGGTTTTGCTTGTTTTGCTTTTGGCGCGTAAGGTGGGGAGTCGGTAGTGGGGATGAGGGAAACTAGCGGAGGCTTCTCCGCGAAGCCATGGGGTTGTGGCGCAGGGTGGTATAACGGGGTTTGATTAGAGATGGATAGGGAGTGTGTGCGAGAAAGATGGGTGAGTAGGGGAGGGGGGGGGGCGCTAAATTATAATGCAGTTGGCCAAAATGAAATACGAGTAGGTATTTCAACTGTATTGAAACAATTGGACTCGAATAGTGACTGAGTATTTTTAAGTTTGTTTATTGATTTAAGCTAGTTTTTTTATGTCAAAACTGCCTCCCATAAACAACGAAGCCAGAGGATTCTTTGGCCTCATAGCACCGAGCCAGCCTTGCTATACTTGTTTACAAAAGCCACAACATGCTCATTTACCTCGCTTGGATTCGAGGCACTAAGGAAATGCTGTCCGCCTTGGATAACTTCCAGTCTCGCATCGGGCGAATTGGTGAATAGTTGTATCTCTTCTTTTGCGTTTGCAACAGAGTATACCACATCGTTTGTTCCCTAGGGGTTTTTTTAATTGTCAATAGATGTTCCAGCTAGTTTGTTCTCAAAAGACATTGAAACACCCAAAGGAAAAAGAGAGAGAGAGAGAGAAGACTCACATGCAACCATAACACCGGACACACGACGTCACTCAACCGCAAATGCAAACCATCCCTATCCCTCAGATTGATGGCCGCCATGCGAATCCTCTTCCTTCCTTCCTCGCCCTGGTAGTTTCTCCTCACCTCGTCGAACCAAAAGCTTCGCACGTGCGCAGGGCACTCGCTGCCAAAGCCAGAGTCGATGAGAAAGGTGATGAAATCCTGGCTCGGCACGAAATCGTCGTTTGCTTTACCACCGAATTCGCCGGTGATGCGATGTGCAAGGCCGTCGAGGGCACTCCAGCAGCCCAGGTCGCGGGAGCGTGGAGATTCAAAGTCTAGAGAGGTACCTAGCGGGATTATACCTTTGATCTATAATATAATAATGACAAAAAAACCCCTCCCCTAGAGAGGGGGAGGGGTTGGGCAGTTTGCGTTAGCCATGGACTTACGATAACAACAACAATAACAACAACAACAACCGCAGTAGTCATCAACATAAATTAACAAACCCAAAACTCACTCACCTTGTCCTTTGCCAAAAGCGCCATCCGAACCGTTACCCACCCGCCCTGACTCGTGCCCAGCACAAACGCCTTGTCGACGCCTAGCTTCTCCATGACCTGCAGGTTCATAATCGCAGTGTCCCAGTACGTCCAGTTGTCTGTCTGGTGGGCGCGCGTGCCGCCGTGGCCGAGGAGCTCAATGGCGAGCAGGTTCATGGCCGAGGTTAGGGCCGGCGTGGCAAAGGCATCGTCGTAGAGGGCGGCCGAGGTGGTGAAGGAGTTTATCAGGACGAGGGTGGGGAGTTGGGCGTTGTAGGGTGCAGAGAGCCGGTATGAGGCTGTTATGCCGCCGAGGTGGGGGACGGTCAGGGTGGAGGTTTGGGCCATGGTTTCTTCTTCTTCTTCTTCTTTTTTCCCTAGTGAAACAGAGACAGGAATTCAGTGTGTGTGTGTGCGTGTGTGTAGATATTTTAAGATGGGAGGGGAAGTAGAGAGAAAGAGAAAAAAAAACAGGGCTTGTTTTGTGTGGTGCGTTTGGGGGGCCTCATGTATACGCATGTCATGGTCAATCCGTGTTTGGCAAAAAGACGTTAGAGGCCGAGGAGACTGTTGCGGGGAATAAGAGTGGGGTTCGGCACAATGGAAAGAAACCTGACGTGGGGGAGGTGGGAGATTTACATTAGTAGCATTTTTTCTCTCCTCTTCTACAGGTTGAAACATTGCCGCAAAAGGGTACGCGCGGCATTGAGGTATTTGGGGGTACGTTGGCTGACGTGCGGGTTGGAAATGTATACAAGGTGGAGGAGTCATTGGCCGAGCTAGTGCCGGAATGCAGGTTGGCCTAATATGTCGGTGTGCTTGTACTTGCATTGGTCAGGTGCACTTGCAAGTATCGAGACAAGGCGCAATATCAAAGGCATGGAAAGCTTCTGTTGTTGCTCTTGTGTGTTCATACTGCACCCTTTCCAATTGTGGGAGAGTTTTGGAGCTGTTCGTTTTGGGAAATAGAAAGGTCTCTTCTAGTTTACAGTGATGACTATTTGAACAAATGTCCTGAGTAATAATGAGACGAGCCTCAAGATTGCAAACAGTCATTCACAGTGTTGAATATAGGCAACAATTATGCCTCTTTTTGTTTAGCGAGTGGAAGACGTTGGATACCATGGACAAAGTCCGGATTGAAAACATCATCATTATTCATCTCGACGTCTGAGCTCATCTATCTATTTGTCGCCCATGCTCTAGTTCTCAAGAACATACCTATATCTCGCCTTTCCGTCCACCATATCCACAACCGCCTGATTAGCCTCCTTCATCGGTCGCTTCTGCACCCATGGCTTGATCTTTTTATCCGCCGCGAGCTGCAACATCTCCTTAATCTCCCAAGGCGCACCAATACCGCTACCGCCGACCTTCAAGCCACCCGAAAGCAGGGTGAAGGCGTTGATGGGAGGCAACTCTCCGCCATCCGGAGCTCCAACCTGGATGAAAGTACCATGTGTCTTGAGCAGACTGAGATACCCATCTAGAGGCATCTTCGCGCTGGAAACTGTGCAGACGATGAGGTCGAGGCTCTGTGCATTATGCTTGGCCCAGTCTTTGTCTTCGTCGGTAGAGATGTAAAGATCAGCACCGAGCTTGAGCACGTCGTCGCGCTTCTCGGCTTTGCGGCTGATACCCACGACCTTGTCTGCGCCGAGGGCTTTGGCGAAGAGGACGCCAAAATGGCCTAGGCCACCGACACCAACGATTCCCACCGTCTTGCCGGGTCCACAGCCATATCGCTTCAATGGAGAGTAGACGGTGATGCCTCCACATAGCATGGGTGCGGCATCGGCGCTATCCAGACCATCAGGAATGTTCATGACAAAGTGTCCGTGAGTGCGGTTATGGGTTGCATATCCTCCGTAGCTCTTTCCCTCGTCACCGGGGTAGACGCTGCCGTACGTGTTGATGGTACCCCTGTGGCAGTGGTTCTCAATGCCGTTGGAGCAGTCGGGGCAGTCTGGCTGCAGGCAAGAGCGAGCTTGGGCACCGACACCAACGCGGTCACCCTGTTTGACATGCTTGACATTCGAACCGACCTTGACGGCCTTGCCGATGATCTCGTGGCCGACGACGCAGGCTTTGGATATGTTAGCGTAAATCTGTGGTTGACTGCGAGGGTTTGGGCGTACGGTATGGTGTAGGTCCCCATCCAGAGCTTAGCATGTGTAGATCTGACCCGCAGATACCGCAGTGAGAAATCTCAATGTCGACGTCGTCCTCTGTCCACTTCTTTGGTTCGAATTCTCCCCAAACCATCTTTCCCTCGACACTGTCCTTGTCCTTTCCGAGCCATCCCTCGAACTTGGTGTCTGTCGCCATCTTCTTCTTCAATACGGTTGGTTGGTTGGTAGGTAGTGTAGTACTTGATATGAAAATTGTTGGGTTTGCGAGATGAATGGCGCTACCTGCGTCGATACTGTATGACCACTTATATGTATAATATTGCCGTTAACGCCGACAATCTATTCGTATGACATTCTCCATTGCTGTCTGGAAGCTTCTCTACGCGGACACGTACCGGTACTTGCACTATGGGGCCAGCTACCATCTAGCTAGGCTTTTGCTGCTCAAACGAGCGCTCATTGGTCAAGGTGACGCACGTTGGTCCGTCATAGATCTCTTCGCCGTAGTACAACGCCTAGAACCCGGACATCGTCGTATTTACTCGTGCAGCACGTCATGAAGAAAAAAGTCATCGTCCGGCTATACTACTGATAGCGGGAGTGTGGTCTACTCCTATTGGCCTTGCGTTGTGCGCTAACGCATCGGCCGATGGATATCGGACCAACGTCAGATATTACTGGACCCACCGATGCGATTACTTGACAGTTCAACGGACTTAGTGATATCGGGATTAGGATTCAAGGGGCTTGTCTCCATGTTTACGGATCTAAGCGGAAGGGATATGGATACATGATACCACGAATACTTTGTGGTGGGTTAGCAAAAACATGATGAGTATAGTGTATTTCATTCTCTCGTGATATTGATTCGTTACCTAAAGCGTTCATATCGCTCCTCTTCTGCCATCCTCTTATTTACACGCTCAATCGTCGCAGCATCATATACTTCCTCCAGACTCTTGTTACCCTTCAAAACCTCCTTCTCATGTCTACTCGCCTCTTCTTTCGTCATGAGAACCAAATCCTGCATCTTCAAGGAACTGCTTTTTTGGCCAGGCGTCCTTTGATCGATAAAACTCTGATCCGGCTTCTTCCATCTCGTCAGAATCAAGCGTGTAGACAGGCCACTGATTATGCTTTTCCCGTTGTAAACTTCTTCTACCAGATAGCCCACATCATCTTGGGTTATAGGAATTTTGAGACCTAGAGGGTCTTCGCTGAACAAAGCGCGTGCCAAACGCTCCTCAGCACCCTGAAGAGCTCCTAGAATGCCGTCATACATCTTGTCACGGGACTTTGCCGGCAAGTATTCATGTGGATACCCTGAGATTGAAAGGATGACATGGTTTGCGACTGCGAGACCAAAGATTGCTGGCATAGTTCCCAAGACTGGTAGAATCCTCACGCGGAAGTCTGCAAGCACGCCCAGCTCTCCAACATTGCCTTTTGCAAACTCCTCTTCAGAGAGTGGTTGCAGTTCGGCTTTCCCTGGGCCGGGCCTCTCAGTAGAATAGACGACTGGTATGCCATCTTTGACGCCTTTTAATCGTAGTTTTCTCCGGGTAGACTTTGATAATGGGTCATCTGTGCTTGCTGAGATGTCGCCGATGAAGATTCTCGTAGGATCAGACTTGCAGCCTGCGCCCATGGAGGAGATGACTTTGAGATTGTTCATATAACAATAGGCGAGAAGTGCAACTTTACTGTCAATGTTGTCGATCGCGTCAATGACAAAATCTGGTTGCTGGCCGTTCAAAGGTGCCAATTGTGCTGCCGCATTCTGTTCACTGAAGAGTTCGTTCCGGCATTCAAAGTGCGTCCAGGGAGTGATCTGCTCAAGTCGCTTGCGGAGACAGTGTACTTTAGGCGTTCCGACATCAGCCAAAGTTGCTACAGCGTGTCGATTTAAAGAGGATAAAGTAACCTGGTCAAAGTCGATGAGCCGTATTTTGGAGCATCCGGAGCGAGCCAGAGCCGCTGTTGCATGCGAGCCAACACCACCACACCCGACTACAACCACGAAAGCATTGCGTAACTTGGCGAGCCCTGAATCTGTGAGGAAGACTCTATTTCTTGCTAGCTGTTCAAGAATCAGATCTGTGAATACTGTCAGGAATTCATTTGATGACGCTTTGAAGATGCAGTCTCGTACCATCATCATAGTCGCCTTTCCTCGCTCTTGCAGCTAGTGCCATACTTCGCTCGTCTTCTTTACTTGGAGCAAAAATCTTGGAAGCAGCTCCATATTCGGTCAGCTGTTGCGAGTCAGTTAATATGAGTGAACATGTACGCGGCTCTCTAGATGCAATTCATGTTTACTTACTCTCGACGAGCGATGATCGTCACTGATTTCTGGAATAGATGCTTTTAGGTCCGCGACTCTCATCATGCGTCGTGCTTTTTGGAAACCGATAATTGCACTTCCAACAACGAAGCCGGAGACGGCAGCGGTGGTGATGAGTTGTGCATTGTGGCTCTCTGAGGCTCGCGATACCCACGAAGGCATTTTGACAAATAATTTCAAACTTTGTGGGAAGATGCACCCGATCTAAAACAGAGATGCCATGTGTGATGGACGTGAGAAGGAAGAAAAAAGCCACCTGGGATTTTGTTTCAACAAACTAGCTGGGATTGATGACTTCCAAGTGATGTAGAAAGTTCAGATCCGTCTAGGTATGAGCTGTCGACGCTAGCGTAGATGCGGTAAGCGCAGAGCCTTGCAACTCTCCTACGATGCGAGAAAATGCAGATGACCACTGGGCGACAACGCCAGCGAACCAGAGTGGACGCGTCTTGAGACATCTCTCACGCGCTATCCAAGGCCCTGGACCTGTGAGAGTGCCGTGTAGCTTATAAGAGGCCTCCACGCGCAACGTCAGTCCTCGAGCCACGTATTCGCGGATCGGCTATATCCACCATGTCAAAACTCACCCTCGCAATCGTCGCTGCTGGCAGTGCAGCAGCCGGTGCAGCAGCGACGGCGGTACTGTACTCGGGAAAGAAGGAAGGTCTTGCATCCACGCCATCCATCACCACAACCACAACCACAGTAACTGGTCGCGCGGGACCAGGACCAGGACCAGGACCAGTGCCCTCTGTTCCTGCAATCCCCTCTGCAGCCCGAAGTCCACTTGTAGACCCCAACGGCCTCTTTCAATATGGCTTCCCCGGCCCAGTCAACGACCTCCGCCCCGCCGCCTCGCTCACATCATCCTACGACCGACGAACGCGAAATCCAGCATGGGTTGCCGAGCACATTACACCCGAGTCGCTAGCAAACAACAAAGCCGACCGAAAGCACAGCGTCTTCGTCGAGGATGTCACGATTCCGGAAATGTTCCGCGCAAAGCTCAAGGACTACTTCCGAAGTGGCTATGACCGAGGTCACCAAGTGCCCGCTGCAGACGCAAAGTGGAGTCAGGAGGCCATGGACGCCACTTTTGCACTGAGCAACATGTGCCCGCAAGTAGGCGACGGCTTCAACCGCGACTACTGGGCACACTTTGAAGACTTTTGTCGTAGGCTCACGCACTCGTACCCCTCTGTGCGCGTCGTAACTGGACCTCTATACCTCCCCAAGCGCGAAGCCGACGGCAAATGGCGCGTCTCCTACGAAGTCATCGGCTCACCACCCAACGTCGCCGTACCCACACACTTTTACAAAGTTATATTCGCGGAAGACGGAAGGCTGGGCGGCAAGGTAGCATTGGGTGCTTTTGTACTACCAAATGCGGTAATCCCGAGCCACAAGCCCTTGACAGACTTTGAGGTACCGCTAGAGGCCGTAGAGAGGGCAAGTGGGCTGGAGTTTGCGACCAAGTTGAGCCCAGAGAGGAGGAAGAGGCTATGCCAAGAGGTCAATTGCAGCGTCATTGTTAGGGAGTATGCGCAAAAGCAGAAGCAGTCGGCAAGCAAGACGTAAGCGTCGCTGGGCAGGGAAACGAGCTTGGCGTGGTCGTTGGATAATGATGATGATAACAATAGCGGGGTCTAACCGGTGTACATAGCAGGTCATAAATCAGTCATCTACCCAGGTTCAGTGTCTTTTTACAAAGTACCTGCAGCTAGTTGTACATTCTATAGTACATATTTGATGACCATACCAACCCAATATATGTCGCATTGACCTTTTCATCCCATACTCGTACATGTGTTCTTGCAGACCGTAACACATTCAACCCCATACTACGGCCTGGTGTCATCCCAGCTATTTACAAGCCCTGCGTAGTAACTGCGGCGCTCTCACGCTGTATCCTGCCAACGTACTGTTTGCTGACTGTATTCCATGCGCTCATGTATTTCTCCATGCATGCTGTGAAGCAGCTTTCCTCGCCTTTTGAGAGTGAGGCATTGGGCTTGGGGACGCAGCGTTCGAAGCAGTGTTCATTGAGTTTCTGCGCATGTGTCAGTGAATTGTGGAACTAAGAGGGGTGGGCATATATCGTTGCAGAAGAGAGAAACTATGTACCTCGACAAGCATGCGCGCATTCTGCATAGCAGCTTCTTGCTGCACTTGGCGCATCACCGCCGTCTTCGGGTCGCTGGGATAAGATGACATGCCGCCTAATGAGTCCATTTGATGGATTGTGTTTTTATGCGTTGTTTGGCGTGAATTGCGGGTCGTTGGAGCGCGAAAAGGTTGGCTGTGTGAGAGACTTTTGTGTTTTCCGTCTTGAAAAGTTCCGTTGTCGACGTCAAGAGCGGCGGCTGCTCGCTAGCGTAGTTTCGTGGAACCCAAACACCCCTGCACCACACGCGGAGGTGATAGAGTGGCCTTTCCGATCCCAGGGTTCACCAACTCCAGTCCAAGTTGCCCTCCAGCGCCAATCTTCTTCTCTCATAGCTTCGATTCTACCGGGGCTTGTTTACTTGCCAATTACAGAAGTTTAGACTTCTTGCCATTCTTTCGGTGCGCCACTACTCTATTGGTACCTTGGGGATAGCTGGCCTTGGACAGCCGAGGACGTCGCGCGACCACCATGTTATTCGCAAGGCCATGGACAAGCTTGTGCTTGTTGGCGGGAAGCTGGACGGGCGCATTGGCGCGGTCGGGCGGTTTGAGCGAGGATCCTGATGTCAAGGCCATCTCGGTAGGCTGCTGCTACTTGAACATGCCGGCGATATATTGCTAACGACGACATAGCTGCGGACACACAGCCTCGAGCCTGTAAGTCTCGTCTCGCAAATCAACAAAATTGTCGAAAACACCCGCTGGACTAAGCTCTAACCACGCATAGCCATACCTCGATTCGGACATGCAAAGTCGCTGGTGGGATTTTGGCGGAGACACCATTATTCGAACTGATAAGTACATTCGACTCGCATCGGATAAGCCCTCGCGCGATGGCTGGCTATTCTCGCGAGTGCCGCTCACAGCTACCAACTGGGAGGTATGTTGTACCATACAAGTTCAGCCACACTGGGAGCTTACGCAAGTAGATCACATTCGAGTTTAAGATCCATGGACAGGGAAACCTCTATGGCGACGGCTTTGCCATGTGGCTCACAAAGCAGCGCGCGCAGCCCGGAAATGTCTTTGGTCATACAGACAAGTTTGAGGGTCTCGGTCTTTTCTTCGACACCTACAAGAACAATCGACCGGGCACTGTGTTTCCTTACATCATGGCCATGAACGGTGATGGAAACACACCCTACGACAAGGATAACGATGGAAAGTCTAATGAGGTCGCTGGCTGCTCAGTATGTACTTTGTCGCACACAGGAAGCACACATTCTGACATTTGAACTAGGCCCGTGGCATTCGCAACGCCCAAGTCGCAACCAGAGCCCGCCTCACCTACTTCCAAGAGCAATATCTCCGCCTTGAACTCCAATACAAGTCCGAGGACGAATGGACGCAATGCTTCGAGATCCCCAACTTCAAAATCCCACCCGTCGCCTACTTGGGCTTCTCCGCTGAAACCGGTGAACTCTCCGACAACCACGACATCATCTATGTAAGGTCGCTCAATCTTTACAAGAAGACTCCTGGCGCGGCCCCGGCCTCAGGAACCCCAGGCGGCAAGACGGCCTCATCTACAACCCGAGCGAAGAGCCATAGCGACGGTGGAAGCTGGACGTGGTTCTTCATGAAGATTATTCTATTTGGTCTGGCCATCACTGGTGGATACGTCGGCTACACCATCTACAGGACAAGACAGAGGGACCGTTTCTAGAGGAAGAGTAGTTCGTGCCTCAAGTTCAAAGGCAAGAAGAAGAGTGCCGTCTGGCAGGCCCACCCGACGATGCAGGTTGATGGGTGCATTGAGATTGGGGACGCAGATGACTGGACGGCGCTGTACAGGGTTGGATGATGGAGTTTGCTGGGTAAAAGTGGTCTTGAAAGGGGCACGCGCATTGTTTTTACATTCCCTAGCATATTGTCACAGTACCTCTACACCTCGCACACATTGATTAAAACCAAAACTTTAATATCCTTTTGTCGCGGTCCTGCTGATGTCTCCGCCCATAATAACAGTTCTATGCACAATTGCGCCCAAAGACTGTCGATGAAAGCAAGCGGAGTTGGGTTGAGGTTGCTCTAGCATCCATTTTAGGTGGCCTGGCTACATGGTGGTATTGGAAGCGGCCATGATGTTGAATGCTTTTGTGTTTTTAACGAGCATACGGTATTGTCTATTGCTGGCTGCTCGAGCGCATCAACATATGGACACTAATCCAAGTGCTTGTCGATGTGTGGTCAATGGCAGTAAACAATTCTTAGGAACTCGTCGGTTCTTGGGGGGTGAAACTCAAGGTGGTTTGGATGACGAGATATATATATATAAAATGAAGATAATCGCGCATCCTGTGGGGCTGTAGAAACAGCCCCTGTCTGTATTTTTTGCTTGGGCATGTTTGCCTCGGACGTCGATTCATGTGGAACACTGTCCTGTGTTATGCATGCTTACGTCACTAGCGCGCTACTAGCGTGACCCGTGATGGCGCGTCTTTCTTGACTTTTAGTGTTGCCTGCATCGGCAACTTTCTCTCATTACCCACAACCCGAGCAGCGAGTAAGTACCCATGAATTGTTTGCGGCGTCTCCAGCAGTACTCTACATGTTTTACATAGGCGTACAAGCATAGTGCGTAAATTGAAGCTAACACGCCTCAGATCCCAGTGAACGACAAACCTTCGTCACAAGGCGATGCCGAGGACTAATCATCTTTCGCATCACACTGCATGACAAACAAGAACGGAAATCGGAGGGAGTGCGCCATCATACTAGATGCGGCCATATTACTCGCGCCGTCATTGCACCGCGATGGTCGCGGGTAATTTCGCAAAGCCACTGGGTTCACCATCACCATGGATCTCAGCCCTGACCTTTCCCACCGCGCATTGAGGAAAAAGTAAAAGGTTAGAAGCGCCGTGCTGCCTTGCCTGATGGCTTGGAGGACGATGTCCGCTTGTGATGACTGACATGTAGTTTTCAATCCGAGCGCCTTGAGTGTGGGGATGCGTGGTCTTTGTCGTTGGGGCTAGTGGGTCCAGGTACTGGTGCTGTTTAGGTGGGTGTTGTTTCTTTCACAGTCTCGTTTACAGACGGGCAGAAGGGGTCCAGTGATGATGTCCCTGTGGGGGCATTAAAGCCAAAGTCGAGTTGAGGAGCCCGACTGTTGCCCGTTGAAAGGTTGAAAGACCGATCGATGGGGAACAGACGAGGTTCCTTCTGAGGACAGCAGGAGAGCTAATCTGAGGACCATGAATATATTCACCTTATTGCCATGAGTGGAGTGTTTCTTTGTGCTGGTGGGATTCAAAGGAGCTGTTTCGAAATGAGACTTGGTATCGGATGTCATTGAGTATTAATGTCAACATGCATGCAAAGACCCTCTCATTTCCTAACTTTCATTCGTAGAGGTAGCAAAACGGTCCTCCGACCGTACTCACCAGCTCATTGAGCTTATGTGACTTTCCTTCGATATTCACCACACCCAGATCAGCAACATCTTCTAGAGTCTGCAGACGGCCAGTACCATACATGTTTGTAGTACCCGAAATGACTTGCTGTCTATTTTCAAAGTCCAGACACTGCCAGAGGCTCCAAACTAGGTCGACCATGGCATGATGAAAGTAGAAGGGACTATATCATCCCTAACCGTCAGCAAATCCAAATTACACTAATGTGTATGGAAAAAGACAAGAGAGAAGTCACTTACAGGTCTCCAGGAGAGACATACTGATCGCTTCCTGGATCGCCCGAAATTGTAAAATGGCCGACTGTGTGCACACCACGAAAAGCCTCCATATCGTCTTGAAAGGTTCCAATATCCGTATGATTCGTAACAAGTGCAGCGATCTTGTCGAGCGTGGCGTAGCGTGAGGTCAGGTAGCTGGTGAGGTCACGCTTGACGCAGCGCGGGTTGTATCCCATGCCGTCTGATCGAGGATTCCGGGGCGTTGTGGCTTTTCCATCTGCGAGCTCGACTGGACTTTATTGTTTCAAAAATCACAATGTCAGCCTCTGCCTTTTGGTTCAGGAGTGTTTCTCTTTGAGAGAGAGAGAGAGCGAGGAAAAGAGAGAAAATACATACCCCAAATTTATCTGCATCCCCACAAATGGCCCACTGGCAATACATCCGCCCCCCGTACCCGCCGGCCTCCACACGTTACTCGCATGCGGCACGTATGCGCCCTGACCCCCGATACTAGTATCGCTCCCATCGAACAGCGGACTTGTCTCCACGTTTGTCGCCCAGCGGCCCCAGTTCCAGTATGGCTGTGTGCCGTTGTATCCGCACTCGCTCTGTAATGCGTACTCAAACGCTGAAGTGTAGAGCCGGTGAAAGTGTAGAAAGTTTCCTGTAAAGTGGATGTGAGGTGTTTGTTTGATGTGGACGACGACGAAGTCGTCATACCGGGTTTTGGCGCCCGGGTAGAGATTGGGGTCCAACTGCGAAGGCCGCTTCATGAGACATTGTACCGCAGCGATGTAGGCGTGTTTATCAGGAGTGGAGACGTCGCCCCTAAGTAGTTTTATTTCTCATTAGGCAATGAACTTGAAAAAATACTGTCTGTTTGAGAGAAAAAGAAAAAGAGAGGGCATTATCTACCATTCTCGTCGTATGCGGACTTTGTCTTTTGTGCATGTTTGTGACTTCGCGATTTGCGCGTCCATAATGGGGCGGCATTGCGCGATGAGATCTTGGACTGGGTCGGCAGTGCAGAGAACAGACAACAGCGATAGCGACACGACAAATGCGTATAACTTCCTAAAGTTGACAGGCCCCATGGTGGGAAGGGGAAAACAAAACAAAAAACGAGGGGCGATGAACGGGTACGGGCCAACGGTTGTTCATGTACGGGAGACAAATAGTGGGGATTCGAAAGCGTTATATATATATATATCTTACTTTCATAACACGGGCTGAAAGCTTGGATAGGAGCGCTTCTTCTTTCTCTTTTTTCATCCCCCCCCCCCCCCCCCACCCTTCTCTCTGTCTTGGCTTAAGGACACCTCAATCTCTGTCCCGGAGGCGCTCTCGGGCACATGTCATTCTGCCGTCAGAGCTCAACCGTATTAGTTGGAACCATGCGGCTGGCGGCTGCTCTCTTCCTCTAGGTTTATAAAATACTCGCATTCTATACGTATGTCAAGAAACGCGTCTTTATACCCAACTTCTCATTTATACGGAAAAAAAGGGGAAAGGCTGTTGATTCAAAATGCTGTTTTCTCCTGATGGTTTGTGTGTAAAGAAGAGCGACAGTTTAAAAGCAGGGCTAATTGACATGAGCGTTGCGCTATACACACTAACACATATGCAAAATAGAGGGAAAATGTGGCATGTTGCCCGTCATTTTGGAATACAGTCATTCTTCTTTTCCCGTCAGCAGCTGAAGGTTGTATTCATAAAGGGGGAAGGTTAGCGGCTATCGCGCATGGACGAATTGGCGTACATAGTCTTGACAATACTTGGCTTACCCTACCGCAGAGGTACGACCGAGGAAACAAATGACCCGGTCAGGAGTAAGCCACCAAGAAAGTTAGGCTAAGCGATGGGATGACGTGGACTTTTTTTTGAAAATAAGCCTTTGGCTTCGTTATCATGGAAGTATATAATTCCCTTACAGCCAGCATTAATGTTGTAACATTGCAACGTGGGAGAGTGTTGTTGAACATTTCTATTACGCGGAAGAAAAAAGGGGGGAGGGGGGTTCGTGCTCGTAGGTTCCCGCAATCCCAACGTTGGTAACCAGCAATAATTACCAAAACCTTGAATGATATGATCGCGCTACGTTGTTGGTTTCTCGCAATATCAATGCCACTAGTTGGATTGAAATACTAGGAATATCCCGCAAGCTTTTTCTCTCTCTCGCTTACATACGAAGAGGAGGTGGGGACAAGAAGAGCCGAGGAAGGAAACTGTCGGTCTTGGGGAGATTGTGATGAAATTGAATGTGGAAGACCTCATTAGGAAGGTCTTGCGGATTCAGAGGCTGTTTTGAATTTCAATCTCGAGAGCGGATGCTTGGAGCTATCTATACTATAGGTGGTGGTGCTAGAGATATCACAAGGTGCACCAAGGCGTACGCAAGGTGCTTGTGTATATGTGTGTATTCAACTAAGATAGGTATTCTAGACCCCATCGTTACACCGACATCAAAGTCTTAGTTGTGTTGTCTAGCCATGACTACACTCTTGTGGCGAGTGTTGTGAGCTTATTCTTCGGCTTCTTAAACTTACATGACACATCTACCCAGATCAACCGCTTATAGGCTGCTGAGCATCACCTCATCCCCTTTCAACAACTAACACGAAACACAATACTAAATTTCTCATAACGCCTCACATACGCTATTTAGGGTTTTGAGTATTTGCCGACCTACATTGGGTAATTCAGCCAGACCTTCTCCTGCTGGGGCTTCAGATGCGTCATTACTTTGTAGCAATTCCTGAATACCCTCAGTCTTGGACTTTTCATTGTTGTTTTCCAACAACTCCGAGATTTGGTTCCGTAGCTCTCGCTCAGAAATTTTGCGTGCCTGTTTTCGCTTTCGTCTCCGTCGGAGACAAAGGCATAGGAGGATGAGCCCGATGAGTATTACACCGCCGACTACGGCGATGATGGCGGCTTCGGCACTAGTAGAGAGCCCCGAAGATTCTGTAGGATGACTTTCAGGCGGATCCACAGTATCATCAAGTGCTAGATAGGAGATGGTAGAAGGCTTTGATGTTGTATGAAGAGTAGTAGCGGTCGTTGTGCTAATGTCGGTGGAAGCTACAGCCGGAGTAGTGCATGCTGTAGTTGAAGAATATGGCAACTGAGTATACGTTAGCGTAGTCATTTGCCAATTCTAAAAAATATCCCTTACGGATGCGTCTGAAAAGGCAGGGTCGTTGATGGCTGAGACACTTTCAAAAGACCATCTGATGCTGACCGGTGCTGTGGAATCCGAAGCGATTGTCGTTGGTGTAGGTATTTGCCTCTTGTCCACAGAAGGTTCTGCAGGCTTTGGAACGTTTCTGAGAGCCCACGATTTGTCACCCCGTGATAAAACCTCCCAGTATACACTTGCATCCACGGTTTCGTTGTGAACCATGGTAAACAGCTTACCGCCACTGTCGTCCGGAACAGTGCTAAGGTAAATATCGGGTCCACCGAGGTGACAGCGTATCGTCCAGGCTGTCGAATTGAACTGGAGTATTTGCCACTCTATTTCTTGATTTTCATCCGTAGTTTGTTGTGCAGAGCTATTGAGCATGGAATTGCAAGAGATATAATCTGTTGGTGCGTTTGCTGTATACATCCGATACCATAGGTTCGGATCAAGACCTGAAGTAGCCATCTCAATACGCTTTTCTGGAAGCTACGAAGAATTTTTGGGGCTGCGAACGTAGACAAGAGAGACGAAGGTGGAGAACGATGTGAGGCGACAACATAGCAAAGCGGAGAGGAATATTAAATACCATGAGTGCTAGCTTCTACATGAGAGCTCGCTCGGCTTTTCCCCCGCATCTAATAACAAGGGCGCAGCCTAGTGTGTAGTGGTTGGGAGTACAGCCGCCATCAATGGAGTTGAGTTGAACATGGTTCGCATTTCCATCTTGTGATGTGAGCCTGGAGAGTATCATGGATAAATTGCGAAATCTTGAATTGATGTACTTTTTAGAGGTTCTCGAATTCGTTGGTTGCTTCCTACCTAGGCAGTTGTTATCTACTTGCTTTGAATCTCTGACATCTGGGTGATTCGGGTTTGTGTGAGTATACATTGGCAATGTGTTACAGTCATTCTCAGCTGTTGGCCCTGTGGCGTTAGGGTGCAGGGAAGCGAGTGGAAGCGATGTCACTAACACCATGCTTCTTTTCAGCCGCATGTCCAAGTCGGGTCTTTCAGTCTGGCCACGACATCCAGCCTGGACTAGAAAGCCTCAAATTGGATCTCGGCTTGTACAAGTCTCTTGGCAGTATGTGTCTTAAGAGCGTATCTGAAGTGGCGTGCAGATGGTCCGAGTGATTGGGTGTTGGGGCTGAGCTTGACTTTACCGTAGTTTGAGGTGTAGAAAGCGCGATCTTTCGATGGTGTACATACAGCTTCTGCATCCAACACATTCCAGCTCAAGTGAAGGATGGAAGCTAATGGATATCAATCGTGACCCACCACACCAAGGCATGCTGAGATACTACCACGACCGCTTAGTTAACCGCCTCTAGACGTTGAAGAGCAGTCGAGAGCCGCAAGCGTAGCGTCTCGTTCAAACTTTAAGATCTTGACCCCTCAGTTCCAGATCGTGACCGAACTATAGTTACATAAGTGACCCTCATGCCAAGCCTTATTACACCTACTATTACTGCTGCATCCGTTTCAGTCTGAACTAACCCCAATGCCAGGCTATCATCCTCGCTACTATGTGACCCCTCAGTGTCTAGCCCTTGCTTAACCCCGCACAAACTACAAGCCATGCTAACGACTAGCGGACCAAGTACATAATAGCCTCGCATACTTCCAGGTCTGCCACTTTTACCAAGCTGTGTTGTTTTGCGAGCGCTAACACACGTAGAATGTACAGAGCCTGTGTACTTTCCCACAACCCAAGTTCATGATTGCCGAACTTGGTTAGTATCTGGATAACTAAATTGCGGTTGATTGTGCGAGTGGGTAAAATATTGGCTAACATAATATCTTCACTTCTCCACTACTTCACTTTTGAAGTTGGGACGGACTTTGCTTGTTACTACAATCAGAAATCTTTGCTGCTCTTTGTCTTTTCATCGTGATATGTGATATGTTATGCAAGATATTGAGCAGGGACATTCGCGGCCGCACTCTACAAGCAAAGGTTTTCATTTCCCCATCCCTCCCCATCAACAACCCAACTATTTACTAGCCTCCAACACATTCCTCTCCACACCCGTTACGGCCTCCCTAACGCTAGGTGCAAAATGCCTCCTCAGAATCTCGCCTTCCCAGACCGTAGCCGCAAAAGGATTACTACCTTCAATCTCAGCTTTGAGTGCATCAAACACGCCATCACCCCTCCTCTCTTCTGTATTCCATAACGGCGCCACCTTCTTGCCATGTGTCTTTGTGATGCGGTTGAGCAGCCCCAGCATCGCTGTGCACGACTTCTCAGGCAGATGCAGCGATATTGACATGAGCTGTTTGGCAAACGCTGCGACGCGCAGGGGCGGTACGGCGCGGATGGAAGCTGCAGGCAGTAGGATGGACGATAATGACCGAATGAGGAGAACAATGGTAGTTTGCACGTTGATTTTCGCCGTATCGGCATGTGAAGTTGCAGCGTTGGGGTCCGGTAGGTGCAGAGACTTGGAGCTGAGTTCGATGTCCGGATTCAGGGCTACGGGGTGCAAAGTGCGGTACAGATGGGTGATGAAGTAGCTGAGATCCAATTTGAGTGCCGACGCTGTTTTGGCGCCGTCTTGGCCTTCGAGAAGGGCAAAAGCAGTGATGACGCAGAGGAGGGATTCGCGCGTGAGGTTGCGGTCGGGTGCTTCATTTTCGTCGTCGTCCGAGTCAGAGGCGTCTTCGTCTTCTTCGACGGAGGCAGCGGCAGTAATTTCGGCGGTTGCGATGATGTCGCGTAGGGCTTCTAGGATGTCGCCGAAGAAGTCTTGGTTGATTAGGTGTGCGTAGCGTGCCAGTCCTTCTAGCACGGCGCCCATGAGCTTTGGAGAGCGGGCTTTGAGGATGCGGAAGTAGGCTACGAAGACCATTTTGAGTGTTTCGGCTTGCATCCTGTCGCGCTCTTCGTGGCTGACAGCTGCATCCGCTTCTTTGAATTCCTTTTCAATCGCCTTCCTCTCTTTCAGTTCTTTTCGTGTCCGCTTTGTCCTGAACTCCCGCTTCTGCTTCAACTTCTTGCCATTGACCATCGGCGCCTCGGCCTTGTCAACGGAATGGTAGGAAGCCTTTTGCGAAAACTCGGATAGTAGCCGCAGGTGTAAGAACGTGTTTAGCACACTTTCGTCAAAATGGTAATTCCGACTCTTCATCATCTTCGTAAGCATGGTGACAGCTTCCAGCGCAGCGTTGCCGTCCTCGTCGTTTTCAAAGAGCGACTCCATTGCCTCTCTACAACGCACAAAGTCGGCATCGACCCTCCTCATGCTTAGCTTCCCAACCAAGATCTTCAAAAGCTCGCCGCGGAAGTTGAAGTGTGGTACCGAGTTCAACAGGTTGCATGCACAGCTAATAGCTACAGTCGCCAGACTCGCAATTTGCTCGTTGTTCGATCCGCTCGATTTTGCCAATTTTGCTAGATGCTTGACATAGGCCTCATAACTTGAGACCAGCTTCTGCTCAAACTGCCGTAGCTTCTTGACGTCCTTTGAAACCTTCTCTTGCATCTTCTCTTCCGACAGCGGCCGTATCCTGTAGCCTGGGATAATGTCCTTGAAGATGGAAACCTGTGTCGCTAACGCCAGCTTCTTGACTGTAATATTATCCGAGTCGGCGAGCGCCTGTAGAGTCTTGAGCGCACCAATATGCTCCTCCGGGTCCTCATTGACCAGACTCGCTATCCTCGCAAGCTCTTCCTTTGCCTCGAGTATTTGTTGTCGGGCGGGTATCTTTGGCTTCTGTTCCTCGACTTCTTCGATGTCCGAACCTGCGGCTTCCTCATTCTCGCTCCCAGACCCTAGAAAGCTGTCCGACTCTTCGTCCTTGATATCCTGTGCCGTGGGCGTGGCCGCTACCCACCCTTCCGTCGTCTTGACTGGCAACCTCTTGTTCTCCTTTTGCTTCTTCAGCTTGCGCGGCCGTGTTTCATAATCCTGTTCAAGATCCCATTTCGCCGCGTTCTTCAAAAACTTGCCCTTGTGATCCTCGGTCGCTCCATTCGCACGCCCACTATCTTCCGGCGGCGACAATCGTCTTCTCTTTGGAGCCGGTACGCGGGACATGATCGCGCAGAGGAAAAAAACCCAGGGAAACCAGATATGCGGGGACGGGAACAATACAAAACGGAATTGGTGTTCTTGTGGTAAGTGTAATTATCGCAAACAATTCAGAAATTTTGGCGTACCGCGCCGGCGGGCGGAGACTAGCTGCTTTTCCCGCTCCACATTTTTTTTGGAACTTTGCGACTTTGCGCCGACCACCCAAACACGAAGCTTCAAATCAGCCTCCATTACATTATATATCATACACGAAAGCATGCGTCCCCTCACAGAACCAGAGACTAAAGTTCTCTTTGAGAAACTCGCCACATATTGCGGAAAAGGCATATCGAACCTCATCGCCGACCCAACTGGCGGCAACGATCGTAATGTCTTCCGCGTGCAAGTAAGTAAAACCAGGCCATACGCGCTCTCCTTCTTCCCATACAGCTCTCTTGGCTACCCCATCACAAACAAAATCCTTGCATAATTCCTCATTCTACCTTCTCATCTCCAAACTAACACACTCTCTCCATAGGGCTCCCGCTGCTACTACGTGCGCTCCTCGCTCGCTAACCTCGCCACAAGCGTCGCCCGCGACAACCTCCTCAGCCTAGGAATCTGCCTTGGAAAATTCACAAAAACCGGGAAATTCCGTCTCCACATCACCGCCCTCAGCGTAATCGCACCGCACGCCCGCTACAAGGTCTGGGTCAAGCAGAATGGCGAGATGCCGTTCCTGTACGGCGGCAATGTGCTCAAGGCGCATGTGGGGAGGTGGAGCGAGGATTGCCCTGAGCATCAAGGTGTGGTGGTGTTGAGTATGAATGATACGCCTTTGGTAAGTGGAAGATGAAACGAAAAAAAGCAATCTGGGCTGGGAGACCAGTGTGAAGATGGAGAGAGAAAGAAAGGTGTTGATGAACTGGGCTGGGCTGACCTTTTTCGTGATGTAGGGATTCGGTGTTAGTGCGAGATCGACGGCTGATGCGCGCAAGTTGGATCCTACAGGTATCGTAACGTTTAGACAAGCAGATATTGGGGAGTACTTGAGAGAGGAGGATACGCTATTCACGACTTGAGCTGGCAGAGATAGAGAATGACAGAGAGAGACGGAGAGGGAGAGAGAAGGGTTAGTGGGGCGACAAATTTCATCAAAAGCTGAATCAAAAGACTACAATTCTTCATTTGTAGCAAAAAAAGGGAAGGACGCGGGGTGGAAGCAACGGTAAACGTGGGGCAGTACACAACTATACGCGCGGTGGGTGCTCATGCGCTCTACGGCGATGCGAAGTGGGAATAAGACGAAGAAGAGGGAAGAAGAAGAAGAAGCATGCCCGAGTTATGTGTATGTGCAAAGAACGTTGGACATGAGCATGAAGGACTTTACTCCAAAATACAAACATGCAAATAAAGAGAGATACCCAAACTACACTTCTTCACCGTCACCTTCACTGCCACAAGTCCGTCTCCCTTTCCAACCTCGCGTTAAGCAGAGAGAGAGATGGATTATTGAAGGAAGCATTTAAAAAAAACCCCCCGCACAAATTAATCTTCATTTTCCTTTGTAGACGTTTTCGGTTCGCATACTTTCTAGAACATGCATACTGTTGCTCTTTGAGTTTTGTCCATGATCCTGAATGCTGATATATACATATATATTGTACAAGCCTTCCCATGTTAGAGCATCAGCCGCCGCCGCAGCAGTAGCAGTAGCCGCTTTTCTCTCTGGTGAAAAAAAAACAAAGATAGAAAAGGGTATCAAAATCTTTTGATCCTTGTATTCTCTCCTCCCCCAGTCCAAAGAAAAGGAATTTCGCCCATGGGGAACTTCGCAGTCTGTTATTTGTACAGTTTATACCGCCAGAGAAACTCTAAAAGGAAGACAAAAACATGATAACATGTGCGCAACAAAGAGTCCATTTTAACCAAGTTTCTCGAGTAGCTTCCGTCGCCTGCGCTCCACGAGCTCGTTGTTGACTTCTTCAAGAGTGGGTACGCGCCACCGTACGCCATCGCCCGCGTCGCCTGGTATCTCCACCCATTCCCTCTGCGTCTTGCTTGGCTTGTCACTGACATCGTCTCCGAGTAACATGAAGTTATCCCACGCCTCCCTCTCTTTCGCCTTCTCGTACGCCAGCAATGTGCCGTCCTCTTCGTCCAGGTTATAGCCGTAGTAGCTGGCATCCACCTTTTGTCTGAGCTCACTCCTCTTCTCACGGCCCTTATCCATGTCATCTTCTGGCCTACTCTGCCTCTCAAACAGCTCTTTTACACCTGGCAAGTCTTTTGCTCGCCCAAAATATCGGTACCCCTTGCCTCCTCCTGGAACCTCGCGTCCCTCCTCGTCCAGTACCCGGCCACCTCTCATGTAATTGGGCCCACCCAAATTCCTGATCTGGCTCTCCCACATGTGCTTTTCCCTCATCAATTTGTTGATCTCGTCGTTGAGGTCGCGGATCTGGTAGTCGGAGAGGGCTTCATCCTGGATCTTGGTCACTTTGCGCGAGATCTCCTTGAGAACTTGGCCACGCCACTTTTCGCACACGGGGATCGAGTTGACGGCGGTGATGAGTTTGGGGCGGCGTGTACGCGAGATGTCGATGATTCCAGCCTCGGCAGCTTGAGCTGCGCGGAAGCGGAAGAGCATCGAGTGCGCCTTCTCCGAATTTCGTGCCATGGTTGCGCTTGTGTCTTGATGTGACGAATGGGTTCAGTGTGGAGTCGAACGTGGCAGGAGAGTCGCTCGGGTATGTGTCGTGTTGGACGTTTGGTATTGGGGCACGTAGGGTGCTGTGTCGCGCTCTCCCCTGTCGCGGTCGTGGTTCGTATTAAGCGTCGGTCGCGCTGCGCGCAATTCTATTAAATATACAGGAAGCTGCCCGCAGTCGCAGAAATGAAGAGTTGACAGAGAAACGGGATTCGCGATTGGCGATGTTGGTGTGGTTGAGGGGGGAGACAAAATGAGCACACGCGTTGGCTGGAGCGAAAGTTTGGTGTTTCAACCGCTAGTAGCTAGCACTTGTGGGTGACGCACGGCGCATCTTGGCGTTTCGGTCAAGGGGCGCCCATCGACCTGCATCAACTTAACGCAAGCAAGCCCACTTGAAATCATAGCACACGTCACCGTTGTATAGGTAACCCACTGCTCGCCTGGATTCACCAGCTTGACCCCAGATCGTGCACACGCTTGTCGCATAAGCAATTACTCGACCTAGCCCTGTCATCGACGATAGCCTACGCGAAACTTCCCTCGTCGTCCTCCGATGCATCATTCATCGCCTTCACTACCACGCATACAACATCACGCCAATGTCTTTTATTTCCAATTTATGTCTTTCTTTCATTCGTCCCCTATCAGTCTAACAGCTGGCCGTCAACATGCGCCTCGAACAGCGAGTAAAACATTATCTAACACCACCATGCTAACAATATAGGAGAACAAAGCTGGCAAGACAACTCCTGAGTAAGTAGGGAATGTAGAGGCCGAATTACAAACGATGTGATAAACGAGTCTAGTCGAATTGAATGGAATCAAGTCGGAATCTGGTCCGAAGGGCATGCGTCAGGTCGTCTCAATGTACAACTCCATCCCTAGTCGAGCGTGCTGCGCAAATCCAATAGGCAATGCTTAACCATTCAACGCCATGCCCGAAGCTCCTTCAACCCATATCTAATATTTGTTTGCTGTTGTTTGATCGGAATCCAAACCGAAGTGTGACGTCCGAATGCCGAAAGATGATAGGAGAGATACATAGGAAAAAGGTTACGATGCCCAAGAGATATGGCTAATGCTAAGGAAAGAAAAAGACTGTCAGTCAAGTCATATGACTAGTGTAGTGAAGTGTTGGTGACACAAACACAAGGGGTAATATAGGAAAGTTTGTGGGTATAGGAAGGAGACTAGGCACCGGTTGCATAGTTTGCTGCCTCCATTTCATGTCGTCCCTCCGTACGGGACTCTGTACGAGATTCTGTACGGGACTCTGTGCGGGATTCGGTTCTTGATTGTGCGCGCGAGTTCATGGAGCTGAACAGGGAAGGCTTGGAAACAGAGGCACTGGAGTGTCGAGCTTTGATCGTATGTTGGTGCAAATGTGCAACATCATGTTTGCCTTTGTGGATGTTAGCTTAAATACTGCACTTGGTTTTTAACTTTCTTACCATCGCAGCACGCTCGGACATTAGGCATGAAGTCCTGGTCGCGCTCCACATGCTCATGGATGTCACGACTTAGCTCGAGAGCGGAAGTGCTGGGCTCTTCGTACGTCGCTGATTCCGCTGCGCTAGTCTTACTATTCCGACGGCTAGCAAATGATCCTCGCATCGCAGAGACGCTAGGCCGGAGCATGCTGAATCTGCTCGACACGGAACCGTGCGCCGGTGGCTCAATTGACGATGCACGATGTTGTTTCACCGTTGACTGTCGAATCGTAGGCACCTGG
This sequence comes from Drechslera avenae, assembly GCA_034640345.1. Classification (NCBI taxonomy): domain Eukaryota; kingdom Fungi; phylum Ascomycota; class Dothideomycetes; order Pleosporales; family Pleosporaceae; genus Drechslera; species Drechslera avenae. Next base: position 37,247 of record JAXRVH010000047.1, read on the forward strand.
GTTTGATCGCGATGAGCTTCGTGCCGAATGGCATATGATGCTCTAGAACGCCCAGTCTGTCGCGAAGTGCTTCGATATCCTCCGTTGAACTCGTCCTGAATTTCATCGGCGGCCGCTGCTTTTGGGTCCCTGTCATGCTCTGAGTGTGACAAGAATTTCTCTGGCTGTTCTCCACCGTCTTCGACTCGTTGACACAAATAGTTTAGAGCATTGTACCATGTCTCGTGTCTCTGGCCTGTGGTTGCGGTAAACTTCATTGATCTGCCGGGCGTAATAACAAGCAAGCTCTTCTGGTGAAGCCCAGGAGGCAGAGGGTTAGGATCATCAACCTCGAACACAGACTCGATAGCTACACTTTTGGCTTTCAATGTCGACTTGTCGGCGCTTTGAGGGTCACGGTCGCTCCAGTACAGCGTCCTTGTGTAAGGATGGATCCAGAAGAAACGTCGGTGGCGATTCTCAGACATGCCTTCGCGCCCAGTCTTGCGAGTGTACTTCCACAGATACTCGCCGATCATGGTTTGAGTAATCGCTTGGATCATGCGCGGGTCTGTGGCGCCGGTAGGTATTCCATTTGCAGCAAAGGATGGACCGCCCGGTATATTGAAGCGCTGATCCAGCTCGGAGGTGAATGAAGACAACGATGATCGATGGCTGAGTGGCGAAGATGCTCCACTTCGATGCGATTGCCGACGCACCCGCGGCGTGGTCCCACCAGTCTTGGGAGTAAGAGTATTGCTACTCGTCTTGATATTAGGTGTGTGTGGCCGCTTCTTGTAGGCAGATGCCGGCTTTGAGGGTGGTCCCATTGTCCCTAAGGCTCCCGGAGACATGGGCCTAAGAGATGCCGCAGCAATAGCTTCCCTGTGGTCTGAAGGTAGTGGAGGAGGCGTTGCAGTGCGAGAGCGCATACTTCCGGAGCTACCAGGACGCCTCAGGTATTGGCTTGACTCGTTCGTCTGGTTCCGAGTAGGCGACTCGGGGTTCGACAGAGCTCTCTCAACTGTAGCTGTGTTGATGAGACTACTCCATCGCTGACTTCGGGCAAGAAGAAGTTTGTCAATTTGCTCAGCAGACACCATGGTCTGGGTGCCACCGTCAGCCATTGGTACCTGGGGTCTCTTGACAATGGCATTAGTGCTCAAAGTTCCCAAAGGAACGCGAGCATCCCTGCTTTCGGCGGGCAAAGTGGTTGTCTCGGAAGAGGAGCCCTTCTTCCAAGGCAGTACAGTATCGAGATAGGTAAGCTTGGGAGCGGACGAATCTTGATTGTCCATTGTTTCCGTCTGAGAAGCAGTAATTGTCGAAGAAGTGACAATCGCACGTTGCGCAGTAACAGGTCTCGATGGCGATAATGGCTCGGTGCCCTGAGTGGCAAGAGAAGACAGGGACATAGCAGGAACCTCAACGCGATTTGCCGTGGATGGACGAGGTGCTGGAGACGGAAGGAACGCTGGTAGCGTTGGGGACTCGGGCTGATTATCATGAACGGTCCGTACATCAGAAAAGTGGTGCACAGAACTCGAAACATCCAAGGGCTCGGTCTGCAACACGCTAATGGCCGACACTTGCGGTGCCTGCTGTATTGGCTGTACTGGTTCAGTGCCTTGGGATGTTACACTCGAAAAACTCGCGAGAGCTGATCCTTGTGGTGCAATTGGCTCGGTTGTCTGTGATGAAAATACAGAGAAGGCGGGTGGTGCTGGTCTCAAAGGCTCCACAGGGTCGGATGTCTGGAAGGACAACGATGATAGTTGTCGTGGAGTTGCTCTAGGTACCTCGACTGGCTCGGTAGACCAAGAAAAGAAGCCCGACATCTGCAGAACTGGTACCTGAGGTGTGGAAGGCTCCGTGGCACGTGACGAAAGCAGAGAAAACTGTTGTTTCTCTCGGCTTGGTGCAAGTGGTTCCGTTGACTGTGTTGATGCTGTCGAAGATACAGATAGTGTTGGTCGAGGAACGTCTCTCGGCTCAGTTGTGTTAGACGACAGAGTTGAAATCTGCAGCAACGCAGCTGGTTTCTGTGGTATATCTCTTGGTTCGGTCGTGCGTGACAACAAACTCGACATCTGCATTAACGGCGCCTGCTTCTGCGGCACATCTCTTGGTTCAGTCGCTTGAGCAGACAAACTTGATATCTGAAGTGGTATATGATGCTCCATCTCGCGAGAGTCTTGCGCAGGCGTGTGCTGGGCCTCCTCAGAGATTGACCTCGAATTAGATACGCTGTGTTCCTTGGGAACTGTGGATTGGGTAGAGATGGCAGAAGTCAAAAGCGCTGCCGGAACTACCAAATTCAACGCAGCAGGTTCCCTTGGTTCCGTGGTCTGGTGAGAGACTGATGAAACTCCTAATGAAGGAGCAGTGATCTTCTCCACCACAGGCACAACAGGTTCAGTACCTTGTGAGGAGAAACCCGACAAACCGAGAGATGGAGGAGTGGCATGCCGGGGTTCAGTAGTATGTGTAGACACCGACGACATAATTAAGGGGGTAATAGGTACTGCCCGTGGCGCTGTGGCTTGTGCGTGCAACGAAGAGAACGCATGTAATGGTGCGGTGGGAGCTTGTGGCTCAGTTCCCTGGGCGCATAAGGAAGACACAGCCAGCTGAGGTACCTTGGGAGCGCGTGGACTGGTGGTATGACCGGAAACAGTCGAGTAATTAAGAGTAGGTGGAAGCACAAGCTTGGGCTCGGTGCCTTGAGAGGAAATAGAGGATACACGGAGATCTGGACGAGGTAGAGCTCGTGGACTGGTACCCTGTGAATGCAAGGAAGATATTTGCAATGTAGGCAGGCGAATGGGCTGGGGTTGCGTGTCCTGGCTGGAAATCGAAGACATTGTAATGGGCTGCGGAAAATCTGGCTCTGTCATCATGCCTGAGTCTACCATCATCGGCCTGGAGATGTCAGACTGCAGAGCTGATCTCTGGAGCATGGGCTTCCTCATCATATCTGGCGAAGAATGACCTGCGTACACCACACTGGATCGGCTGGGTGTACCCTCAACAGAGCTGCCATCATCGTCGTCCCCACTTAAGTCATTCAACTCCGCAAAGAGACTCTTGCCTTGAGCAGGGGTATTCTCATTGCTACTGCTGACATAGCTAGCAGGAGAATCTCTCGACCCTGGTGGGGTGCCGACAAACATGTCTGGAACGCCTCTTGGCGTTGATCTGCGGGTGCTGCTGTCCCTTGGCCTTAGTCTTAAACGAGAATTCTTATGAAGAATGGGTGTCCTGAAGTTGATCTCATCCTCGTCGCCAGAAGCAGATGCTGTACTCCGGAAGGAATTGATGCGGCCCACACTCGAGATGGACGGTCGACTACGTAGTACAGCTGCCTTGGTGGGGCTTTCAGTCTCGGTCAGCTGGTCGCTGCTGTCTTCGTCCAGCGTCTCCGCTCCGGTCTGGAATGCATCCGACTCTGTTGTCATGCCCTCACGTTCGTTGGCGGTCTCGAAAGCAGCGTCCGAGGTCTCATTGGAAGTTTCAAAGCCATTGTATGCGACAGTCCTGGAGCCAACCGGGAATGATCCTGGTGTGGAGTTTGACGGATGTGGAGGTCGACTTGGAGTCTCAAGCACACTGTCTTGTTCCTCCCACTCGTCCTCCTCGACATCTTCGACAATCTCCTGTGTGCCAGTGCGGAATGCTCCAAGACGGTCAGGGCGAGCGGGCTTCTTGAACACGTCCTTATCGCTCTTCCTTCGTTTAGTGGCGCTGCCGGGCCCGGCCAGAGAGCGGGTTGTGTCCAGCTCGTCTCGGGCATCTTGAAGCATGCGCTTCAGCTCAATTTTCTCAGTCTTTTCGCGGTGAATGTTGTTCTTGAGCTGTTGGATCATGCGGTGCGCGTGCTGGAGCGAGTGCTTCAAGGTCTCCGACTCGAGCTGACCGTGGCGTGGAGTAGCCTTGGCTGGAGATACTGGAGGCGAGTGTTCTGGGGTTCGGTCATCACCATTCGCGCCATCATCGTCGGCAGACGAGTCGTCATCGTGGGCACGCTCTTCGGATCTTGCACGGTACGAGATAGCCTTTGCCAGCTCTTGGTTCTTGGATGTGAGCTCTTCGACTTTGCGCTGCATTGCACTTTTCTCGGTCTCAGCCATGGCAGCACTACGACGGAGACTGGAGAGCTCTGTCTCATGCTGTTTGGTCTTGTTGATATGGTCGTCGTTGAGCTTTGCGTACATCTGCTTCAGCTCCTCAACCTCCCTTTCCAGCGTGGATGCTTCAGTGCGAGCGAGGTTTAGCGCATGGTTGAGGCGGTGTTCCTTATCCGCCGCCGACTTGGATTGCGCTTCCGACTCGCGAACTTGGGTTTCCAGGTTCCAGTTGACATCCTTGAGTCGCGACTCGCTCTCGTCAAGGGTCCGTAGTCGTTGCGACAGGCCTTCTACTTCGATTTCAAGTTGCGACCTGTCAAGATCAGCAGCCTTGAGTGCTTCGTCTTTCTCGAGCAGGACAGCCTGGAGCTCCTTGAGTTGGGAGAGCAGAGACGTGGAGATTTCGGTAGCCAGCGCGATGTCGTTGATGCGGCTCGGCTGCTGGTTCCTCTGCTTTCGCGATGGGACGCTCACTTTGGTAGGCGAAGAGATGGATTCGCTGGAGTAGACCGAGGCGCCGCCAATGGCGTCTGTCTCGCCGCTGGGAACGCGGGACTTGGGAAGGAAAGCGCGGGCTGTCTCCCTGCCCACCTCATTGAACTCCTTCTCCAGCTCAGCCAGCCTTTGGCGTAACTCGGGCCCGATGTCGTTGTCCTCCTGCTGATGCTCGACCTCCTGCAGCTTGTCCTCGAGCTCCTTCCGCTGTTGGACCAGCGCATTGCCGAGATGCGACGTCTCCTGCAATCGGCGCGTCGTCTCGGCCAAATGTGCTTGCAAGGCCCGCTTTGCTTGCGTGGGTGATCCGTTGAGATAGAGGGAAAATTGCGAATTGTCAAAGGCCGAGTACCGTTGCCGGTGATTGTCTTGCGGTGCCATGAGGAACGGGTCAGAACCATTTCGGTGTTCCACCGAGAGCGCGCCCGGCGGAGGATTTGCTGCCGCCATGGTGTCGCTAGTTGTGCGGTCCTACAGTCCCATTGCCCGCGTAGAGTCGTTCGCTTCGACGGAGCCTGGGGAGATGAGTTCAGAAGCGGACGTGTAGGTAGTAGGTGTGGTTAAGGAGCGATCAGGGTGCGCGGAATGCGGCGAAAAGGGGTATGCGTCCGGTAGCAGCAGAGAGCAGAGCAGTTGCGTGTTTCACTCAGCCAGGGCGAGGCCGGAATGCACAAAGACCTTGGTGGAGGATGACGCGCAGGTGGGCGAAGGGAAGCACGGCGACTGCTGCTGCTGGTGCTCGATGGCTTTAGGGGTCAGACTAGAGAAAAGAAGCAAAGGCGCATCACCAGGCAGAGCCCAGGAACGGCAACGAAAAAGAAACAACAAGGGAATGCCGAACGGGCTGGAGGGGCGACAGAGGCGACAGAAGAGGGATGACAAGAGCGCGGGTGATGTTGTGCAGAGGGCGAAATGAAGCGACCGTGCGCGTTGACGCTTTCACGCTTTCAAGCAAGCCAGAGGTGCATCCACAACATCGATAGAGGTGCAGATACATGTACCCCACCGTAGGTTCGCGCCAGTCTGCGCACTTGATGCACGTCTCCATTTGACTACGTAGGCGTGCAGCGGGCCCCTCACCACTGCTAGGCCGAGGAGGGCTGTTGGTGTACGCGATTGGATCAGAGGAACCCGAGGTGCGCGCCGCATTACCACAACTACCACACATTCTCGAATGGCCGGGGTGTGTTGAAGGCATGAAAGGGGAGGTTGATGCAAATTAGTACTGTTAGCTTGGCCAGTGATGCTGCTGGGAAGCATATTTCTGCAACATGTATATGGCCAGCCTGAACTCCTCGTCCGACTAAGCAAAGCTGCGTATCCTGCAACCACAACGCCACTTGTTCAGCGCTCGACTTCCCAACCCAAAGGCCCGAACGCTACAACCATGGCAGCATAGTCAGAGGTGCTGGAGTACGGCTTCAAATTAGTTGACGATGATCACGGGCGCATCTCCCGACGCGCTGAGATGACCCAATCCTTTGCGCCACTTCCCCGGATTACATCACGTGTTTTGATTTCTCAGCCACAACTTGCGCGCAACCTTACACGCTCAGTCCCTACACCAACCACATTACCGCTCACCTCTCACTCGACCCCGCTTCCTACACCATGGACGCACCCGTAGTAAAGTTCAAGAAGCGAGGGGCAAAGGCTGCGCCGCGCAAAGTCGCGCCGCCACCGACAAATTCGGATTCGGATTTCTCGTCTGGCTCAGAGGCAGAAGGCGAAGATGGGCGCGTAGTGAAGCGGCGAAAAGTCAACAGCAACGCGCTCAAAGCATCGACAGCAGACCAGCAAATCAAGCCAGAAATCGAGGGCACGACACAATATGCCGCGAATCGCTCCGCAGTAATAGAAGCAAGCAACGATGCGACCAAGCAATCCAACTGGTACGAGGAGAATGCCGACGAAGCCCTCAGCTCCAAGAATTTGCTCGGTACCACGCGAACAAAGCCCACGACGTTTATCGAAAAGAACCCGGACGCCCCGAATCGCCAAGTAGGACCGATGAAAGCATCGACAAACATACGCACAATCACCGTGACGGATTACACACCAGATGTGTGCAAGGACTATAAGCAGACAGGCTTCTGTGGGTTTGGCGACAACTGCAAGTTTCTACACGCCCGTGAGGACTACGCAGCTGGCTGGAAGCTAGATCGCGAGTGGGAAATGTCCACCAAGGGCAAAAAGCCTGGGGGTACCATTGTTGCGTCTGCGAATAAAGATGGCAAAGAAAAGGACGAAGATGGGATTGATTATGCGCTTCTGGAAAAGATACCATTTGCCTGCATCATCTGCAAGAAGCCGTACAAGACGCCCATTACAACCAAGTGCGGCCACTACTTTTGCGAGGCGTGCGCTCTGAAGAGATACCGCAAGGACCCTACATGTGCGGCATGTAACGCAAAGACACATGGTGTTTTCAACGGCGCGAAGAATCTGCAAAAACTGCTGGAGAAGAAGCAGAAATGGGAAGACAAGAAGAAGGCAGAGGAAGAAGAAAAGGCAAAGCAAGATGAGGGCGGCGACTGAGTGTGTGACGGATGAGATTGGCCGGAAAATGTGCGAATGACAGCAAACACTCGCGACTACGCGTAATGGAGGAGCCACATGTCCTTGCTCGGCCAGCGAACCACCCGTCTTCTTCGTCCGCGTCGTAGAAGACTGTGGCTTTTATAGCACGAAGCGATGAACCAAAAGTGCCGCCAAACTTGGGTTGAAGTCGACTCTATCACCAGTAACATCGTCCATGTCGACGAGTGATTGTATCAGGCTTACTAGCGGAGTAGCATGTACTAGACGTGAAAGCAAACCGGCGGCCAGGATCGTATCTGAATAGGCGTATTCTGTTCTCTATGGCCAAGGCACGGTCGAGATGACTGGCAGGGCTACGAATAAACGGTAGCAAGATGACGTATATGAATCTGGCTCGGCGCCTAAGAAATTTATCATTACCGACTTGTTGCATATACCTTTCTTTCTTTCTTTCTTTTAAAAGCAATCCACGCTATAAACCGCCTTATGCTTTTCCCATGCTGACTCCAACCATAGCTATCAAGAATAGGACTGCGGAACTGCTGTCATCCATGTGCAAACCAAGCCTAGATGTTTCGAGGTTTTAATCTCGTTTCAAGCTGTTGGTCAGAGAACGTTGTCTTCCCAGCATATGCCTGACTGTCCAAAACTACCATTGAATGCATACCGTCCACGTCTCGTGATTGCCTACCAGTCTGGACGCGCTAGTGTTGCAGTTCTCAGGGGTTGGCTGTCGAACTACTTATGACTGGGAGGCTAACTAGGTACCACCTGCTATGCTTGTCTCCCAATGTTTGCTAGAAGGTAGTACGCATTCTAGTTGTTCATTGGCCCGCAGTCTAGCTAGAAAAAAAAAGGGGGGGGGGGGGACTGAAACATTTGCGCCTGAGCGGAACTTGTGCCTTGGCCTTGTTTTCCAAGCGGCATCGCAAGGTAATTGTAGTTGTCAGTGGAAGCAAAGTGAAAGATGTACGAGCACGTGACATGTGAATGATGACGGAAATCTTGGCGCACGTGCAAATTAATGGCCCGTAGCGCGGGAAGGAAGTGATCGGTAGAGCTGGGCGCACGTTCGCTACGGATGGTTGCATCAGGGAACCCCTCCAGCCGTTCACGCTGGCGGATCGGGAGCATGTGAACAGTACGATAACAGGCGGCAGTGCGGATGATGGTCTGGACGGCTAAGGCGATAGCAGGGCGATAGCAGGCACACACGGGCTTGGTGTGCTGGCCGCTGCAAAGCTGGTCTCGGGCGTGTACGCGTGTTGGGGCAGCGTCGAGGTTGGCCATGTCGACGCCGAACTCTTCTAGAGCCGTTGATCTCTGCACGCCTTTCGGTGGCCCCACGGCGCTACCGGTCTGAACAGGCAAGGCGGGCTGTTTGATAGTAACCAGATTGAAAAGCGTTCAGATGGGATCCATGAGCGTGCCCCTCATGACCGTTGGGCGACAGCAGAGATTTTAGAAGTCTAGACTTCTCTGCCTTTGCCCTCTCTCTCTCTCTCTTTCTGCCTCGTACGCCCGCCGCGAGAGTATTGCCGCCGCCGCCGTCGCCGCCCGTCCGCGTGAGCGTCTGTTGTTGCCGTTGCCGTTGCCTGGCGTGAGCCACAGCAAAAGCAGTCCTGTGACCTCGCTCCCGGCCAATCGCCCGTTACATTCCGAATGCGTCACTCTCCGAGTCCAGGTACGCGCGATGGGCCACTGCGACAATCGCAGCCTGCGCTGCATATAACCGCCCGCCATGAGTGCGACTGACGCTGCTCAGGTGCCGCCAAGTATCCATATCAATTCCCACGCTATATAACCACACGAGGGCCCAAGTCGTGCCCGGCACTCGCCCCAAAGCGGCCCCTATCCCGGCGATCAGAAGACTGACATACTTGCTCTCCAAGCCCCAGTCCATGCTTCTCAACGCCGACCCGACTCTGGCCGAGGTTCCAGGCTTCAGCAGAGAGCAATTGGATGCCTTGGCCCGCAATGTCGAGCTGAGGCGCCAGCAGCTCGAGCAGGACATCCAGCAATATATTAGAGTGAAGCAGGACGAGCTGCGCCAACATGAGCAAGAGGTACTCTATTTGCCCTTCTTTGATGACAAGCGTGCGAGGTGGCTGATTCGGGCCTAGCTTATCAACCAGTACCGCTCAATGGAATGCGATCAACAATCTGCCTCTGCCCAACGCACCCGCACTACCAATGCTGAGCATATTGTTACGTCGCCCGACCCGAGGGAGTCTGAGCCTGACCCGGACCCGGAGCCCGAAGAGAGGACCAAGCAGAAGAAGCACACCAAGGTGCACAAGCGAGAGAAGGAGCTCTATGGCTTAGTCACGCCCGTGTTCCTGCCACTGCTCGACGCACGCGACACGTCGCCCGAAAAGAAGAAGAAGAAACTGTCGAGGCCCGAGATTACGCATCGTGCCTATAGCGCACCGAGCATAGCGGAGGCGGGCGCGTCGAGAGATGCCGAGCACGCCCAAGAGGACCGGAAGCCCAGGAAGGACCTCAAGGACATGGACGGCACAGCGCTGGGAGAGGCTGTCAAGGACAAGCAAAACACCGACACAGCGGCAGCGGCGACAGCAGCAGCAGCAGTAGCAGCGAGGAAGTCGAAGCGCTCCACCATGAAGAAGTCGGCCCTGCGCCACAAAGACACGCCCCGGTCGCGCTCTTCCCGCAAGAGGGTCAGTCTGGTCATTGACGGTCACACTGTCCTTCCCGCAGATACTGTCGACGAGCCGCCTCTCACGTCGCCCAGCAGCGAAGCCACATCGGCCTCCAACTCTACCGCCTCTCTCGACGAATTAATAGATCCGCGTCTCACCACACCAGAAACACCCATCTTTCTGGAGCATCGCGACGCCGTCCACCACAGCCTCCCTCTTCCAATGACCAATGCAATCCGCTCAGCTACCAAAGCGCTCTCCGAAGCCCAAGCACCCCTCTCCATCGCAGCCGACCACTCACCACCCTCTCCCCGCTCCCCAAGCATACCTTTCAGTGCTGCGCAAACAGTAACACGCACATTCTTTGATCCGCCACCATTGAGCCAGCATGCGCATTCTATCCCTCAAACCGCAGGTCCTGAGCCCATCTATCCCACCTCGACGGCCACGTCTGCCGAACTCGAAAGCGACGAGCTCGCTGACGAAGACCCCAACTTCAATACCTATGTAGGCGGCTTGCACGGATCGGGTGTTGATGACGTGAACCAGGTGGGTAGCTACGGTTACCCAAGTAGCCTGGGCGCGAGCTACATGGAGAGCTATATGCAGAATCGCCCACTGAGCGTGAGGATGCAGGCCGCTAACAAGGCGGGCTTGGGCGACATCGAGAAGAGAATCCTACTTGAAGAGAGGGAGGAAGAAGAAGAGGAGGAGGAGGAGGAGCAGAGAGAGGAGGACATTGAGGACGAAGACGAGGAAGATTTAATGATGGATACACATGTCGAAAGAGGAAGGACACAGGACAAGGACAAGGACGATGACAACTTCATGGGCGACATGGATGACTTTTGAAATGGCAAAATCATAAGTCTGGGTGTAAATAGGGCGGCGCATGATTACTATTATGGATGCATGATTGGGCGTTGCTCTGGGCTCTCATTTGGGGCATCGGTTTTTGGATATGCAACATACCGGCTTCGATGCAGCTACATGACCCGGTCTTGCAAGGCGACAGACGGGTCAGCATCGGACGGGAAGGAAGGAAGGAAGGATGAGCATTTGGCTGGAGTCACAGGATACGTGGATTGCCCTCTCGCTTCCTATGTATATCGAGAGAAAAACTTGTGTATATACGGGCGGCAGTTTTTCTTTTCTTTTGGGGATAAAGGTTATTTACGCGAGTTCGGGGGGGTGGGGGGAACATGATATAATGGAACACGTTTGAGAAGCACTCTTTGTTTTTGCTCTGTTCTGTTTCAGTTTTTTTTGTATAATAATAATAACAATAATAATAATAACACGTTCAGTCGTCAGCTGTAGAAAATCTTCCATGTTTTCACCCGTATACACACACACACACACATATTTGCTCCAGGCTGCATTTGTGTTTCTTTTAAACACCTTTACTCTCTCTTGCTAACCTGCTCTACACGGTTCACCACGCGATCCAGCAGACTCACCATTTCATCGCTCACAAACTTTGGGTCATCCTGCTGGATAAAATGACCACAGCGCACCGCCGTAATCGGACCAATCGCTTTTCCTTCGTCCGTAATTCTACACAGCCCTTCGTTGTAGCGCCGCCAGGCCGGATTGGCATAAGTCATTGTCAGAACCTTTGGAGTCTTAAGACTACCCGTGTCTATAACAGGTCACGTAAATTAGCTCTTGTCACCAGCTCCTCTGCTCCCTTGTACAGCAAGAAATAGAAGAAGAAGAAGAAGAAAGAGAAGAAAAGAGAGAAGAGAAAGAAGAAAATGAGTAATAGCACACACACACGTACACGATTGTTCCGCAAACGTCTCCCAATCATGGCCCACGACGGTAAGGTAAGGACCTTTTCCCAGATACCCCTCTAATTTCGGACCGTCTGCGTGCGGGAGCAACTTCGGCAGATTCTGTCGTGATAAGCCCTCCTGACTTGGCACGTCCGGGTGGAACATGCGCCTGTACTTTTCCCGCGTGGCCCGGACTTCGTCTTCGGTGACGCCATCGGGGAGCGTTTGTGGGTTAAAGTCTGGCGCATCTGGGTTGGGCCAGAAATCTTGGTAGTCTGAATTTGCCATTATGCTGTCCAGGAAGAGAAGGCCAGATACCGTGCCCGGGTAGCATTGTGTAAAGAGGCGGGCGAGCGCGCAGCCGATGCTATTGCACACAAAGATGAGACAGGGGTAGCGTGTGGGTTTGTTGATGTCTAGATGCTCGCGCCATATCTGCAGTGTGAATTGCTTGAGTGCTTTTACGGCGGATATGGCGTCATGGCCGTGTGAGGGTGGTGGGTCTTTGTCATCCGGGTCTGGATCGGAGTCTCCCTGGCCATATCTGTCGTAACTCAACAGTCCAGGGTATGGTAGACGGCCAACAATTCTCTTCTCTAGGAAACTTCGAATCGTCGGATCCCACGAGCTTCTTGGCATCATCAGCCCGTTCAGGAAGACGATAAGCGTCTGCGAAAATGGGTTGGGGTGGTTGGCATGGGGCTTTGATGCAGGATAATATGTGTAGTGTATCCGCGCACCGGGTTTGGTGTCCAGAGGAAGCGAAGACACTTCCGGGTCTGGAAAGGGCTGGAAGTCGTCTTCGGAATTATTCATGCTCCCAGGAAACGGTATAGCATAGCTGCGGTTGTTCATAGTCTCGTGTCTCCGGGCAGTATTAATGGGGTCCCTTTGCATCGTATTGGTGCCGGGTGAATTGGCCTGGTTCATGGCGGGAGTCTTGATGGCTGGTTTTGGTGTCGTTCCTTCTCTTTCTTGCTTGGTCAGTCCCGAGTACCTGAGATGGGGTGCAATGTACGGGAACGCATCCATAGCTGGCTCTAAAGTGCGCAGCGGGACGGTGGTGGCATTTGCAGTGATTACTTTGGTCGTCCTGTTTTGGGAAGGGCGTAATATGCACAATGGGGGTTGAAGAGGCCGGAAGATAGATTATGGAAACGGAAGCAAGATGGATACAGGGTTCACGACGACCTATGTAGCTCAAGGGTCGCGCAAGCTATCTCAAGGCGTAGTTTTTGGAGCAGCGAGCTGGCTACCCCTCTTCGCCTCCAAGGCGGGATAGGATTCCAGCTGCTGGGTCTCGATTCGCCCGACGCGCTGCCAATGGGGCTTCACGTGAAGGCTTTTTCTCATCTTGCCAAGGGCTGGGTTATGCAGAGTGTGGCTACCAGCTCGACCGAAATGGCGAAGATTCGAAGGTACGGTGCTTTTCCAGGTGATGATGTTGCGAGATGGCGCCGGTCAGAGCCGCCCATGACTGCTAACGCGATCCGAGCATCCATCCGAGCAGGCCTCATGATGACATGCACAAGACCAATGGACAAACCCAAAAGCAGGTGGCCTGCAAAAAGGGGGGGGGGGGATTCCGCGGGGACCAGAGGTGCTTGAAACAAGAGGAGACAAGCTACGGAGGATAAAAGAAATGCATGGCGACTGCAGGCTGCAGGCTGCAGAGTGGTGACAGCAGACTGCCCACTGCCCACTGCGCGCTGGGGATGCGCAGCCGGGGGGGGAGGTGGGTGATGGTGGGGGCGGCGTCGACCAAGGGCGCCAGGTACACGCATCGAGCTATGACGTGTGACGTGTTTTGATGCTCGATGCAGGCCGCTGTTTCCCTTTCACCGTACCCGCGCCTGCATCTGCGCCTGCGTCTGCATCTGTGTCTGCCCGGCCCACTCGCTAGACTGAGGCCCTTATTATCAGCAACTTACCCGCAATCGACGCCTCTTCCACAATTCCTCCTCGACTTGCTGTTGTCTGCCCCCCATCCCTCTGTCAAAGCAAACCTCATACACCCCCCCACGTGCCATTGACACCCCCCAGCCTTGGTTCCTCCTAACCTGCGACGTGCATGAAGTTCGTGGTTTGCCCGTGCCTCTAGAAGAGAGGCAGAATCCGGCTAACCGTCTTCTAGCGTTTATGCACCTCCGTTCGCTCATCATGCCATACTGCGATGCCGAAACACAGACCGTCTGGGCCGGCCTTACAAAGATGGATGTTCGTCCTGACATTCTCTTCACTGCCCCAGACACAACTACACCACCTGCCGAAATGATTGCAACACACAAGCCGCTAAGCCTCGACAACATCGTCTCCGCCGCCCAGCTAGGCAGCCTCGACTCCAGCAGCTCGCCGTTCAAGACGCTGCTGGAGCGACGACACAACCGCCCGGGCATCCCCACACGCATCTCCTTGCCTAATTCCGAACTGGATGACGAGGTCTTTCCCTCACCACCCCCGAGCCATGCTCTAATGTCTCCACTTCCCGAGGCCAACAAGCGCTATGCCGGCCACACCCCATTGATCCCTCGCTCCTTCTCTCCGGTACAGGAGGACATGCCAGAGCTTGCGCACCAGCAAGCGACCGAGGAGCCGTTGCATGTACCAACCGACGACCAGCCCCTTATTGGTCCGCTTATGCTGCCCACGAACCCCGTCGATGGTGCTGATGACCACATCGCACTGGATGTTTTGGACGATGTGCTTGAACAGGTCGCCAAGGACCAGGAGAGGTTCAGCAGACTCAAGGATGCCCCTGAGCCAGTGCCGGTCGCAAAGAACATTGAGGAAGACTTGCCACTGAGCCGGAAGGCATCGGCCGATTCGCGCAGGTCATCCAACAACTCGCCGAAATCATCCACCGACTCTCGCAAATCATCAGCCGCCGAGTTTGTCGACGGCGTCAGGCTCAAAACCCCGCCACTCAACTTTGGCATGCCCATTGGGCAAGTGTAGCCTGCTTCCCACGTTTGCTTTTTTTCCCTCGGCAGATAGCGAAAGCTCGGACATCTGCTACTACAACAACAACAACAACAACAACAACACCATATGGTGTTTTTATGACGGATTGGATCACGGAACGGCGTTTGGGTAGACGAGGAGGGAGGCTTTGCATCACAAAAAACGATACCCGGAGTTTTGTACTCACGCACGCCACATAGGTATTCATCGCAGGCTATAGACTACCAGCCTAGCGTCATAGAAGAAGAATACGAAACAATGACTATGGGAGCCCTCGAGTATAGAAGAAGAAGAATACAAAACAGTGACTGTTGGAGCCTCTTGGCATTGAGTGAGGAGACGGACGAGGCTTGATTTCTTTCGATGCTGCAATAGCCTCTATTTCGTGTCATTACATGTCTTTCTTCTCTCCTTCCCAGCAACTCTCTAACCTCGTCTAGTCGTCCTGGTCCCAGTTGCCTTGCTGTGCCTTTCCTGGCATCTTGGGTCCACCGGCTTGCCTGGCGACAATGATCTGATCAACACTCAACACCGTCCTGGCAGCCTCAGTAGCCAACTTGATGGCCCACATCTTGCTGACCCACAAATCCAAGATACCCTCCTCCTTGGCATCCAGCGTGCCAGACTCATCTTCGTTCTCAATGTCAACACCCACCGTCCATTCGTCATCTTTCCGCCCCTTTTGTGCCGCGTGTGCCACGTATAGCCTGGCAAGAACCTCGGTAGCATCCAGACCAGCTGACTCGGCGAGCGTTCGTGGAATCACCTCGAAAGCTTCGGCATACTTACGGATCGAGTATTGTGCTAGGCCCGGCGTCTTTTCTGCAATCGCCTTGATCTTTTCGACAAGTTGCATCTCAGTCGCTCCAGCACCAGGTACTAATCGCGGGTCGCGCGTGATGGCCTTGACCACGTTGACACCGTCGTCGATTGCTCGCTCTACGTCATCGAGGTGGTTTTGTGTGGCACCACGTAGCACAAGAGTCGCCGTCCTTGTTTGTTCGTTTTCTTGCCTGAACACGGTGACACGATCACCGCCAATCTCCATCGTCTCAACAATGTCAATAGTGCCCATCTCGTCTGGCATGGGGGCTCCAAGACGAGCGAGCGGTGTAGCGCCCACCACCCTGCATAACCGGCGGAGCTCAAACTTGGAGAGAACCTTGATGACGAGGATGTTGTAGCGGTTGAGGTAGTGCAGTGCCAGTTCGCCAATGGTAGATCCGGCAACGACGACCCTCATTCCAGAGTCGTGGAGCTCCTTGATAATCTGCTCCACCTGCTGCTCCTCGCCCTTTGTAAAGTCCATCATTTCCTTTGCGTTGTGTAACAGTACTGTTCCCTTAGTCTCGGTCTGCGAGATGTCCACCGGACATGAGAAGACTCCGACCTTGGCCTTGGTGGCCTTTGTGACGGTACCGTCTGGCTGCCTTGCAAAGACCATGCCCTTGACGACCTTGCTCTGCTCCAGAGCGCCACCCATAATCTTGACTACGCGGACGTTGTCGACGTTGAAGTTGGCAGGGTTCTTGGGGAGAACGGCGAGAACGGCTTCGGCGACGAGATCAGCAAGGAAGTCCTCGCTACCGGATTGTTTGGCTGCGACGACAGTGCGGATCGCTTTGCTAAGCTCCTCCTGTGAGCGGATGTCTTGGACCTTGTCGCATACCAGCTCTGGTGTAGAATTAGCGCTGCCTAAACTTCAAAGACTGTACACGTCACTTACGCTCCAATGTCTCTAGAGCTGCAAGCTGTGCCTTTTCGTAGCCCAACACAATGTCGCTTGTCTTGAGGCCCATTCTTATCAACTCCTCTGCCTTCTTCAGCAGCTCACCAGCTAACACGATGACCAGGTTGGTCGCATCACCCATCTCTGCCTCTTGCTGCTGGCTGGCCATGACAAGCAACTTGGCCGCGGGGTGTACGACCTCGAGTTCGCGCAATATGGTTGCCGCATCCGAGGTCAGGATCATCTTTTGCAGGTGGTTGATGACAATCTTGTTACGGCCATAGGGGCCCAGAGAAGTCTGCACAGTCTGGGCAATCGTCCGGCAGGCATCGATGTTGCGAATAACAGCGCCATCTTCGGCGTCGTAGCTGTTGCGGGGTGGTTAGCTGGGTGTTTACAGGTATTGCGGGGTTGCACATGGCCGTACTTTTGGTAGCCTTGCTTGAATAGGCCGGCGTTGGGGGCGTTGGGTATCGTGAGAGACATTTTGACCGTGTGTGAGGGGTATCAAGGTTGTGGTAGTGGACCTTGGTTCGAAGCTCTGCGCGGCGAGAACGCGTCCAGTCCCAAATTTCGATGCCAAGACTTGGGTATCGGGGGAAGGAAAGCCCGACAGTTTACGATATGGCAAGCTGAAGGTACAGTTCGAGATACGCGCAGTATCATAATCAACGAGCAACAAGTCTAGGCTGCACAAGTCTTGCCCGAGAGCTTCAGTCTGGAGCTTTGGCGTTGGGCAGTGCATCAAGGTTACAATGTTGTACACACGTGCACTTCAACGGGTCGATAGCTAATACAACCAACGCCCCCGACATCTCTCGATACATGTACTGCCGTCGATGGATGAATACTGTCACCCTCCCCCACACACCATGTCTTCACGCGCATCAGAATGTGAGCAAAATCTATCTAGCCGTACACCTTAGGGTTTGTGAAGGTACCGCTAGCGAAAAAGACTGCTCGAATCCCTCTGGGCACAGTTAAATGACCAGGATCTCATGACAGTGAGAGTATACTGGGGATAAGGAAGTGCCGTAGAGAAGAAAAGTTGGGCGGCGCGCCGAAGAAAAGTTATTGGGATGCGTGCTTACCTAATCCGTGCTAGTCCCAATGCACTTCCGCTCCCCGAACTTTTCTTACATGTCCAAGTGGGCAGCCGTAGCAGCATCGTGATACGGCCAAGGGGAATTGATTGGGAGACATGAACGCCGGACAACAGACGACGAGGCGGCTGGTCTCAAGAGCCGGTATGCGTGGCAATTGGATAACAGGCATCCCTGAATGCTGACGAACCAAGGTCAATCCATATGTCGCTCATGTAGAGACACCATAACCCGCACCTACGCATCCGCCGCCGCTGCCGCCGTTCAGACCGAGGATCAAGTTGCCCAGCATATTCCTCCCGTCGCTCAAGTCTCGCCCTCGACCGCATACTCTGTGAATGCTGGTGTCGTTCTGTCTCGCCCACCACAAATAACACGCGACCTGCATCCATTCGAGGCTGCCTTCTTCCTCTACCAGAAACGTCTCAACGAGCGACTGGCGCTGCCATTTACCCGTTACTTCTACGTCAAGAAGCGAACTCCCGCCGATCTAGAATGGAAGCGGAAGATGAAGCAACGGCTGACCCCCGCACGCGACATCGGACGGTACAAGGGCTACGGTGACGAAGCGTGGAATGACGAGCTTCTTGTTGGGGCACAGGAGAGCAATTTTGAACATCAGGTCGGGAAGCTGCTAGAAGACGCTGAGCAATCCGGTCTAGAAGATGCGCCGGACACCTCAGGCGCAAAGAAGATGGAGCGTGAGCCGGTTGAAAAGCCAATGTCGAGGGTGACGGAGGCAGACCAGAAGAACGACACCAAGAGCCTGAGCCGCGCGTTACAAAGGACGCTGTATCTGCTGGTCAAGAACAAGGAAGGGCAATGGCAATTCCCGCAGGATCGGTTGAATGATGAGCATCTGCATGGCGTATGACCCCACCTTACACTTGGATGGAAAATCGAGATTACTAACTGCGTTCAGGCGGCAAACCGCATCATTACCCACGCTGGTGGTGTAAATATGAACACTTGGCTCGTCGGACACGTGCCAATAGGCCACCACCAATTGGACTATTCTGAGCCACGACCCTCAGGAGCCCTCCAGGAGTATGGTGCCAAGACCTTCTTCATGAAGGCACGCATCATGGCTGGCCAAGTCAATCTAAGGGAGAACAAGCTTGGTCTTCAGGACTTCAAGTGGTTGGCTAAAGAAGAGCTGAAGAATGAGGTGGACGGCAGCTACTGGCGAGCGATCAAGAATATGTTGGCCGAGCGGTGATGTATTCACCCACACCATACGAACATGTATGAGCGAGTAACGTGTAACGTACGATACATTTTGTAGTATTATGTAAAGTATGGACGTGTACCATACAACAAGCCATGTCATCGTCATGTCTGAAATCGCCTTCCCAGCGTCTCATCAGGTCGTTTCCATGATTACCGTCCTCGCCTATCTCTTACTCAGACACTTCTCAAGTAAGCAATGATGTCACATGATCCAAAAGTATCCAATACAACACAGGATTCATTGAGTAAGCCGCAATAGCCACCCATGAGCAAACACAAGCAAGCTAACACGTCTACGGAGAACAGACTGCCACCACGCTCAACAAGGGATATAGGATCCCAATGTCGCCTAATAGTACGCGAGCGCCATTAACCGCACCAATCGATCTTCATACGACACCACATAAATAAAGCAACTTCAGCAACTTACCTAGCCCATCAATGACATCACACACAAAGACGGCAGTGGAATGTCCATCGCCTATACTCCATCGCAGCAGCATAAGCCACGGAATGCAAGACCGAACCACTACACCTGTATAAGTCTGAGGCCACGACTAGCAGACACAATGGGAAGTCCTCAACGTACCCAGCTAAAGCCTTCCCTGGAGAGGAGTTTGAAAATCTGTCTCCGGTTCAAAAAAAAACTCTGCAAGAAGAGGATGTTGAAACCCTCAAAGATAGCGAACTACAAAGTCGGGAAGTTCACGCAAAGGGTTGCGACGATATGCTTGTGGAGACGGTCAAACACGAGATTGAAATAGAAACCCCTCCTCTGACTTATCTGAGTAGACATCAACGAGTGCTATCGGGGAGTTTCTCTTTTCAATTTTACCATTTAGCTAGCCTTGACAATTTAAGCTACTGGCAAGCTAAATGTAAACCTGAGATATACTTTGTATCATCTTTGTCTCTCATACTGTTAAAACCAAGCTATGCGACGGAGTCTATATCAACGATCGGCACCTTTATACTGCTGCTTTTCCGATGCAAAGTCCACAATTGACTATGAGCTAGTTTATCACTCCGAGGAACTAGATATTTGACTTAAAGTCCAAGTGATTGGTTATAGAAATACCAATGGATATCTGGATTTATAGTACAGTCGACCTATTTGGCATATTGAGCCATTTAAATCCAACGCTTCCAATCTTTACAAGATCAATACAATGAAAACACCGTCACATTCCTTATAAACTTACCTAGACAGGGCGGGTCATTGTGACGTGGTCAAGGACGATGAAGCCGAGGAAGAAGAGAGTGAGGAGGCTACAAAGTACCTAGAGTGCGAGGTTAAGTTGGCGAGAGGCGTCAAGGTGAGAGTAGGATTTCAACTCTTACAGTACATCATCACAAACACTGCATGAGTGTAAAGAGCTATGAAGCAAAACAAAATAAAATCAATTTGAAAATCAAGCAAAATCAACTATATAACTTTTTTTCAATACCACACTGCTTCTCCTCTTACCTCCACATTCTACCTTCCCACCTTACACCTTACTCACACTTCTCCCAATCATAGCTAAATCCCTGCTGCGCACCATAGTACTGTACACCCAGCTCCTCACTAGTAGTCTTCTCACTATCCAACACGCCCCTCTTTCCCTGCTCACCCTGAACCCACATCTCGGTGCGAAAAGTAAACGTACTACTTCCACACTTGGACTGCGGGATAAGTTGAGGCGGATAACTGATATTTGAGTAAAGCGGCTGAGCATACTGGCCAGATTGAATGGGACCATTGAGTGTAATGGTATCAGCGATCTATTTGTGCCGCCCCCATAAATTAGTACACAACGCCTCACAGCCAACAGTAACAAACCTCAGATTAGAGGGTGAGAAAGATAAGAAAAAAAACTTACCTCTTTCCTCTCCTTGCCCTCTCCCTCATAATATGCAAAATCCCAATACCCCACCACCCCCTCGTCCATCTCGTACGTAGCCAATCCCCTCGTTCCATTCTTATGCAGCCTCAACCTATACGCCTCTCCCTCCAGTGTGTTACCCACATCGCTATACTCTTTGTATGACAACGTCGCTTCGCACCATGTATGTCCCGGTCCTTGCTGAAGATCAACGCGCATCCACGGGTAGGCGATGAACCAGTAGTAGATTTCGGAGCCGTCGACGGTGTTTGAGCCAAAGGTGGGGCGTGTAGTGGTGCCGCTGGTGGGGGAAGGAATCTTCCCGCTGTCGGGGCAGCCGGGGCCGCGAAGAGAGGTTATGGTGAAGGCCCAGGAGGGCGGGAGGGTGCGGACAGCGAAGGTTGTCGCAATACCCAGGAGGGCTAGAAGAGTAGTTGTGAATTTCATGATCAGTAGTGATTGTAGAGAGTAAGATTCTTTCTTTCCTCAGAGGGGTGGTGCGTTTGCTTGGAAATGAGTTCGTCAAGGCTTTTATACAAGTGCTCGCGTCGCTATTACGATGTTTGTGATTAGGGCAGTATGTCTCAAGAGATATTAACCATGTTACCCCACATGTTGATGGAACCGACGTGAACGCTACTATGGCATGGCTGCAGGTATATAGAGACCTGTTGTGCAACAACTGCAATGTGTGTGAAATATCCATGGAACTACTCACCCTCATTGCCGACAAGCCAGATCATCGGGTTGAAGTCATGTGGCAGCCACCCCTAGTGCGACCATTCGCGGCTGTATGGCGCGACCCGGTAAGACATCGTCGTTTAGCAGTCGTGATGCAAGGGCATCCGTATTCATCTCCAGCAAAATCTATCGATATGAGGGCGAAACAGAACTCTTGCGGGGAAACCTGGAACGGGATTATTGCAGCCGGACGTTAAGGTGCTGACGCTGTGCGGCAGCCAGCCGCGTCCGTCAGCAAATGTGAGACATGACGAATAGCAGTTGTCATCTGATCATTCAGCTTCCGCATGCGTGCAATGGGCAGTGTTTAGCCTGTAGTCCTCATCAGACGATTAGGTAACTGCAAAGGAGCGAGGTATCCAATGGGTTGCTGTTTAATCATTCTCAACGTGTTGCTACCCAAGTTGGGGTTGAAGCGTCGCTGATTTGACTGGAGCTTCTGAAATGTTGTGGATTCACTGTAGATGAATATAGTGTGGACAGCTATGAGTGCTGGTCAGGTGGCCTATGCAGACTAATTCTCCCAAAGAGATTGCAGAAATATAGTCTCTGGCCGTAGAGAAACATCGTATATTTCATACTGTACGGTGATGGTCGCCAAGATACTTCAATGATGATATGAGACAGGGCGAAGATTCAGTTCTAACACCCCCCAAAACTTTAGCCCTAAGATGCCATGACCATTATGCTGGATTTCATCCATTGAAACATCGTCATTTGGGGCCATAAAACTCCAACCAGAAAGCTGACCAGGTTTGACAGTGTCAAGGATAGTCATACTATGAAGTTTATAGTTGGCGGTTTTCCAAAGAGGTCATCATAACACTCATAGTAATAGGAAGCGACAGGCGACATGAGAGAAGGGACATCGAAATGACATTGCTTTGTTGACTTCCATTGCTATCGATATCTAGTATCCTACAGGAAATCTCAGACTTTGTCTAGTGGAAGGGCAATTGAGTTGAGCCGGTCTTCTTTTAATCCGATATGCAGTCATAGATTGCATTTACCAAGCTCTTCTCTAGATGATTTGGTCAGTCGTACTAGCTATCGGATAGCCCCAAAGAGGTAATGCAGTGCGCTAGTACGATCAAGAAAGGGCCGACAAGTTTTGGTTGGTGCTCGATGCGATGAGCGAGCTAGCAAATCTTGATACCGTTTCTAGCGGGCGGGGCCCCAGATACACGAGTTGAGAAATCACTGCGCCTTACTTGGCAGTGATAGCTCTCGTGCAAGTCGCGCGTTCAAGTCATCCCATACGAGACAGACGTATGAGATTGTGGAGATTATAAGATCCATACCTTCAACGTTCTGTGCCATCCACCTATTGGTTGGAGTTAACCCGGGCCGTTACCCCACACATTGACCAAGTCGTCCAGTATCGAGATTGATGGAAATTTACTAATATTCAGGACGGCTCTGAGAATCTCAAGAATCTCATGTTGCCGATCTTGTGTCTCTGCGCAAAGTGCGGCTACCTTGACGTTAGCAATACAATGCATGTGTGGCGAGTTTGCTGAACCAACCTGCGTATATAGCCTGGAAGCTGACAAAAGCCGAGGGCAAATTCTGCGCCTGTTCCGCCATAGCAATTCCACAGATTGTCAAAGTGCTTTCACGGAGAAGCTTGAAGCGGGTCTGGTACATTGTGAGTCCGCCCGTGGACGGCTGGTTCAGAATCATAATGATTTTTGCGAAATGGTACATCTGAATAGCAGCAGCATGTGCAGGAGGATGTATCCATATGGGTGCAACATGGCTCACTTCTGTTACTGAAGCTGGTGATCCTGATTGAGGTGTTGACGCAACTGGAATTGGCTCGAAGCATGGCGGGAGAATACGTTTCCAAGCATCTAGCATCCGTAAGAGAGTTTCCCCCGCTTCAATGTACCCAGTAATATCGCCTTGTTTGGGAGTCGCAGCGAACTGCACACATTTAGCAGCAATGTATATGATGCGCGTTGCCAATCCCTCTGATGTTAGCTCAGACATGGGGATCTTCGGTTGATGTATGGTCAAGGCCGGTCGCCCCGTCCGAAAGGCCGCCCATATATCTTGCCGGAGCCATGCCCACCAGACTGCACGCTGTAGACCATCAAGTGACTCGCCACTCGTGCCAGAATTCTTTTGAATCCAGAAAGCCCCCCTTAGGTGACGGTCCCAATTACTATGATCGGAATTACTGGCCGTTCCAAACATCTCGTATGTGGAGATCATGATGCCAGTCGTGAGAATTTCACGAGAAACTGTATACGACTGGTACAATAGGTTTTGCGATAGATAATGGAGCGTCTCATAATAAAACTGTTCAGCCATCCTCCTGGCAGTTGGTGGGGTGCTCAAAGTCGACGCGGGTGTGCCAGGTTGTGGCTGGGACGCTTCGCTTCCAGTACTCTGGTCCTGGTAGAGAGCCATGTGGCATGCACCTACAGCCAAGATGGATTTAAGCAGCCCCACATTACGCAACGCAAGATGCGGAACCCAGTTGGCGAAATGTCTCTCCGGATCGAAAAGATCCAGGATTGGCGCCACCACACTGACATAGTGTTGGAAATAGATCACCTCTTCTCCCTTCAGTTCGATTCTTGTCTCCGTATTCCAGGGCTGGGTAGGGATAGTGATCGCTTGAGCATTCACGTTGTTGAATAGGTTATCGCCTACTTCTAGAGCAACTGATGGCCGTGGGGACTGTCTTCGTGACAGACTGGTAGCATCGAAGTTCCAGCGAGTATTCGGAGTTTGGCCCTGCATACTGTTGATTGCGTCTTCTGCAAGCAAATCATACCTTCCGAAAGTTAGTCTCCATCAGTCTTGAGTGCTAGATCAACATTACCATTCGACAGGTCCGAAATTGGGTGTCAGGCTATCCCCGAATGTGAACAGGCTATCGTCAAGGAAGAAACCATCGTCCGGTATGACATGGTTAGTAAGCTCCGGTTGTGCTGTGGGGAATGGGATCCACGATTGAATGGGATCGACCGGCTCTGGAATTATCCTATCCGCCGGCACTGACGCCGCCGGTTCAGTATCACTAGTTGACGGCAGCGTCTCGATGGCACTTGAAACTTCATCTGGCTTACGAGTACTCAGTGCTCGCGGCCGTCGAGTTACAGAGGGTTTCTCAGCATAGATACACTCGCGGTCTACTCTTTCACAATTCTTGCAACTCGGAGAGCCTTCATCGCACTTGACCCGACGTTTGCGACATGTTAAGCTATTTCATATTAGCGAGTTGTGTCGCTAAATAGTCCAGTTGTTTCTTGAAAGTGCAATGCTCGTACATTGCAAAGCCATTTCATTTCCACCATTAGTGATGGGTTAGCTTTGCTCTGAGGTCATCAGAGCCCCGCCGATCCTTTATAAACAAGAACATTGAAGACTCACCAACCTGTTGAGGTCCTTAGTCCACGTGATTTAGAAGGCATCCTTAATCGTATCCAATGCGTTGAGGTGGCACAGCGGTGCGAGACGAGCGTCCCGAGACGAGCTGGCTCGATGCGGGCAACAGGTAGATTGAAATATCAGACATGCGGAGTCTAGCCGCAGTCGCGTGGAAAAAATGGAGAAGCCATGTGTCCCGCCTGAAGCTACATGACTCGCTACTGGAAAGTACAAATACGGTCGAAGATGTGCGAGTGCCGAGATCTGGGGTGACGGATTGGTATAACGCAGGTAAGATCATGCCCGAGCTTTGAATTGTATTACGTAAGCGCAGACCGCGGCGAGGAATATAGAGGCTAGGTCTATACCAACTCTTGCATTGGGCCATGTTCTTACTGAAACCTAACCAGGTTGCATAGTTGGATTGATTCTTCGACTAATGCGGTAAGCCAAAATGACCACCTGTGTGACCCTTACACTCTGGACAATAGGTCACTCATATCACGAGAGCATATATGGATTATCTCTTCTCAAGCTTGAGAGTGTGGAGGGTCTCGGCGTATGTTTAGTTGGTGAGATACGGCACTTTTTTTATGATAAGTGTACACCAAGTAAACAATACTGTGAATAAAAACGAGCGAGTATCAAAATGGGGTATCATTATCTATATCATTTTCCAGTCGCAGCTTTGGCTGCAGCCGCTTCCCTTTTCCTCTGCAAGTACCTTTCCTTGGCACTACTGATATCGCTTGCGGTCTTCTGACTCTTACGTGCGCGTTCTAATTTGGCTTGTTCCTCTGCTTCTTCATCCGCCTTCCTCTTGTTTGCTACTTCAATTTGCTCTGCTATCATGGCGGTTTGTCGTTCGCGCTGGGCATTCCGGCCACCCTTGATATTTACATGGGTGGGTGGTATGTATTTTGGCGCTGCAGTGGCAGCAGGTATGAAGGCGGGTTTGGGCTTTGCAATGATGTTGAGTCCAGCTTTGAGGAGCTGACTCTTATCTGCTATCTGGCCCTCATCATTGAGCATGATGTTCTTGCCTTGCTTGCGAAGCTCTTCGACAATTTCGGCGTCCGTCTTCTCTTTCTTCTCTTCCACAACAGGCTTGATACCCTCCTTGAGAGCTTCCGCTGTAGCCTCGACGGCTTCCTGGTGTCTCCTCTCACGCTCCGCAAGCATCTGTTTGTGGAAACCCTGCATACCGAACTTTTTCTTCTTCTCTTCCTCAGCCTCTTGTCGTTTCTTCTCCTCTTCTTCGGCCTTACGCGTCTCTTCCTGCTGTATTTTGTACGCGCCAGTTACAAACTTTTCCTTGTCGGCGAATTCATCACCTTCGGCTTCGCGTTCGCGCTGCAGTTGTTTGTCGCGCGCACGCAACTGATCCTTTTTTCGTTGCTCGGCGGACTCGAACAGCGCGTCCATGTATTTGGGCTTCCGCTCCGCGGTGTCGTCGCGCTCGGCTGCTTCTTTTGCGGCAAGCATCGCCTGCGTCGCCTCATAAGCAGCATCATAGTCGTACAACGTGGGGTTGGCTTCCAAGGCTTCTTGTGCGCGTTTCTCAGCTTCGGCGGCGCTGGCGGAGTAGGTGATAGTGGTCGGATCATCTTCCTTTGGTTTGGGCTTCTTGGTAGGAGGCGCTGGTGGTTGGCCTTTCTTTGCTTTGGCAGGCGCAGGTTTGGACGACCCTGAAGAAATGGCGGCGAGCGTGTCTTCGAAGTTCAGTTCGCCGATCTCCTGCGCATCATCTGCCACCTTTCCCTTTCCCTTCGCATCTTCATCTTCATCGTCCAGTAATGGCCTTTTCTTTTTCCCGAGGCCTGGTTTGGCTGCTGTTTTCGCAAGGGGATTCGCGCCCTTGTTCTTGAGGTTGAGTCCGAATTTGAATGACATGATGGGCGCTGTTGTAGTGTTGACATGCGCGTCGCGACGAGTTGAGAGACTATGCCAAGACCCGACTGAGCCAGTGAAATCATCGGCACCTCCGCGACTTCTCCGCATTCACCTTGCTGCAGACTGCGGTTGCCTTCCCATCGCCCGCGCATCACTAATTACACATGCATGACTGGCAGTTGATCTATCATAGTCCCCACCATGGAGGAGCAGGCTAGCGATGCGGCGGCGGCGGCGGCTGAAGGCCTCTACAGCAAGGCTAAAGCTTCACGGTTTCACTTCAAATCCGGTTCTAAGCGTCGCTCAAGGCGTCATGACAGCGAGGGCAAAGACGATGGGACCGATGACGAGCTGTCGAGGAGACGTCGAGTACACCAGGACGAAGATACGCAGCGAAGTCGGCGAGACTCGAGGCGCAAACACAAGCACAAACATCGCACTTATCGGGACGAACGGCACCCCACATCCACCAGGGACGGCGCCTACTACGATCCGGATCATCGTCATCGCGAATCACTATATGACAATTTGGAGGAATCGGGGGCGCGCTCCCCAGGCACTGCGCCTGAAGAAGCCTTCCGTGAGTCACTGTTCGATGCGCTCGCGGACGATGAAGGCGCCGCATATTGGGAGGGCGTATATGGCCAGCCTGTCCACATATATCCTATGGAAAAACCTGGACCAGATGGCAAGCTAGAGCGCATGAATGAAGAGGAGTATGCAGACTATGTGCGCACCAAGATGTGGGAGAAAAGCCATCAGCACATTGTCGAAGAACGCGAGGCCAGAGAGCGGGCGCGCCAGAAGCGAAAGGCGCAACGCAGCCACCTCAACGAAGATCTCGAGCGTGAGGAAGCAGAGAGGGATGATATACGGCGGCGAATGGAAGAGAGCCTCCGCCGAGGCGAAGAGCGTAAGAAGGCTAGAGAGGCAGAGGCAGCTTGGGACCGTTACCAAGCAAAGTGGGACAGTCTGAAGAACGCTCATCTTTCAGAAGATCAGGCTGAAGCACAGGTTCGCCATCTCATCCCATGGCCTGTTTTGTCGGGCAAGACAGAGCACGTGTCCAAGGACGAAATTGAACGCTTCTTGCGTGGCTCCGGAGCGTGGCGGAAAGACTCAGTTGCGTTACTGAAGGCTGAGCGTGTACGCTGGCATCCCGACAAGATGCAGCAGCGCTTTGGACAACACATCAATACTGATACGATGAAACTAGTCACTGCAGTCTTCCAGGTCATCGACCGGCTGTGGAATGACCGACGCTGATGGTGGCGTCTTCATGGATGATACCCTTTCTCGCTCTTTGTCGCATTCTCATATCGGACTTGGTGTTTCATATACCCCCCCATGGACATTTCGCTCGCCTCAGCTTCTTCATGTGGCTGGGGTGGTAGCAAATTAATATCGAGTGGGCTAAACCATTATCTCCGGCCTTGGCATTGTCCTACCACAAGCCTTTGCTTCCTTTTCTCCGCTCCCCAGTTTTCTTGGCGCAATGTATGTATTATGGAGCATTCGGGTTGATCAGGTCCAATATGACGATTGCGCCTAGAAAAGTGGTCGAATGCTAAGTTGCCGGTTAAATGCTTGAAACCTGGGCGAAAATGCTTTTGCCGACCCCGTTGACGAATATATCACCTGCGGTCACCTGGCGTACTTGCAGGCCGAGAGATGCATATTTCGAAGAAGCTAGTGGTGACGGTATAGATTGGCTTGTCAACATGCTTCGCTTATTGGCGCAGCTCTTGGATGAGCTTGTTTAGGCCCGGCAATTGTGCAATACCCGCGCGCACGCAATCAGGTACACAGATTGTGATGAAATGCCTCGCGATATGGTAGCAGAAGAACTCATACTAGGTGTTGTGGGCCAACAATGTTCTGACGAATCAAATAGTTCTACGCTCCACTGTTGTCGATCTCCACTCTCTTGTGCGTACAAGAAACGCCCGCCGCATGGATAACGGAAATGACTTGTTTCATGTTTCAAAACCTCGACTTCTAGCACATCAGAACGGGTCTGCCCGCGTCTCTAGAGCCCGAATAACCGGTGGTTAGGCCTAATTTGTAGTACGGCTCCACACCACTATGTGTCGATGGGCACAAGGCAATGCTCCACATCCGCCGCGGCAGCTATACGCCACTACGCAAGCAAGTATCCTGTCCTTCAATTTAGATGGATTGTTTCGAGCCGGTGGCGACCCGCTTACCGATGACCACTACTGCTTGGCATCATGATACCAAGACTTTACATAGTATATAAGGATATCGACTGTGCGGAAGGAGGAGGGCACCAAGCATCTCCAACTTGACTCAACAACATGGTTGCCTTCTCTACTATCATCCTCGCTCTCGGCAGTGCCACTGCGGCTCTCGCCTCACCTCTCGGCCTCATCCTTGATGCTGAAGCCAGAGGCGAGTCTGCCAACTTGACTTCCCGCTCCACTCCTGCCGGCACTGGTACGAACAACGGCTTCTTCTACTCTTTCTGGACCGACGGTCAGGGTCAAGTGACCTACAACAACGGCAACGCTGGATCTTACGATGTCCAGTGGAGCAATGTTGGTAACTTCGTTGCTGGCAAGGGATGGTAGGCACTTTTTGGAACCCGAGTTCTCAACAATACATCTAACATGGCCTCAGGAACCCTGGATCCGCCCGTGTAGTCACCTATAGCGGTACCTGGAACGCCCAGAACGTCAACTCTTACATCTCTCTCTACGGATGGACGCGCAATCCTCTCATCGAGTACTACATTGTTGAAGCTTACGGCTCCTACAACCCTGCTTCTGCTGCTCAGAAGAAGGGTCAAGTCCAGTCAGACGGCGGCACCTACGACATCCTCCAGACTACCCGCTACAATCAGCCTTCTATCGACGGTACCCAGACCTTCCAGCAATTCTGGTCCGTCCGCACCAGCAAGAGAGTTGGCGGTACCATCACTGTCAAGGTAAGCAGATCTACTACACATAACTTGATGCAGCCGTCGCTGACTTTAGATATCAGAACCACTTTGATGCCTGGGCCAAGTACGGACAACAGCTTGGACAGCACAACTACCAGATCCTTGCTACTGAGGGATACCAGAGCTCTGGATCCGCTTCCATCACCGTCAACAGCTCTTAAACGACCCACTCGATGCTGGAATTCACATTGGCCACCTAGAAGCCTGACCAAGGCTTGACTTCTTGTACATACACATATCCCAACCCAACCAAGTACATATGCAAATAAAATTTGCGCACCATCATGTTTCTATTCTAATCTCTACACGTGAAAATTGTCTGTGATAGGCCCATGAACGTTCTTGAGAGGCTGGACTGGAAGGATCGGCTCTCGGCACTTGTGACCCCGACCCTGCCTTTTCGCTGAAACTCGTTCTACTCCCTCATTACACTCTAGGCATGCAAGCCATTCTGTGAGAACATGCCCAGCTCCACAATCCATGATGACATTTGCGGATTAGTTGCATGGTATGCCATCTCCCCTCGTCATACGCAGCGTGGCTTGCGCGTTTGGACGAGCAATGAGTTCCTCCTGCAAGTACGGCAGGCGCTTACGATGCGAACGTGCAAACAGTCATGTGGATGGCTTTCAGCCTCGCTACATAAGCTCATAGAATCACCAAAGGGAATTGCCTTCTTACTCTACCAAACCACTCTCCTAGGTAGATCGTTCCCATCCTGCTAAGAGTCATGGCATGCGGCGGGAAGCTCACCTGCGACGTCCGCAACATCACCGTCCAAGCAAACCCAGACATTGCAGGCTATGGTGTATGCAGCCTTTCCACCATTCTGGGTGTTTCCAAGCTAATACCACAATTGCTAACAGGTCCTCATCTCATTCGTACTATCAGCCTTGCTGACCATCAGCGCCGTCATATTTGCATACTTTTCCGATTCTCTGGCTGAAAGCTACATGACCGACACAGACACCTTGCTGATCTATGAATTTCAACAAACTCTCCAGAGATTACTGCAGAAACAACCTTTCCGCTTTATTTTGGCCAAATTGCGAGGAAGAAATCAAACTCAGCAAAAGCTGAGTCGTAAACAACGCGAAGAAGCACTCAACCGCTTCATACTCTCCTTGAGCGACCAACAGCTTGCCACTGGGCTTGCCATAGTCATTGCAGCCATGACGAACCAATGTACGCTGTCGCCTCCCGAGTTTAGGGTTGCGTTTGCACTGGCTTGGTTTTCCACAACTACGCATCTCGCAACGTTGGATAGTTTACGTCAATATTTTGTACAGCACACAACGCTAAGAAATGTCCGAATTGCCGGCATGCTTGCTCTCATGGTTCTATTCTTGTACTGTTTCGTTGTCGTACTCATCATGGAGAACAGTCCTGATAGCCTTGTCCCTGTCCAAGGCGCGGTCGAGTTATACAGCGATGAGGATATCACACTTTCCAGGTACTTTGTACCATGGGCTATGACGGTACTATTTCTCATATCCGAGTACAAGTCCGCACTTCTCAGGACGTACGAGTACGGTGACAAAGACTTCATTGGTCTGGGCGCCTTGTCAAAGAAAATACTTGCGCTTTGGAGCCGTTGGAGACACCCAAAGGACCTGCATCTACCTCATATGTCGGCCAAGGAATGGAGCCATGTCCAAAACAACGTTGCGCTCGATTTCTTCGCTACTCGACGCCGGCAGTTGCTGGATCGTGTAATGCAGGTCCCAGCCAATACCAGGTCCTGGCGTAGGTTCATTAACGCCTTGCAATATACAGAGCATAGATACTCGCACTCCTTGCTCCCACTCGCCTTTCCAATGACATTCATGCTGGTCTACGGGTTCGTACAGATGCTGATGTTCCGCCTGGAACTCGGAGAGAGCCATGCTATCGAGTTTGACTCGTCCATGGGTTTTGGTCAAATCATCCCGTTGATCGTCCTAGCACTGCCGTTTCTCGCTGCAGCAGAGCTATACAGCGGTGAGTTGTTGACATTGCCCGACTGCCCGCGCGTTGCGAACTCACTCACTGATCAGAACTAGAGTCCAAAATCCTCTCTCGCTCAAGACAAAACCCGTTGAACTCGGCTCGGCAGCTTCCAGCGAATCAACCCCAGCTGTGATATCCACAGCCGCGAATCGAACTCTCACCTTGCCCATGACCTTTTCTACCGACATTGATGACCCTGAGCTTGTCCAGCTAGAGCAAAAGGCCCTCGAATACGCCGCTCAAATCACACGCATACAATGCTACTTCTACGCTAACACCAAGGATATCCAAATCCTGCAGTCCAATGCCAAAACCGAACAGCAAGTCAAAGCAATCCTCAAAAAGAAGGCTGCTCTTCTCAACGCGACGATTACGTACTATGAAGCAGAAAGACAGATGAAAAGCTTCTCGTTGGCGATGATGATAATACTCGTTTCACGACTGTCGGTCGCTGTCGTGATGCCTGTAATGATCAACTTGGGGAAGGAATCATTCAGTGGGACGGCAGGCGGGGTTTGGATTGCAGTTCTTGGGTTGCATCGCTTTTCAACTTGGTTCATGACACTACGCAAGATCAAAGTGGACATGTATGTACGACTGTTAAAGGAGTATCGTGCGAATAGAAGTTTGGCGGCCGTGTAGAAAAAGGCTCAATATATACTTGTCATGCGGTAATTTTTACTGCTTATCTTTGTCCAGATATCGATCCTGGACAGATTTCCCTAGTCTCCTCAACAAAACCAAGCAATACGACCGTCAGCTCCAACCACGATCAATCATAGAGTACACGGCCGCCGCGAATGGCCGACTAGCGCACTCCCAAGCTGCGCAATCGTTTGAGATATACAGCGGAAGACAAACCCGGAGCCAAAGAATTCATGCCATGACCCACGAGGACCAACTCCGCCGCGCTCAACATCTCCAACACTAGCATCGTCACCACCCACTACAGTGGATACCTCCACGTCTCAATCATCCTTCTTGAGATAGTTGACCAGGTCAACCATCTCTGCCTGCGACATGGCGGAGCTCATAGCCGCGTACGCTTCGTACAAGATCCAACCCGGGATAACGACCCAGAGGCCATTGAAGAAGGCGAGATAGAGCCAACTGAGCATAGGTTAGTCTTGTCGCCTGAGTCAAACATGCCAAAGTGAAGCGGCATGGTGAAATTGGGCATGGGCAAAAGAATCCCTCATGTTTTTTTTTGCTGTGCTGGTCGTGGTCGAGAGATGAGATGTGGGTCCGCGGGAAACGGCACACGTACCCGCCCGCCAGCGTGTATGCAGGGCCAGCACATTGAGGTTCAAGCCAGGAACGAACCAACAACAACACGTTGTGAGACGCAAATGTGAGGCGCGCATGGGGGGGTTTCTTTTTGTTGAGAAAGGAGAAGTGGAGGAGGGTAAAGAAGAAGAAGAAGCGCTTAATGACAATGTGAAATTGCAATTCATGCAAGGCGACGGGTACGGTAACCAAGTAGCCATGAACATGCGTTTCCAAGTTGTTCCCGGAAAGGAAGAAAAAGGAAAAACGCATGGGAAAAGAGAAGATAGGCTCCCAAATACGGTACCGAATAGAGAAGTAAAAACAAAGCAATAACTTACAGATACATCCAATTACTCGTGTCAAGATTAGGGCTTCCTGTCAGCCACTCAGGCGCAAAAGTCATCCAGCCTAATGTAGCGGTGAACCACGTGTCAGCCTCATACTCGCAAACCAGCCCACAAAGTCGTCTCATCGCTTCTCGGGCCGGGCCCACCATCTCGCCTCACCAATTGGGAACGGTGCCAGCGTCCGCAATCTTCACATGCTTTCCATGGTTCACCGGAAAAAGAAAAGAAAACACGGACGCGCGTAAGTCGTTTGTTGTTGTTGTTGTAGTAGAAGTAGTAGTAGTGTGGGTGGGTGGTGGAGTGACTCACCTCCGTATATCTCCCCTGTAGCCAGGACCGTCATCCAGAACCATTTCTTGAGCACGCCTTTCCTCTCGCCTTTGGTGAGCAAGTAGCATATCCAGCACGCCAACGGACCCGCCACAAATACTGTTAGAATCTCCAGAGCCACGACCGTCAGATCCGTACCGCCCCATCGCTTGTCCGCTTTTGCATACTCCTGCCACAATCGACTCAACGGACCGGTACCGTAATTCGCTCCATACAGCACATCCTTGCGGCCCAGCCAGTACACGTCTGGGGGAGTAAAGAGGGTGATTTGAAGAGGGTTTCGGGACGCGGCAGAGAAGGTCGTCGGTAGCGAATACGTGACGAAGAAGCAGTTCCACAGGAAGGAGCCCTCGAACACAAAATGGATCAAGGCGTCGAACAAGTGCCAGATGAACAAGACGCGCGTCTTGAGGGCCGTGTTTTTTGGCAATACTTTGATGGATGCTCCATAGGCGCCGCCGAGAAGTGCCAGCACTGCTAAGAGCGATACCACCGTCGTCGCGTCAATTTCTGGACCAGAGCGGGGGATAGGCGGCGGTACCACAGGCGGTGGTGGGGGCGCTTGCTTCCTACCGAACAAGAAGGACATGGCGGCGACACACGACTGGTGGTTTGCGAGGGGGAAAGTCACGATACTCTCACCTCGGCTATGAATGAACCGACTTGTGCTGTGAAAGTAGGGTGCTTTGGCGAGATGAGGTTGGAAAGCAGACCGTCATGCCCCAATCAAGTACTAGGCAGTCGAGATGCGGCAGGCGGTCAACGGTGCTCGGATGTTAGCACCCTGGCAGAATGCTTGCGAGGGTCACATGGTGGACGAGCTTCAGAACCTAGGCTCAATGGGCTTACAACCGGCGGCAATCAAGTGATCACGGGATGCATGGGAGTGGAGACATCGTGAGTTTTATGCTATGCTTCGAATTCGCTACTACTATATAGGGGCGGCTGGTCCGTCTCCTCCGAAAGCCTTTCCCCTCCTCCTCCGCAGCGAAAACTGATACCCGTTACAAAGCGCCGCATACAAACAACGACTACACCAGACGATACGCATGCGACAAGTCGATACAATTTGGAAACACTTGCAACGGCAACATTCTCACATTCTCTGCCCGTCGGACCGCCTATGTATGAGGGACTCGGATCAACCTGTCCTCCTGATAACAAGAAAACGCTTCAAAATGCAGAACAGACCAAGCTTTTTGCGGACCCACCGGTCAAGAGCGACCGTCAATAAACGCCAGACCCAGAGTGGAGACGCTCATAGAGCATTACAACCAGTCCCTGGTTTAAGAAAAGATAAGGAAAGGATAAACAATATAGAGGAACTCCATGATGAGACCCAAAATGCGCCGATGGAAAAAGACATGCAAGAAAGCCATTGCGGAAATGCAGCAAAGGAGCCATCCGGATTATGCTGACAAAACGACCGTCTAAAGTAAGACGTCGTGAGGAACGCTAATCGCTGGCCCACAACAAACGTTCGTACCATGGTGAAGAAGATTCGTGAGCGTGGTCCGCTCCACTCGTCCGATCAGTTAGGTCGTAAGCGTACTTCGTGTCCAAAGAGATTCGTTATGCGGGTAAGGTAAACCCGTGGTTCTTTTTTTGTAGGTAATAGAGCGGCTTCTTAAACGCAGGCCTGAGGTGTCTGGCTGCGCTCATTGAAGACACCGCCTGGGGCAGAGTAACCGTATTGGTACTGAGATCCGTAGTGGTCCTCAGCAGAGTAGCCGGTCATGGGACCAGGTGAGTGAGGTGAGTAAGGTGGGTAAGTGGTAGTAGTGGTAGCATCGTTGGCACCATCTACCATGAGAGGCATGGTAGGCGATGCCGGACTGCTGGTTGCGGAAGACTGATTGCTGCCCGTGGTGAATGCATAATCCATGGCTCCGTCTCCGTGTGCGTTCTTGGTGGCAGGTGTGGTGACACTCGGAGAGGATTTGCCAGTAGGTGTGCCAAACTGCATTCGAGTCAGTTTTCGTCTAGGCTAAGCTACCTGGGTGTTGAGGCGGAGGTTGAGAACGTACAAAGCAGAACTTCTGGATCAATTCGTTGTACTCAGCTGACTGGAGATCGGGTTTCTCGTTAGTCAAGGAGTCCGGTCGTGTGCCAGGGATCGGTGCAGTAGTAGTAGCGGGCGCCTGAACGGCAGGAGACGGACGATCAAAGTAACCATTGTTCATCTTGTCCTGCATGTTCACCCTCAATCCACTCTTGTCGCCAAGTGCGGTTTGAGCAGTGGAAAGAGCAGCCGAGAGGGAGGCACCAAAGTCGTAGCGTGAAGCGAAAGCCTGGGTAACTTGCGAGCGGGGAGCCTGCGTTGGGTACAGACTGCCACGCTTGCTCCTTGGCTTCAGCTTGATAGCCGTGCTAGGCGGCTCAGGGATGACGGCACGACCACTTCCGAATTGGAACTTGGTCTCGAACTCGTGGCCAAAGTCATCATCGAAAGAGGCAGCGGGCATAGAGCGTGGGCGAGGGGCCAGAGGTGAGTGCCTGCTGCGAGGAACGGCACCAAGGCTGGCAGTGGGACGCTTACTCTTTTGCTGCTTGGCCTTCTTGGAGAAGTCG
Source organism: Drechslera avenae (assembly GCA_034640345.1). Taxonomy (NCBI): domain Eukaryota; kingdom Fungi; phylum Ascomycota; class Dothideomycetes; order Pleosporales; family Pleosporaceae; genus Drechslera; species Drechslera avenae. Next base: position 73,201 of record JAXRVH010000047.1, read on the forward strand.
ACTTGATAGTTCATCGAGTTGTTGTTGTCCCAGTATTCTTGGCCATTGACCTGATAACGCACACATAGCAGCAGGGTCTTGGACTCCAAGTTTGCCAGATCGGCCAACTTGATGTTGAAGTTGAAGCGGTCGTAACCATCTTCCTTTTGCTTCTTGCGCACGTCCTGGTTGAACTCAGCAACGACTTCCGATGTAGTCTTCCAGTAGTCAAGCGTGAAGCGAGCCACGACAAGCTTGTGGAAGGACAGATTGGCGACAGCGATGTTGCCAACCAGCGTCTGGTGGTCAGATGCAAGGAAGATGCGCTCGACACGGACGGGCGAGGTTTGGCGCTCGTAGGACTCGGAGGTAGGGAAGTTCATGAGCTTGATATCCCACTCGGGGGTCTTTGAGCGAGTGTCCTCGGTGAAGGGATACTCGCTTTCACTATCGTAGGTCTCAACAGGCGATGAGCCTGCGCTGACGGCGATAGGACGGTCCACCTGGAGGAAATGACGGACCTGCTCGATCTCTTCGTTGAAGTGCACCGCCTTGGAGTAGGTAGGGGTGCCGGGCATGCTTGATGGGCGTCGGCGGGAAGGAGGACGGAGAGCGGGCTTGACTAGCTCACCGGACTTTTTGCGTAGCAGCGGCGGTTTCATCCGCAGCTCGTCGTCCTCATTGTCACTGCCATCCGAGGAGCTGATGATGGGGTCGGTATTGAGAGGGTGGATCATGTGCTGGGACAGTACAATCTCACTTGACGACCGCGAGTGTGCAATCTTGCGGGCCTCAGCAGAGAGCGAACGTGCCAGCGTCACAGGTGGCTGTGGCCTTTGGACGCTGACGTTCTCAGTAGCCTCTCGTGATGGTGATGGCATCCTCTTTACGTCAATGTGTTGTAATGCCTCTTGCAGTTCCCGAAGATCGGCCATGCTACGGCCGCGTTCGTCGTCGTCCGAGGAGTCAGGAGGAGTTGTGATCGCACCTGAGGGAATCAGAAGATCGTTCACAGGAGGAGGAGACGGGCGAAGGCTACCATTGGAGGACGGGCCATGTTGGCTGGCCTCGGTCTTGGTTACGGTGGGCTTTGAGGAGTTGCCGTTGGCAGCTGTGTTGTCCGAGGTCTCACACGATGGCGTACGCCGTGACTTTGCCAGATATGATGTGGATGAGACGGAGCGGGGCAGTGATGGGCGTCGCGAGGTAGCTGGCGAGCGGGGAGGTTGGTCGATGTAGGAATGATTCCGGCTTAGGGTTGGGCTGCTGGTCATGGAGGACGCCGGCGACCGCTGGGAAGGGGGAGTGTAAGGCATCCGGTCGGCTTCGAGGGGGGTTCGAAGAAGCGGGTCGAATGTGTGGTGGTTGTGGAGGAGAGCCTTAGGGCGTAGGGAGCATTACAAGAATTACTATAACGAGTCTTTCACCGTCAGCAAGAGCACGTGGGTGACGACGAGGGAATTTTGTATTGGGCAGCAGCGAGGGTGTCGTCGTGCCATGTAGGGTTGGAAGCAGACGGGCGGAGTAGTAGTGGTAGTGGGAGGGTGTACGACTTACAGATATAGGTCGAGGAACGGGTTGCAAAGCTCGCTCTTTGGGTTAGGGAAAAGCTCGTCGTTGGGTCCCAGCTAGCGAAAGCTGCGATGACGTCGGGGATTGACGGTCGACTCGATCTGGGAGGGGAGTCGAGGAGGGTTTTGAGGCTTTTCCAAGGACCAAAAGTCGTGGGGTGAGGGTGCAGAGTGAGGCCGGTGCCTTCCGTTGTTGTTGACAGAGGCGCTCGTACAATGGGGGCACTGGGGAAGGATCCGTGGGCGAGGCGGGAGTGCAAAGATAAAGACGGCAGGGTCGTGTGTCAAACCAAGACGGTCTCTATGGAGTGCAGCAGTCCTATTAAAAGGGTCTTCTGGCTACAATGGGCCCGAAAGTGTTGAAGAGGAGGGATGGGGAAGAGTGTTGAGGGCGGTAGCGCTGAAGAGCGTGCAGGGCCGCGACTATTGGGGGAGTCGTTGAACCGGGATGTGTAGCGAAATCGAGGCCTGGGCGCTCGGACGTGGGCAGGGGGGGCGTGAGCAGGGAGCTGCAGCACCACTGCAGACGTGGGTTCGGCGCTCTAGCGCAGCCCCAACAGACCGGGGCCTTCACCAGGGATTTTCGCACAAGCAACGCAGCAACCGGTTCTGCCTACTGGGCCGACTACCAGCCCGACTACTGCAGTGCAAGGCCGACGGGAGCGGAGACAGGCGGTGCGTCGCACGCTGAAGGGGGGAGGGGGGGAGGCGAGAGGCAAGTCGTGACTCTTGCCGACGGCCGGGCGAGAAAGAGAAAGAGAAGCAGAGACAAAGGTACTTGGGACTACAAGCGCAGCACAATCGGCGGGCGTCGCAGTGGCGTCAGCGGATTTAGCAGCTTGCATCATGCTCTTTATCTCCCGCCGGCCAGCACGGCCACAGCTAGAAACGGCGACATGCCTCGCGCGCACACACAATCTCTCGCTGGCCCAAATGGCAAGTCGTCTGCTGGCTCATACTCCGACAACGATGAGGACAACGAGGACAACGACGACGACCGCTGTCTCTAGGTTCCTTGCTGTCTGGCCGCGCGTGTCTTGCTAGAGTGTTTTCCAGGCGAGCAGCCAGCAGCCAGCAGCAGCCAGCAGGCTAGACAGCCAACGGCCAGATAGCAAGGCCGAGCAGTATGCAGCCGTGGGGGCGGCGGATATTGGCCACGGCCATGGCATGCCAAACACTCCCGTTCGTAATTTGCCAGCCGTTGCCAGGCGAAAGCTGGTCTCAGAAGCAAGCAAGCCAGCCAGCAACCAAGTCAGCACGCAAGCAGCGCTCAAGCCAGGCGCAAGGCCCCTCCAGTGACGGAATTGGCATTGCGTGCACGTGCCCGTTACGCTCTCAAGCGAGGCCCGTGATGTCATTGTTATCGTGCGAACCGTTCACACTGCAAACGGCCATGTTTCCCGCCGTCTGATGCTCAACAACCAGCTGCAACTTCGCACCTGTCGTCCAGAGCCCTGTCTGCCGTCTGTCCGTCGTGACTGTCGGCGCTGGCGCGGTACCTGGATCATGGGCGCGATAAGGGTGCCCGGCTCTACACTCCACCCGCCCGCCCATGAATATTTCCTCACCACCCCCCCTCCCTCGACGCTCAACGCAGCGAGATCGCCGGTACCGCCAGCCGGCTTGCAAAAGGCGGTCGAGCCAATGCCAATCAAATGTCGCACCACGCACAAACAAGCTAGCCGCAAATCCATGTCGCAGCTACCATCAGTGGCTGCTGCAACCGACCTCTCACCACCTGTGTTCGGACTCGGTATTCCTGTCTCGTAGATATTCCCATGGCCGACGCACTTTCCGCGTGCCCTGCTGCAACCCCGACGTACCCCGTCTCCGTCATCCGGAGAGCGACGGGCCTCTGCTCAGGCGATGGAAAATAATGCATGTCGCAGACTGCCGCACGGCTGAGTCGCGTTGCTGGAGCCCATGGACGGATGAGTGGTGCGCAATTGGCTGTAGGCTGCACCGCCGCGAGGCTTGCGACCTTCCCCGCATTCTCAACACCAAGCGGTCGAGCCTCGCATGCAGCTAAGAAACTCTGCGACGGCCGACACGAATCAGGACACGGTATAGTAGACAAGTCGTGAATAAGGTGGCTGCTGGGAAAGGTGCCCGAGTCTGGATACTTGCTCCGTACCACGGTTCCCGGCTTTGGGCGCGCCTACCTACGCGTGGCCGTTGAATGTCTGCTTACGGCGAACATCGTAGGCGCGGCGCGCATCACGGCCGGCGCTGCAGAGGCTGAGAGGCAAAATTGGTTTTGCGACGCCTACAACTTGGCTGCCATGTTGCCGCCAAGCCCTCTACAACTCACCACACTGCTCGAGGCTGGATGACGCCGACAATAGCCAAACCTTGGAAGGAGCTGCGAGCAGGACAACGGGCGGATCGTGCCGGTAATTTCAGCAAGCAGGTTTGCTGGCTGGCCGGCGGCACTGCGCGCTCAGCCAGTATTGCACGCCCTCTCGTAATGTTATCTTCACTATGGCAACAGGATTTCGACCGTCTCGTCGCTGAAACGTCGCAATGGTCCGGTCGCGACGTCTCAAGGCTGGCCAGACTCGGGCCCACCGGACGCGCTAGCCTCCATGTCACCCAGCGCCCCGGCCTGCCCCACTTCGCGTCACGTCAGATTGCTGGTTTTGGCCGGCAGAACGGCCTGGCCACGGTCCACTCACAGGCCGCGGAGGTGCCGCCCAGCCTCACCGCCCGCGCCCGCTGTGCCATGTTATCATCGATTCTCTCCACCACGTCGATCCCCGCACACATAACCAGTGGGGCTTTGGCCCAACTCCGCAGCCCACTAATCCACTTTCCGGACACCGTCCGCACATCGCGAACATGACCAAAGAGCCCGAGAGGACCAGAGTCAGGCTGTGCCGTGATGCCATTCTGGTCAGCATCGCATCCATCGAGCGTGCACAGTATGTATTAAACGAATTCCCATCCAAGCCCAGCCCTGGCTTGCCAATTTCCCCTCAATCTCGCTCGCTCGCTCAGCCGGCCGGCCACGACGACGACAACGCTTCTCCGGCGCATGCCACTTCGCATGGGTACGGTACGGTCCCGCATCCGGCCACTGGGCTACCTTTGAAAGAATGCACCCTCGCCGTCACCCTGCTCCAATCTTTCTTAATTAACGGGTCCGCTTGTTTGCTAAGCGGCCTGTCAATCTATCGTACGACCCGCCGTGACGGGGTCATGACAGTGGAATATGAAGAGAGTTTACAAAACTAATGGGCGTCTCCGGCTTGACCATTTGCGTGCCAACCAAGATGCGTTTCATTACGCCACAAAAAATCGACTTGTGGCTGCAGCCCGGCACCTGGCGACTTTCCACACCAGAAGCCCGCTGGCTGCCGGCACTGCCAACTTCGCTGAGCCTCCATCAGGCTTCGCAAACGGCCACATTTCAAACTCGCAATGGTCAGAGCGCCGTCCATCACGATGACCTGCTGCGGGTGGAATGACACGTACGTACTGTCATACCAGGCATGCCACGGACCGCCAAATCTGAAATCGCATCTCCACTCTCACGGCATTTTATTGTAAAAGGCCGGTTCCAAGTAAAAATCTCGATGCGTGATGTCAGGCTCACCCTTTCTCCGATCACGCTTGCAGTAGAAATCATACATCCCACTCTACCCGCTTGGCCCGCGTACGGGTGACATGTAGGAGCCGCAAGCGCTTGCTCGTACTGTACGAGCGCTCACCGCCATTCCACCCTCCCCCCCCCCTTCCCCAAAACACCCTTCCCACGATCGCTGTAGCCCGTTGCGAGATTGCTCACTACTCAAAGTTGTTACGGATGCGATCACGGCCGACTTGGAGTCTACCAGGGCACGAGCCGTCGCATCCGCGCACTGTTTGGATTGGGAAATGGCCCCCAACCCTGCCCCACCCCACGTCCCAAGAGTTCACGGACCGAAAGGAGTAAGCCACGCGCGCCGAGAACGTTCAGCGAAGGGCCGATGTTGATCATGATGATCAACTTTGTTCGCACTTCACCAACAACACCAGCACATTACGGCCTAGCACGCTTTCGCAGAGCTGGATGCCATGTCGGCTTCCACGGTAAGGAGGCTAAAATTGATGAGGCCCGTCATTACTACCGTACTACCGCATTCCGACGCAACGCTAGAAAAAGCATCGTCGCGGAGAATTTGGTTCGGACTTTGGCCTTCCACCGTTTCAATGAAGCGAACGCGGTGCACGTGGCAGCAACATACAATGCGTGGCTAGTCTACAAATGTTCCGACGGCACCTTATTCAGACACTAAGCCAATAAACATATTCTAGTGTAATGTTCCGGTGTCCAAGCTGCGTTGAGTCCATGGTCATGTCAGCTGTCGAATGTCGAACCGTACCAACATAAATCTGTGATGGAGCTGTCTTCCAGACCACTTGGATTTGTTGGAATCAACTCCCCCAGAAAAAATAAAGACATATGCAGGGCACCAAGGTGCGCACCCTTATCTCAGCCCGCAGTAGTCCACCACCCCTTTCCTCGCCCCCTCTTCATGGGGAAGAAGATTTTCTGGGGGGACAGGCGCCATCAAACACTATTTTACCTCTTTGAACTATCACGACTAATCACCATCACACCATCAGTCTTTGCTCAACCTGCCAGGGCCCAGAGCGAAAACCCCAACGCGCGGTTGTCCAAGCCAAGCGGCTGGCATTGCATCCAGCATTCTGCACAGCTCATGTTGTGTAACCAAGTTCCTTGGTATTTGGGCAGATAAGGCTCGTAGTCCTGAATGCTGCTAGTCAATCGCGCGACAGTATTGCAATAGCACCAAGACGTGAAATCGCGGGGTAAATCGTGCACGCATATCAAGCCCATATCGACCCTGCCCTTCCCCGCATATCATTAGTTGGCTTATTGATCCTCATGAGGCCTTGTTTTGGCCTGATGCGTGGAAGAAAACAGAGCATCCCGAGTTGGTGATGAGTGATACAAACGACTGGCAGCCCGAGGCGCGCGCGTCCTCCCCGAACGTTTGATAACGGGTAGTTCGGCATCTTACCTCACGTGCGAGTAGGACAGACTGGTCCAGCCTCGGGTCTTGGGATTTATCTATTACCCTATCTTTTGCACCCCGACCCCTTGCGGGCAACCTTGTGTGTTTGTCTTGTGGTTGGGTATTGGCGGCCAAGCAAGCCTACGCGCGCTACACCACCTCTCCAACGTCAAAACACACGTGCGCCATGATTCATCTCCACAACCACCAACAGCAATTTAACTGTCGTGCGGCACCACAACCATCATTACGCCCCTCCGTCAGGCCACTACATGCAAGGCTGAACGGTCGAGTTCGCGTGTACTGTAGAGCGTTGCATACACACAACGTGTTGCAGGCCTGATGCCTGCATGGGCCTTCGGTTCGCACATGCAAGCGCGCTCTCAACAAAAGCACCCCGCTCTCACTTGGCTGTCCTCGTACACCAGATGCTGATGTGAACTCTAAAGCGGGTTGCCTGATCTGATAGATGGGTTGCGCAACCCTTGTCGTGGCTGGTGGAGGTGAGGGTATTGCCGTTGAAGGCGTGAAGTGAAGGGTGCCATGTTCGGTCGGTGAACCCCAAAGGTAGTGTAGAATGCGGGGTTGAGAGTCTTGGGAGGCGACTGACTTAGCTACTGGGGGGTGCAACTCTCAGCATCATTTGTCAGCCCGGCAATGAACAATGTCGACTTTTTTCCCGTTGCACATGCTCACAATAAAAGTATCATCTCGCCCCATACTATGCTGTGTAGGCATACAACATGCGATGGTTGCTAATAATATCAGCACATATAGCTAGGCATCAAAACAGTACATGATCATGCACGTAGACGCCTTCGGGTCATATCGCTGGGTTGGCTTTGTCCACAAACAACTCGTTCGGCGCAATCTCCGGTACCAGTGCCGAAGACCTAGGAGTCCGAACATTACTGTCCTTCCGAACAGTGGCGTGTGATGCGGAAACGAGCCGGTCAACGGACAAAGGACTTGCGGCTGACTGGTCAATCATAAGCAGTGCGATGCCACAAAGAAATTTTTTCTTTGTGGCATCGGGACGGAACGCATGTGGTTTCGTTTGACTAATTTTTGTGGCAAGGCTGTGGAGAGAGAGAGAGAGCCCCCCGCGGGAGGGAGTGCCGATCTCGTCTCAGAATATCCTGGAAGCGAGCACGAGGGGCAGAATTTTGCTTCAAGGCACGTGCATATATACACTAGTACGCATTGACTCTAGCGCCACGAGGCTGCCAAGCAACTTCATGTCCTCGTGTGTTTAGGCAAGTCTGACAATTTTCGCTCACTAACTTTTTGCAGTACAAGAACCTTCTACACACGCAAACATTGACAAACTGCGTCACGATTCGGGACAGACTTCAGGACCAATCTCGGACGACACCTGACACATGTCAACGTCTAGACTTGACAAAGATCCCAGTCTATCGCGAAGATCAGTTGGAGAGTAGCACCGTTGTTAAGCCGCAACGGTGTGTTTTGTGGCTTATGGACCATGGCGGCGAATTCCCAACAAACAAACTCTCGCGCTACCATTGCCCCTCTACACACACACACACACACACACACACACACTATTCTCTGCCGTCCTTGACCAGCCACGATCCGGTCAGATTGCGCTATTCGGTAGCTCCTGCGATTAGCCATCCAAGCAGGGTCTACAGAGCCTCGCTCAGGGTCCATGCTGGAGTTGACTCCGGAGTTTGATAAGCCGTATTGGGATATTAGGTGATAGATGGGCTAGAAGATGGGCGGGCAAGTTTATACTGCGGGCCGTGGAGAAGCTGCTGCAAACAAACAAACAACAAGAGTCAGGGAAATGTGACAAACGTGGAGAAAAAGAGACAAGAAGATGATGTAGACAGGTGGGTGTTGCGTGCATGCTTGCGCAACTTTTGCCGATCTCTTCAACGAACGTGCATCTCTGGGTCGGAGTGTGCGGAGATTCAGACTGCGGGGTGCGTTGACAGTGCGCTGACATGTACAGCACGCGACGGCGGTTGCTGCTCGACATGCAGTCACGCTATCAGGACAGCCAGTCAGCGGGGTGATTGCTCCCCAAACTGTTACATTTACCTAACACCCTCAGTGATCCTGTGAGGATCCCCTCTACCCGATGTGCACCATGCTCCGAATCCCAGCTTCCTTCAAGTGTCAGGACCGGGAAATGCGTATACCGCGGTACCAAAATCCTTCATGGACCCTGCGGCTCATGTGAGGCCCCGAAAGGAGATCAGGGTCCGCCAGGGTCCGGTGAACGCAGGATCTCGTCTACCATCAAACTGCCCGCGCCTACAACAACAACAACAACAACAACAACAACAACAACAACAACAACAACAACAACAACAACAAAGCAGGATTTTCGTGGCATCAAGGCCACAAACCTATGGGGCCCCGTCGGACATGGCCGGTATGACTTGAAACCTTTGTGATGCTACCGGCCCACAGACTCCAGGCTCCACTCTCCGCACCACCCTCCGTCTCTCTGCACTCCATGCTCCACTAGACGTCCCTTCACTCTGACCGTGGAGATTGAGATCTATTGATGGGTGGCGCGTGCACGCCAAATGCCCCACAGCTACTAGTCCACACACAGCCCACCCATTCAGCAAACTCGAACTGTTGAATGTGGGTCCCGCGTTCTCACACCATCAACACCAGCCTTTCCACAAAAAAAATGCACTTGTTATATTCAACATCTGATTCTCTACTAGCTAGCTATGCGCCAACCGTGCACCAAGGGAAATCCACATCCTCCGTTTCGTCCGTCCCCCCACCCCAACTCAGGGAACTCGTACGCGCGGTGTGCTGGGAACCCTTCTCCCATCGCGGCGGTAGTATATTCGGGATTACTCGGGCTGGGGAACTCTGGAACGCTTGACAGGCCTGAAGCGACGGAGCACGGACGACAAGGGCGCTAGGCTAGAGACTTGCGAGGAAGTGCGTCCGCTGCTGTGTGCGGGCTGATAATCAGAGAGAGAGATGTGCATGTGCAGAGCGGGAAGGATGTGGAGAATGAAATTCTGTTGCATTGTTGTGTAACAAAAAAAAAGGACGTGTGCTGACACTGAACATGTACAAAACAGAAAAAAAAATTGAAACTGCATCTAAAGAAGAAAACATGGGCTGCTTCGGCGGTGAGGGGAAGGATTACAGTGTGACCTCTTCTTGCCAATACGCATTGCAGGAGAAAACACATCATATGACACCGACGTCGGCCTTGGTGTTTTGAATTGAAAGACGCCCCGCGCTTATTCATTGTGATTTCCAGCCAGGTTTTGTTTCCTTGTATGTGCGTGTATATATACGAACTTTTTGTTTCAAGTAAAATTCCACACATGAGTTGATTTTTTTTTCGTATCTGTATGTGTGTGTGTGTATCTTTTTCCTTTGATAGATACGTGTTTGGAAAAAAGAAAAGCAAGAAAAGCATGGTGCATTTACCATGCAATTCCTATACAAAATCTTACTTCGTCCGTACTGCTGACTGCTTACGACTTACTGCTGAAACGAAACCCCCTCCCCTTCCCACCCCGCCCAAAAAAAACATCTACCTTACACCAAAAACGTAGGCAACGTAAGCATCTTGGTCGGCACACCCGGCCACGTCAAGTTCAAGGTAGGTAAAGCGGTGATGACGGGTAAGCTCCCTGTTATGATAGGAGGAAGCGGAAGAGGAGAAGGCCGGGGTAGTATCTGGCAGGGGTTGATGGTGAGCCCTGGTTTGGGGGTCGGTAGGTAAAGGTTACTGCACTGATAACAAGTCAGTGTGTGTATGTGTATATGTGTGTGTGTGTGTGTGTGTGTGTGCGCGTGTGCGTTAGCCCCGCCTCCTATCATTAAAGACTAAGAAGAGAGGCCGATCAAGGTTCGCGAGTGAGGGAGGGTTGCTTACAATGCGAGTTGGGTACGCACATCCACCGGCTGCTTGCATGTAACATTGGTATGAGAAGTTTTCTTCAAAGTGGCAGCGCTGTGTGTAGTAGGTTGAATGGTTAGTATTTGCTATCGTTACTGTCCATTGTCTTGTCTGTCTGTCTGCCTGTCTATCATGAAAGCAATGGGCTTACCTGCAGCGCATCGGTTGCCCAGCATGGGTACATGGCCGTGGCTAGGTCACACTTGCATGCCTTTGTGAAGATGGGGACGGGTTCAGTGTGGGGTCGTCGCCTGGAGCTGCTGCTGCTCAGCACTTGTGCGCCGTCGTCGTCGTCGTCATCGTCAGCATCAGGGTTAGTTGTTGGTACGGCAGTGACTGGAATGTTGAGTGACGTCGTATCCGGGACCGTGGTAGTCGATGCGGGGAAGGCATCTGTGAGGGGTGCAGCAGCTGGAGTAGACAGGTCCTGAAGCTCCTGCGGGTAGGGGAATGCTGTCGCCAGCGTGGCCAAGACACTGATGCAGAGCAGAATACGCATCGTCGTAAACAAGTGTTTTGATCGGTGAAGAGAATAATGTGAAGGGGGGAAACAGTGGCTCTTTCGGCGTTCAGGGATGTCTTTGCTACTTGATTGAATTGCCTTTTTCTTTCTTTCGTCTACAAGTATCGTCTGCCGTTGTGGTACAACTTCCTGAGATCTATATTGCAATATCGTGGGTTCTAAATGAACATTGGCAGGAACCCGTCTGGCAGTATAGACCATGGTCCCGACAAAGGGCTTCTCTTCATCAACATGCAACAGCTATCGCAGTTGCGTACGGGTTCGAGCTATACATGGCAACCGAGCATTGTGGAAGAATTGCCATAGAGGAGTTCGTCATGTCGTTTACTCTATGGTAATTGAGCATGATGAAGCCTGCGTAGCCGATTGGCCATCTTTGGTAGCTTCTTAATTTGGAACGATACATCCATACGCGACCCAACAATTTGCCTAAACTATTGGATCTGTAGCCTTTCGTCATACAAGAAAGACTTACGCCAGCCCGCTGTGAATAGTAAACACATGAAATGCCCACCCCCACCCAGTCATAGGCCCGATGCAAACCCTTCATTCCAGAATGGTGTGCGATCGTACCGTTGCAGGAAGCGGGAAAGGATTCGGGTTGCGTCATCTCTTGCATTTGCAAGATCTTCATGCTTTCCTGCTTCCCCAATCTGACAGACAGTTCTGATATGATGACGCCTCAAGTCCAACACTCAGGTGCGTTGAGCGAATCAGTCGAGGCCGCGGACGGCCCAGACCATTGTTTGTGGCGTACACTGGATGCCGAGCTTGGCTCAAAGTAGCCCTCTGGCTAGCAAAGGACCCTTTTAGGACCTCTTTCCGGAGGGGTAATGCTTGGATGCGATAGCAACCCTGTCCTCAACATGTGAAACTATGCGTCGCGAGCTGCACCTTGCTGATCAGGGTCTTTGGACGATCTCGGCCGCTTATGTCTTGGGAAAGAGGGGTCCAGGTGTCCAAGTCCTACGTTTGGTTCACGTTTCCGCAAAGGGGGTGTAAGCTTGTGAGGTGGTATGATATGCATTCTCCACCATCAGCGCAACGCCGTGGCGGCGAGAAAAAAATGTGGAGACTTTGCTCTCCCACCGTTCGAGGCTGTGAAGGCGCCTTGGTAAAATGGTGTGCGAGCGTGCAAATCTTGCACGATGCATTTACTAATAGAAATTTGCAATCGGTGCTGGTCGGGGCTGCGAGGTACCTGGAGATACTTGGAGCTACTTCGGACTTTTTGGGGCGTTATGCACTACTCGTGCGACGCAGGCGATGCGCGGATTAGGCGGCGATGTCACGTATTGCGAAAATAGCTGCTGGGATGGCTCCGACATCGAATGTTGGGCCCGCAAAGGCTGAGCTCTGTAAGCAAAACATCCATCCGCTTTCGGCGAGGGTTGAAGCTTGTAGCACTGTGACGGTGTTGCGCACACGGCTTTCAAGTGCGACTTAGTAATCCCAGCATGTGATTTGGCGGCTGGAGCTCGGACCTATGACGAAGTTCGCGATGTGGAACTTCACCAAATTGTCAAACGTCAGCCACAACGTCGCGTTCAACCCATCACACGAGATTAGTAAGTTTTGCGGTACAGATGATGGCACTCTGCGACACATAGCGCCTAACTTGCATGCCCAGATCCTTACACCGCGACAATGGCACCGTCTAGAGCCCTTCTGCTACGCCGCATAACCTCCGTAGCCGGAACTCTGCTCTCACGGCCAGGCTCGCGCCTTATCACAATACATGCATCCAGACTACCACCTATACAACAACCCTCCGCCCTACGACCCAGCCTATCGCAACAGTCCCGGTTCATCGTACCCTGCATCCGATCGTATTCGCAATCAGCAAACACAACCCCGCAGGCGCCGGATTACCTGAACGAGGCCGAGCTGCACGTCTTCAATAAGATACAAGCCGAGCTGGATCCCGTGAAGCTAGAGGTATGCACCACTCCCCCGCATTTTTGTCTCCGGAGATTGCATATACGCGGAGATAGGAGCGTGCTACGTTTGTGATGCCGATTTCGTTTACCGATGACTGCACTGTGAGCATGCACGCCATATAAGCAGCATGGCGCCGAGGATCGTGAGACGCAGCGCACAACATACATGCCGGAGTGAGGGGGCGAGCAATATGAGCAAGCACCATCGGCACGCCGAATCAATCAAATGATATTCTGAGCAGGGACTGTCGCTGACAAGTATGCCGTTAGGTCCAAGATATCAGTGGCGGATGCGGGTCAATGTATGCGATTGAGGTTGAATCCCCAAAGTTTAAAGGCTTGACGGTGATTAAGCAACATAAGATGGTCAACGAGGTGTTGAAGGAAGAGATCAAGAGCTGGCATGGCGTGCAATTGCGGACAAAGGCTGCTTAAAGATGCAATAAAGAGATATCGAATCTGTCACAATTGTATGACTAATGTATTATCACGTAGGCATGGAAATAAAACACCATGAGAAGCGCATCAGCGCCGCCAACTTCGCGTATGATAGCGAGAAGTGTGTAACCGATTATGCTCTGGCCTATGCCGGATCGCTCTTTGTTCTAGTTCACCCGTGAGTGCATTGCAGTTTCATTCACCTATCTCAGTGTTATGTAAGCGGCTCCATCTGCAAATAGAGTACGGTTATGTAACACACGAGCAGTTCCTTTTGCCTACGAACATATGATCTTAAGAACAATTTTACTTGCCCGATCAGTCAGATGACCGTATCCTAGCTTTGGTTCAACTGCTGCTTCCGATTACCGAAAATGATGAACAGACACAAGACAATTTAGAAAACTACCGCCATTCCATTCAAAACACACTCCTAGCTCTTGTGAGCACAAAATAGAATTCTGTGCTAGCCTACTGTACTGTGACTGAATTGCTTAGATTATTCTGAAATTGGCAAGCTCTACATTTCCCTGCTTAAATGCATGTTCGTATAATAAAGCAACCCCAACCCTTCTGTACGTGGACTGATCGTCCGGCTCAAGCATAAGAGCATAGTACATACAACCTGTTGCATACACTGGGCGCTTGATTTCCTTTGCCTGTAAACGTAAGATAAATGCGCAAAGTAAGTCATTCGGATACAACTCACTAAACTTTCGCCATCTCTGAGGCTGTGTTCCGTGTAGCTATGCACCTGCTCGGCGTCTTGTTCATTCTTTACATTGCAGGAAAACACATCCTCATCATTGGCAGACCGATTACTTTGTGGCCACGATGTGGAGTTGTCCGCTTCAACTGTTTCAGATCCCTTTGAGTTCCACGTGAAACTTGGAACACTACTGTTACTAGTGGCTTCGTTGCTTGTTGATGTAGATTCCTTGGTATCTCCCATCTCCGCTGCAGGGCCTGAGTCTATAGTCCTTGGAATTGAAACAGGTTCTGTGTTCCCTGGATGCATTCTCAAGTCTGCAGAGTTTGGCGCATTGGAGACTTGCAGAGCAACAAGCCCGTTGTTTGTTTTGGAAAGTCCAGTCCGGAGAGAAGAGCTAAGCAAAGGGGTTTCGGGGCTTTATCAGGGATGTTAGCTTAGCTGTCGGTGAGCCTCGCACAGTAGCTGTTGACTTACGGTGTCCTTGCTCCGCGCGCAACTGAGACTAGGAAGAGAAAGCTCGCTTGGAACACGGGATTTCCATCAAATACTCCTATTCCCAAAATCATGTTACCATGCGATCTGTTTGTGAGAAGGTAAGGAGGTACAGAGTCATCATCGCTTGACCAACCTGGTAACAACGTCTCTTCCGGGAATCTCCCTCGAATTTCCTCTTCCACTTCTTGTGGTAGAAGAGAAATTACTATTCCAGCCTTTGTCACATGTCCGAGAACATTAATTGAGCCGGAATCGTCGATTGTGAATGTTCTCGGCATGCCTTCATGTATCTCCACCCAGTCATCGTACCACCAAACTTTGGCTCCCCCAGTACCAGCCCAACACCATGAAGGTAGGTGTAATGAGTCCTCTTCCTGATGTGGCCGAGTCCTCCTCCAGAGCAATTGCTCATAAATCTGGTCTTCCCAGATGCCGTATTCAAAAAGGAAAGAATCTTGGCGCGTCTTTTGCATCTCACTAGCAACACCTTTCAGAGCGTGTAGGCGATCGGAAGGAAATGTCAAAAGCCTTCGCGTATACGCTTTCAATACTTCGAACCAGGAACCACTTGAAATTGTGCTTGCATCTTCTTCTGTCCCTCTTTCTGTGAGGCACCCTTGGTTACACGTCCATGACACGGCTCCTGGCATAAAGGTTACGACTTTCTGTGCCAAGTATAATTCCTGAAAACACCATGCTCTCTCCAACAGAGGTGCTTCGTATAGCAGCTCTCGAGGGTATTGTGACTGTGCAGCGATATTGTAGTAGCCCTTGGCAATGTCATTGGAGATGTAAGGAGCGCTGACGATTGCGGGTTGTGTCAACTCCTGGTTGAAGAGACCTTCTGTAGAGTCTCTAGAACCAGCAGCAGCTATCACAAAAGCCGCATTACGGTATATCTTGCCCATTTCTTTTGCTTCATCTTCCCAATCTTGACAATCGTCTTGTACGATGCAAAGCGAGTCGATCCAAACGAACCGAATGCCAATGCTGCGAATCAACAGCACTGTATGCTGAAAAGTTGCGGGCAAGCGTTCGAAGCCGATATCTTCAAGATGTTGTTGGTAGTTATCGCGCTTAGTCCGCAGGGGCTGTTTGTGTCCGGCGCCCCAGCAATGGCTCAAGGCACAATAGCGGCCGACTGTGCCCCCGGTTTCCACCAGCCTAACAGTGGGAATTTCATCATCTCCGGAAACACTTAACAAACGTGAAGGAAGTGCCGTTTCCTCCACAGCAGGGCAATGTGTGTGGAGGGACTGGCAGTTTTCCAGCCAGCTCTGGGCAAGGCGGCTCACGTCCTTTAGGGAGTGTGTGAAAAGTGGTGGCTGAGTTACAAACGTTGCGGAAGCAGGAGTCCCTTTCATACTTATTAGTGATCTAGTTCCAATTAAATATCGCGTATCAAGTACGTTACCCTCGTCTGCCCACACTTCCAGGCTCATGTGTCCGGACATCAAATGGCCAGCATCTCCTTTGTCTTTGTAGTGTATGATGCACTCGAAGTATTTATCTTCGGCACCTCCATCCCCATCTCGGCGTTGGTACACTTCAAGCAGTAGGTCGATACTTATCAAAGGAGGATGCACGAGGTTAACGTGAAAATCCTGGCATTGTATGCATATTGTATCCGGAGGGCGTAATACGTGGGCGTGGAATACTTTGCAAAGTTGGCAACTCATATCTTCTCGGCTCAGCTGGAGCGTCTTTTCAGCATTCCATCGTATTTCTCGATGCGTACCAGGCTCTGCAAATGCTTTGGTGAGGTCTTGACAGTCGGCGCATAACTCCATGGCTTTGAGAGAGAGTATGGATTACGTGGGGGAAGGGGTTAGAGACGATAGGGACCGTATTGAAGCTAAAGAACCATTCAAGTCAATCTTGATATTTGATATGAAAATCCCTTATCTAACTTTTAAGAACGAGAAAGGCGAGTCACTCATGTGAGGTGATGTTTATCTGGAGAAGAAAGCTCGCAAAGCGGGGTTTGCAGGCAGCAGCCACAAGGCTGAAGCGCACGAACATCTAAGCACAGAGAGAGAGAGAATGGTGAATATAGTTCTTTAAATAGCTAGACAGCACATAAATTTTTAAGGAACCGATGTAAATATCGTAATGGTAGCTTGTTGCAGCTATTCTTAGGCAGTTTTTCACTTGTGCATCTTTAAATTTGATGGCAGTCCTGGTATGGAACAAGTGTTGAAAATGCTCATATTTCGACAAGTACCAAGTTAAGATTCAGCCTCTTTCTGGTCCCCCAGCAGTTCTTATGGCTGACACTGATCTGCCGAGTATTTTGTATCCATTATAAGATACTATGCAACCAGTTTGAGGACAGCGCATCCAGAAAACAGAATGTTCTATGGCTTTACTGTGAGAGTTGAGGTATCGTATTCATTGTATTGTATGAGCTAGCTAACTAGGAATCGGGAGATCCCACTCTATATAGGTATGCCAAGGCATGTCATGTGACATTTACTGTCAGTAACGAAGGAGAGGCAAGTAGTTATATCTGGCGATTAGTCTCTAACAATATCTTGTAGACTATGATTCTCTCGAGTATCCCATTGAAATTAGTTACACAAGTGCGAACTCTGTTAGGTGTGTTTCGTTTCCACAGCCTTTGCCGAATGCTTTGCCCTCCATGTAGTCATGAAGGTAACTAAATAAGAGAAAAGTAGGTAAGCAGATTGCAGAGAGCAGAGAGGGAAAACTCCAGCTTACCATTCACCAATAAGCTGATACGTCTTGCGGCCCATCCTCGCATCTGTAGCATGAATGCACAAAAGTACTTGTCCGCCGGGAAAGGCGCAGATTTGATCGCCGTCCTGAACAGGTTCATCGACTATACCCAACGAATCGTTGTCTGTGACCACCAAGGCTCTTCCGCAAAGAGCACTAAAGAGCGCATCGTGGTAGGACTTGGCGAAACTATCAATACCTACAGTACCACCACTTGCTTGTACCGACCATGCCTCCCAAAGTCTGTCGGCCTGGTGCTCACTGAGGACAGTAACTGAGCCCCGGGGTCCATTGAAGCGAACCCTCGAAGCGATGACTGTTCTTCGCAATGCGTCCAGCCTGCCGGCTTCATCCAAATCAAGGTGGGACCAGTTACGGACCTTCTCTTGCAACACGTGCAACGCATCATACAAGGATACACCGTCTTTGAATCTTTCAGCCGGAAATCTTTCCAAAACATGCACGCGAGCAACCGGCACACCGACAAGTGTCAAAACGCCTTCCTTGAATAGAGCTTGAGCTTTGCCTGCCGATCCGCAGGCTTGGTATCCATTGGGCCAAAGCAGAATCCTGTTCCCTCGCATCATTGTCCAGTCAGGACACCAGCTTGGCAGCATGAGCTGGGATTGAACATTCCGGTTGTGATGCGACAGGACCTCCAGGGTGCCGGAGTATTCGATTGACGTCTGTACAACAGCTTGGTAAAGATCCTGCACAGACTGCGAGTAATTTGGAGCTAATTCGGGTATCTGTCCTATGAGCTTATACAGGCTGAAGATTTTATCCCGTGGATCTAATGACTTTGATCCTCTGAACTTGTATAGTATATTTACAGGCTGCTTGCATGACTGCAAGCCTTGTTGGTAATCGTCTCGCGTCGACCAGAGGTGATGGATGGACGTGGAGGCAACATGACGAATCAGGTATGCCTTCTTTTGCGGAACTATACCCTTGAATCGATATTCCACAAGGAGCTTGACAGCTTTCGAAAACTCGTCCCCTTGTAAAATGTATGCGCCACACAGGAACTGAACATTTGTTGCAACGGCATACTCCTGAACAACCCATGCGCGAGACCACCATGGTCGTTGTGTCAGTTTCAAAAGTGCCTTCCAAGATGATGCTAGGCTATGATCGCCCACCATTTTCGCCACTGCACCGAGGTCACCTGGCTGGAGCTCCGAGATCATGTGTAGGAGGTGCAACGCTTGGTTGCTGTCATCTGCTTCGTCACCCAGAAATATTAGAGCCCGCCGAGAGAAGGCATAGACCGCCCACATACGCGGGACTTGAGTACTCTTCTCTTCCGTACTCGTTTGATTGATGCAGAGCGCGTCGACCCACAAAAGCCTAGTTGATGTCTTGTGACGGAGACACCGTAATGCACATTCAAGGTTCCAAGTAACAGCAATATGTCGACCACCAAGAACAATAGTGCCGGTAGTACCAGGGCCACCCCAGACATAAGACAGGGCTTCAAAAGTGCCCAAACTCTTCCCTATTGTTGAAACTAGGAGAGTACAATGAATTGTAGAATTCCGATCGCCCGGTAAGAGTAGAAGGAGGCGCATTCCCCACTTTAGATGTTCATCAACATTGGAACATGACGATCCCGCATCATCCTCGAGTGCATGGTGTAGCTGGGTAGACGGTTCTGGCGCATCAGTGAATCCCGACATTGGGCACTAGAGGAACTCGATTGGCTTGCCGAAATTATAGCTAAAGCAAGGCGTGTTCTTAGCGATGTGCTGCAAGTTGGCCGCAAACAGGTAACCTTCCAGATTTGCTAAATGTTCTTTCCAGAAGGCTTTTCAGTCAAGGCAGAACGCAACCACTTTATTCGTTAGTTGATAGCCTTATAACGATGTGACGTAATACGGCGAGAAAAGGGCATCAGTAGAGATGCGCGCGTAATTGCAGCAAGTGGTGAAGTGGCATGCAAGTTGTAGGCAAAGTTTCTGCCTATTTTGAACAACGCTTACAACTTATTAGGATGATAAAGCAAATTTTAGAAGGGTAAGACGATGGAAGATGGTTGGGACGGACGATGGGCGCGATAGTATGGATGGGTGTGAAATTAGATAGGTGTATCTGTACAGCTTCGGCGCGCAAAGCCATCGCAATTGGTCAGATGGCATGTGCGAAAGGTAGGACCTGCTGCAGAAATACGCAATCAATCACCTAGGCAAGTTTCCTGTCATGAACTGTGATTGAGGTCACCCGCATGTGTGGCGTTATTGCTAGCGGCTAATACGGCAAGCAGATTCGCCTGTGCCCTACTGGAGCATCCAAAGCATAAGTAGCATGATGTGGCCTTATCAACACTAAATACCTGTTTATAGGAGTCTTATGCATTGATTACACATTCTCGTTTCTAATCATCGGGCTTTCACCTGCCGTTTACGGCATAGTTAAGGATATTCTGCTGGTGAACCGGAGGGGTGATAACTAGTTCACCCTCGCCATCCGTCAAAATTCGCGGTTCCGGGTTATATGGGGTCAATTAACTGAGGTTCGTCCTCGGTTACCCGTTTCAGGAATCGCGACTCCGTCGCCATCTCGCTGCGGACCCCACCAACACAGCCGCAAATAACTCTTAACAGCATTTCCACATGCTGTAGCCGTCTATTGTAGCTACACTCCACACCAATTTTACATGTACACCAACGAAGGTTCTAAGACCTACAAAGGATTCGTCTAAACTGGCTTGTTGTTGGTCCAGTCAGCCTGCAGGGCATCAATCTTCTCAATAAGCCCCTTAAGAATAAGTGCATCAGGCGTCCCCCTCTCCGCCGCCTCTCTCTGCGCAACCGAGGTATATCCATCCATTAACTTGGCCAGGTACGTGTCTACCAATGTGAAGCTTTTTGTAATAGCCGCCGCATTCTGAGTACGCATATACGTATTCCACTTTGTCTGCAGATCCAGACTTTGCCACGTGACCCGCTGATTGTTGATGTTCTTTGTGATTTGTGGTTGGTAAATCGTTTCAAGGTCGTTCAACATCTGACCGACCCGGTCTTTCTGGGCAACCAGCGTTTGCCTGATGAAGGGATCGATGTGGTAGTGGATGACAGCGATAGTGTCTTTGACGTATTTGAAGAGCTTTATACCGTCGCCCGCATATGTATCGAGCGTGTCGGCATTACGTGCGTCACTGATGCCCCAAAGACCTTCTTTGATGTTGTTGACTTCGCCATCGAGAAGAACGAGCTCGTTGCCCCATTGGTTGGTGTGGCTGGGAAAGACAGCGCCAACCCAATCGATGGCGGACTTAGTCACACCGTTGATAGTGACTCTTTCTGCGACTCTGACGTCGTACCAGAAGCTTTGAGTGCACCTGCAAAAGTTGATGTTTGTGCGTGTATTGTAACAGTTGATCTTGGCCAAAGGGCTAGACTTTGTCGGCTTGGCGAATTTTTCGAAGAAGTTTTTGACCATTTGGAATTCCAAGATATGCTCTGTGGCGAATCGTTCTGTATTACCGGCAGTGGGCGTCGCAATTTGACCAAAACCCATGTCAAGGCAGTCGTTGTAGTTTGTGTAGCCATATGTCGATATATTTTGGAGTACCTGTCCAAGCGAATGTCAGCGAGGTCAAATTAGAATTCGCCAAGAAAGCATAGCCTACAAAGCCCAGTCTTTTCGAGGCATGTAAGTTGACTTACATTCAATACGGTACCAGAGGTGTGGAAGTCAGCGCTAACATCATCATCTTGCCACCGAGTTTGTCGCAGAGATCCTGGGTTTTGCGATCTAAACCTCGTACAAAGAGATGGTTGAGGGTCACATCGCCAGACGCGCGCTTTACCAGAGAGCTACTACCGTCCACCACATGTGAAAGCTCTAAACACGCAGATCCTTCGTTATCGGGGCTTCCTCCAGGGCTAGGGCACAACAGGTCCTGTAGGGGAATGTGGAATGGGGGACCCTAGGGTGTGACGCGTTTGCCAAATCGGTGTACCGTTGTGGCATTGTTCGCAATGCCCGAGTGCCCATAAGAGTGGTAAAGAGAACGGTTACCGTCGACCGACATGAAACCGCGCTTAGTGGGCTGGCCTGATTGAAGGTCGGGACAATGGCCACCCTCGGGAAGACCTACCTCACCAGATCCTGGGCGATCCCACGTCTTGGTACCCCAACCGAATGCTGCCGGAGTACTGACCTGCGCATACAACTTTGCGCCCACTTAGAAGCCATATGTCCACGGACATGAAGCTTCGGTGCTCTTGCTAGCTCCAACCTCCATGCGAACGTAGCCATCAGCAACAACTCCGGCCGTTGCGGCCCCAACCTTCCAGCTGTCATCAAAGCGAATACCAAACTCTGCGACGGCCTTGAGATGGGCTTCAGCCTGACCTGAAGCTAGAACGACAGCGTAGAATTGAGGTTCCAACAGGCCGTTTTTGTCACCCGTCTCTCCAGAATCCAGTTCCTTGTCAGCCTGAGGCTCGTATTCCTCGGAAGCGGCTGGATAAGTTTGCTGGACGTTCCATTCCGCAAGATCGATCTTTGTTTCTATCTCCGCAGAAAGTGTGAGGCTAGCGTTGAACTCACCAACCAAGCGGACAGAGGGACCGATAGTGACAATGCCAGGAACTCGGAAAGTTGCGCCTGGGAAGGGAAGGGTAAGAATTGTCTTCTCTCCCGACTCGTACGAAAACTTGATCATGGCTTCGAGAGTGAATACCGCAGTGACCTTACCACTGTTACTGAATGTGAGGTACGACTAGCTTAGATCAAGAGAGCCGCCTGGATCATTGAAATTGAGCTTAGTGATGAGAGTGAAACCAAAACTGGTGGAGATCTCGACATCTGTGAGAGCCTGGACCAAAACATGGGCATTGAATTTGGCTGGTCCTGTGCCACACTCGACTTTGTCGTCAATGATTTTGGCGATGAATTGCTCCTTCACGTCGTGTGTAAACTCTTTCTCGATCTTGGGACTGACCAAGTTCGTCAGCCAAGCAAGCACGTCGGATCCAAACATCCAAACCATCGCTTGTGAAGCTCTTCATGACTAAGAGCACCACCGTAGTAGTCGTCTCGCCACTCCTCTTCGAGCCATCTCTTATGATTGCCGTCAAAGTCAGACAAGGAGCGTTTGGATTTACGCTTTGTGCTCGCAGCTGCGACAACATTGTCCCAGTAGTCGTTCTTATTGGAGAAGTCTATCCTCATCTGGGTATCACCAGAATCGCGAGGAACGCGTCTGAAGTTTTAATCGAAGGTCAGATCATAGATCACTGACATATGTGACGTTCGCTTCCGAAGATGGTGCGGAATTGTCTGACTGACAGCAGGGACCATGTGTTTCGCGACGGCATAGCGGCCGGCTCCACAGCCAGCTGACATTTCAAGGATAGTATCGGGTACACCGTGTCCAAGTCCGATGTTTTGACGATTGCTGTTCTCCGAGACGTCGGTGCAAAACATCTGGATGGTTTGCTCCTCTTCACTTAGCCCACCTTGGCAATTGAACAGTTCCTAATGAGGGCCATCGCGTTTACCGAGAGAGTGTTGCAGTTCTTTAGGCGGTTCAAGCACGACGAATTGAAATGCAGCATTGGAAGGGTCATCGTTGGTCTTGTCGCCTTGTCCACCAAAGGTGTTGTCCACATTGAGCTCGAAGTCCGTATTGACGTCGTCCTCAGTCGGGGGATCGCTGAATGGCCGATCAGGTGGTACCGGAAGGAATAGCTGTTTACCATTCGTTAGGTCGCAGCAGTAGACTCTGTTTATTTCCAGCCGAGGGAAGCAGGACTGCCCAAAACCGTACGGGCTATCCGTGAGTTGCACTTGCTTTCCGACCGGGCAATGATTGTCGTAGCAAGATCCGGGCTCTCCGTACTACCGGCAGTTCTTCCAATTTTTGACGTCTTTCTTTGGGCAGCAGTATCGTTTCTGCATGTCGATGTCAACCGCTTCGAGCCAACAACCAGAGCCTTATCGATCAAAGTCATCGCGTGTGCAATGTCGGCGATTGTGCTCAGAAAAGTGCCTGAAAAGGTCGTTGTCATGTCGTCGTTATTGCAATCCTTGCCGACGCCTGCCCAGTAGCAGTCATGACTCCTAGCCGCAGGTGACTCGCAGCAATATGCTTTGTTTCTGTCTTCACAGTACTTCCCATCACCCCACTTGTTCATCCGCAGTAGTACCTCATTGTCATGACAACGGCCATTACATGGAGGTGCTTCGCCGCGCCAGTGGCACTTGTCAGGATCTGGTGCACTGGAAACTGGACAGCACAGCTGGCTGTCCTTGCCTTTGGGGTTGCGCGTGACAGGCTTCGCGCCACCGCATGGTTGCTGTTCGATTTTGAAGAAACCAGCCTTACAAGTGCCGCCAAAGTCAGTGACATAGCAATCCAGTACTATGGCATCGTCCCAAAAGGAAGCGTCATCAGCAGTCATTGCAAGGGCTTTGACAGAATTTGGAGACACGACGGCGTTGAGAGCGTCCAAACCATCCGTGTCTTGGTCAATCGCCCAAATAAGTAGTCCGCCGAGACCTAGCTTGTTCGCAAAGTCAATCTTCGCCTTGAATGTGTCTTTGTCATCATACGACACCCATTGGTCTTGATTCCAGGTAATGTACTTGACTTGAGCCCCCTTGTCTAAAAGTCCAAAAAGTGGTCAGCAGATCTATCACATGTGCTGGTCTCGTCGTGGCTACTTACCATAGTAAGGACTGATCTTGTGCTGTTTGATCACCTGTTGAATCTCTTTGTATGCCAAAGTACCTGAGTTGTCGGAACAGGGACCAGGAGATGCTCCGCCCTTGAAATTACAGCCAGGTCAGTAGCACCAGGGGTCTGATAGCTGGAAACTGCGACCATAGAGCCCTAGCCCGAGATTGAGCTTCTCTGGTTTGATGTCGTTGTGCCAGAAAAGATCCAAGGCTAACTTGATCTCGGTCAAGTTCGAATGCCTATATATGTGGTTGCCAATAGGATTTGTTGAGTCCCAGATCTAGACATATATGTTAGCGCTTGCTCAATAAAAGAGAGATGCACATCATCGCTGCATCTGAAACCTTGACCAGCCGCTAAGGAGCTTGTGGGAAGGGCAATTCCTCAAAGGAGTGTCGTCTCTTCAGCTCGATGTCTGACTTTCCGATATACACGAGTGAAGAAGCGGGAGGCAAATATATGGCTTGACTTACTCCATGAGGATCATAGCTCACAACGTTGACGAAGTCGACGTAATCCACAGCTTTCAGATCAAAATGCCTCAGATACCAGAAGCTGGTAGGAACAGTGAAAGAGACGACATAATGCATGAGCTGTTTATCGTTCTCCTCGTTAAGTTCCTTCAAGAACGTAACAAAGTTCTTGCCGTCTTCAGGCTTACCACCTCGATCGGTTGCTCCGGGATACTCCCAGTCGAAGTCCACACCGTCAAAGGCGTACTGCCTCATGAAAGCGAATAACTTTTTGATGAACAAGGCGCGATTAGCAGCAGTGCTGACCATGTCGCTAAAGACCGGCTCCCCCGCCGTCGCCTACTCCCAGTGCTTTCGTCATACCATTGCCAAATCAAGCAAACAACGTGATCAAAGAATGCAACAAGGTTACTCAGGCGCAGGAAGGAGACTGGTGTGCTGTAGGTCCACGGAATCCGATTCTGCGTCGCTTCAAGACTAACTCTAATCATAGTTGTTCGCTGAACGAAACGGAATATCCGCTACGCAACTATATGCGTGGAATGCAGTTTTGGATAATGACAATGCTTGTGGCACTTCGTTCTGGGAAGATTACTGGTACTGTGTTGGTGTAGCTGCATGAACAGATACGTACGAGTGCGATATGCTACACTCGTTATGTTGCAACGTTGTTCTTGGGGCAACATTTAGCTGTCTGCGTAGACAATGCGCTTCACGGTAGCTAGAGATCATACCTCATCACGCCTTCCATATATATTGGAAGGGCTGGTGCCGCCAATCGAAATCTCCCTTGTCAATATTTTGATTTGCTTGGACAAGTTGGAGATGACGTTGTTGTGCCGGTGTCGGACGATTCTCATCAACCATGGCTTGCTCAGTAATAAGTATCGCACTAGACTGTTGTATATGGAAGCCCCATCTTCTCGAAATCGAATGCATGTTCCGTGTTACTATCTTTGGAGATCTACACGTTGGCATTTTCGAAAACACTTGCCGCGCTTGTATAACAAGACCTTGAATCATCATAGCTTGATGTGACTTCGTTGCGGCGAATAGGCACATCTTTGAGGGGCAACATGATAACAGTCGAATAATTTTGTCGTTCGGAGAGCTGCTTCGTTTGTGATAAGGGCTTAGACTCATGATATACCTTTCACCTGACGATCAATCGTAAGGCGCCACACGGTTAGTCTGTTTGGAAACCCCTGCTAGCGCCTCGGTACTCCCGCGTACCTACTCAACAGCGGTCCCGCAACGATGGTGCCCTTCCTCCCCTACCTCGTTCGTGCCATGGACAAACTGCCACAGGAGCTGATCAATTGTATTGTGTGGTTTGCAGAGCGTTACCCAGACCAGGAAAAGTGGCGTTCCGCGATAGGACAATCTTTCCAGCCCGATGGTCCGCCATCTCAATTTCCTCGCCTCGCAATCCTTAATCGCACTTGGAAGGAAGCAGTTGAGACTATTACGTTTCACCGTCTAGGCGTCAAGAGCGATGAGCTGGAATCGCTTCAGTCAATTGTAACAGGAAATCGCCGCAACTACCTTTCCTGGATCAGTTTCACAGCGGAATTGCCAACATATTCGGAAGAAGCATACGAACACAAAGAGTCACGACTTGATCAATATGCCAACAACGAGGCATTTACGAAAACTATAAGCGATCTTTTCACGGTGTTGCGAAATTGGGAAGACAACGGTGTGAAGAACAGAGTGCGGCTTAACATTGTGGGAGTTTCGTCGCCGACCGACTTTCGGGAAGTGGATGAGCTCCAGATTGAGCTTGGTCACTGCAGAGATATTCAATCCGCTCGTTGGGCAGAGCCGCACCTGCGCCTTGTTCAGCCCGAAAATCTGCCTACATTGTTTAACGTGCAGCACCTCACTATCGAGAATTGGGGCGGGCGAAGACTTGCACCAAGCGTTGCACCAGATTTAGAGGTGGCACTGCCAGAGCTCAGGACAGTGGACTGGGAGTTTCCAGACTGCGAGGCTGGTTCTGACGCGGGGTCGGATCAGGACTCGTTGGATTCAGACTATGATCCGGAGTGGGAATCGGCGACATCTCCCAAGGCGCGCGGTGAGGCGCGCGCTGAATTTGCCAACAAGCTCTCGCTGACTCATTTCCGCTCGCTCAATTCTGCCAATATTGTCTTTTACCACTGCACCCCTTCAGATCAGAGGTATACAGTTCCGAGCATTGTGCCAGAAGGCTACACATACGACCCGTTCAGTTCATCAATTCGAACCTTCTCACAATGTCTTACAACTCTTACTTTGAGTGCGCACGTCGACCCCACGCTATTCTGGCCATCAGACGAAAACGCGATCCCACCGTCTTGGCCACACTTGAAGTCCCTCGACATCACGTTTGACATGGTCGCTCCATCTGGCCAATGGTACTTCACTGGTCCAACACCGGCCTACGATTCCGACGACGACCCCGTACGCGGCATTGTTGGAAGTGTTGATACGCGCGAGTTCAGCTGGGCAGACTTCCGGCAGCACCCCGACCCAGAAACCTTCGATCCTTTTCTCGGCGCGCTCGCAAAAGCCGTTGCTCACATGCCCGTTCTCGAGTCTTTCATGCTTACGTCTGATATGGTAGGTAAGACGGGGAAACTGCACATTTCATATCACGCGCCAGGCCAGAGAGCGGAGTGGGGTGATGAAGAACCGGAGGATAAAGAGCACAGGAGGATTTACTACGCGTGTGAGACTGGAGTATGGGTACCAGAGCCAAAGACCTCCGAAGGGTTGAAACGCGCAGGAATTCAAAAGTACGGTGGGGAAGTGATCGAGCGATACGTGGGAAGTCAGTACTATTGAAAGTGAATAGATTGAATACGCACGTAAGAACATATGTCTAGACGCGGCTATGAGGGCGCGGGAAAGTTATTGTGGCGTACTGCCTGTTAACACATGAGAATAAAAGTGTGCGTAAGGTGGACAGGGTCCTATTAGCTAGACTTGGGTAACATTATGCCTCGGAGTTGAATCGCGAATCCGTCCTCCACATCCCGGATATTGCACAATCACTCCTTGGCGCTGTTCACGACTCGCCTGTAATGCGTAGTGGAAGTCGCGTAAGTAATGATACTGAAATCTAGGAAACTGTATCACGAGACGCCAGGGCAGTGGAAAATGAGAAATTAGACCCATTAACATTCATAAAAAGACTAACGAGGTCATTGCAGCCAACGGATTACCGCCAGGTATTAAGAGATTAGCCAAGTCCGTGCCGCTCAGCCAGCCCCAACAAGTCCTCCTGGCTAATGAAACAAAACGCCATCGAGTATTAGCGCTGGCCCTCATATAGCCGCCATCTCCCTGTCTAATGCGTCGGGTGGCGCAGCAAGTAGCATAATTAGCGGTAGCTAAATATCTATTTACAGAAAAAACGAAACCGGAAACAGTGCACTTAAGGGTATTTGTGACGCTGGAACAACGAGACAATAAGTTCTCTCTCGCGATCAGTCAAATCTCATGTTGGCAAATTCCGATACATTAGCACACAATACAGTATGCTTATGGCAGTGGCTCGTGCAGACATCAGACCAGAAAGGGCAAACTGCACCACCCCTCGTAGCAGGCCTTCGCGCCTGATATCCACAAATTTGATTAAGGTCACCGCAACCATGCTACTCTTTCAATCCCATTCCGGAGTTGGACGAATAAGGAACGCTGTTTCAAGCCTCCAGTAACATAGCACTTATGTCACTCCTGTTCACGCATAGCGTTATTGCTTTGGGCCTAGCAGTCAAGGCAACAAGTCCAATCTGCCTGTTCCAGTGCAGTGCATCTTGGCATGGCAAGCATGGCGCAGCTGACATGTACGTGTAGATAACCCCGCGTTGGTTTCATGGCAACATACCAAGTACTACAGCACAGCAATTCACCACTGTAACACTGTTGACATCTTCCTCCTCTCATCATCCTCCCTAGATACCATGTCCACCCTCGCCACCCAAAAAGCAACGGCCCAGACCGTCCTCGATGCATACAACGCATGGGACATGGATAAGATACTAGCCTTTCGAACGCCAGACTGTCAACAACAAGTCCTCCCTGCATCTATGGGACGACAGAGTATGAGCAACAGCGAGTACCGCGAATACCTTAGTCCAATACTGCCGTCCTTTAGGAAATTCACTGTAACGCACACAAGGTTTTGCTTGGGAGACTTGTAAGCGGCTAACGTCGCCCTAGGTTACCGTCCAGACAGCGGTGCACGATGCGGAGGCGCATACGTGTATTATGCATGCGACGAGTACAGCCGAAACTGACATTGGACCGTATGGAAATGAATACGCGCTGATCTTATTTTTCACGGATGATGGGAAGAAGGTGACCAAGTTCTTGGAATATGTAGATTCGGCTTACTCCATCAAATTCTTTACGGCGCTGGCCGAGGCAAGACTCAAAGGGTAGTAGGATCCTGCGAGATAGCAATTCTAGATAGACGTAGAAGGTCAATATTGTAGTGTTTACTGTGCTTTCCTACTAGATGCGACTACAGGCCGTTGATGGTGGTTTCTCTCACTCGCTCTGTTACTGTTTGGAGTGCTGTGTGCGGGGTTTAGATAGCACGTTGCCTGCTTTGTGGGGTCTAGGAATTGGTTCCGTAGTTTAGGCCTCAACCTCGCGAGCCTACCGCGTCTCGAAATCACTTCCAGGCTTCCCCGGCGAATGCATCTGCACATGGTTATCGAACTCCTTGCCCGAGAACTTGCCCTCGCGAACTTTGTTCTGGTTCTTGTGCGCCGCGATGCTGTGTTTTTCGACGCTATCGCCATGGCGGTCTTCGACGGGCTTGGGGACGTCGGAGGCGTAGGCGGCCGATCTGTGGCGGTGCCCTGGTTGGGTGGCATTAGGAGGATCCGGGGAGGCGGGAGAGGCGGAAGAGGTGGTGCTGTAGTAGATGGCTGCGGCGCCGATCGCGGCGGTTGTGGTGAGCCTAGGGGGAGTTAGTATAGGGTGTGCGTCGTTTAGGTAAAGGTACGTTGGATAAGAAGGCGTGTCCAGCAGGTATTGGGATGCACATTGGCGCGCAATGAGAATTTCTGATGGGATCTCGACTACTCACCACGTCAATCGCGATGATGTTTTTAGCGTTTCCTTCGTGCGCTGATCGTAGTCGGTCGCATACAGTCTCCTCGCTGCTGGCCATTTGACTTGGCACGGTGCGCGGGATAGAGCTCGTAGTGAAATTGCTTTTGTGGAAAACATTGTGCAAGGATCGGAGATGGGATGTAGGGAACTAGACAGTCTCCATGGAATACTATCACCTCATGTTGTGGATTGTCAATGGTCAGTCTTGGTCGTGGATATGTATACACGACCTGCTTCCTGCTGCCCACTTGCTGCGAGGGGACGCTACGTCATCGACTTGGGTACGCGCCTGCTTTTTGAAACGACGCGTCTGCGCACGTGCCTGGGCACGCCATGCCATCACAGCTATAGCACCCGCTGCGAGTCGTGAATGAGCGACTGTTGATGATGTAGGCTTGTAGACAGATGGCGCCACGTCTAGAAATCCTTGCTTTGACCACAGGTTCCCTTGTTTGCTGGCCTCGCCCTCCCAACCCCACCTCCACACCTCCGCTCCCTCTCGCACCACCCTACCGCCCGCCAACTTCTGCTTCTCCCGCCCTCGTCATCCTCCCCCGCTGCCCCTACCATCTTCAACATACAATCGTAGTCAGGCATATCCACGTGGTAGGTAAAGAAGCACAACACTGAAGACTAGTAGCGCCGGGCGAAGTAACATGTCTGCTGTGACCCCAGCCCTTTTTGCCTGTCACCAGTATACCCCTTGCCCAAGGAGAGCGAAACACAGATTTTACGCGGCGCCGAGTACCACGCCGCACGGATCGACCCGTTCCATCACAGTGGACTCCGTACACGGCAAGCTACAATGTTGTTACGACGGCAGTTGTACGGCAGGCTTGATAACTCTCAACTACAAGCAATGGGCATTAAGTAACGCCCATTTGCAAAAAATTTCAATATTCAATCCTAAAGCAAATCCATCTCACTCCTAGACTCCAACACCGAAAATCGCTACAAATCGCTCTACTGCCTCCACCTTCGCCAACACCTTGACCATTTGGCCAAACTCTGAATGAGCAATAAAACTGTCCATCCTCAAAGCACCATAACCCCCCCATTGCTGTAGCCTCGTAACCAAAACCGCTGCCAAAACCAAATCACCGCCCAGCTCGAAGAAATCGCTGTGGTAATCCAACGCCATGGTCTGTTCTTCAGAAAGGCCCAAGACCTCGCGCCATAGGGCTGCTAATGTTGCCTTTGTCCCAGTGTACTCTTCTTGTTGGAAGTCATTGACGCCGTTCGTGTGGCCATTCGTGTAACCATCGTCGCGGGTCAGGGGTAGGCGTAATCCACTTTCACTCCGCAGCACTTCTTCCACACTCTTGCTCTCGTCCTGGCCAATAGCTGAAATCATCTCGCAGAGCACATCGAGAACAGTCTCCCACTTCTCCTCCCCGATGATGACATTTGAGCAAATCATCGCCACCTCCATCACTTGACCGTCCTCTTTCGGCGTAGTTTTGATCGCTACATCGGCTTCATCAGCTTCCGGACACCAAGCACCCACTTCTCCTGCTTCGGTCGTCTCGTCAATGTTTTGATGCTGGACGATACTGCTGAAGCGGGTGTGTTGTGGCCAGGGGGTGCACTCTTGGACAATCGTTCTTGTGCCGAGGGTGGCTTCGAAGGGGTAGCTCGAGGCGTGCTGGTTCTGGATCTGGCGCAAAAGACTGAGGATCGTGGTCGTGTTTTTGAGATTTACTCGGACAGGAACGATGTTGAGGCAAGGACCCATGAGCATCGTGAGGGATGGTGGCCGGCCGGAAACGACATGGCCGAAGGTTATGTCGGTAGACGAGGACAGGTTGGAAACTGTGAGAGACCAGGCGAGTTTCAGGATTGTGGCAAAAGTTATGCCATGCTTGGCTGTGATGGTGGACGGGGTCGGAACGGTCCTCGTGAGGTGGGTGTTGTAAATATTCTTGTAAGATGGTCTTTCGTGCAGGTGCTTGACAATTGGAGTCATGGTTGAGCCGCTGAGAAGAGATTGCCAGTACTCTACGGCTTCCGATTGTTTGGCTGGTGAAAGTGCTTGCGCCTGGAAATACGGTGCCATCGATGTGGTTGGTCCCGCCTGTTTACCTTGCAACGCTGCTGCCAGGGAGTTCAAGAGCTGCGGTAGACAAGAGCCGTCGTACTGTGCATGGGATATGCGCATGATGAGCCGGTATGAAGCTTGCGAGCCAGCTTTGCCCACCACGAAGAACTTCAATAGTGGGTCAGCCATAATCACTGGACGCTCGGCATCTTGTTTGCAGATCTGCTTGGTTAGCGATTCGATGTCGCCTGCGGCCTCGTGCCATTCGATTTCGTACGGGAGGTCATGGAGAACCGTCTGAACGATATCTGCTTCGTGCACAGCGAATACCGTACGGAGAATCTCGTGCTGAGCCACGAAAGCCTCGAGGGCAGCAGTGGTAAGTTTGGTCTCCGCATCGCCATCACGGTCCAGCCAGAGGTAGTTTCTGAATCCACGGGTCTTCATCAAGGCATGTGCGATGGCATTCTTCTGGAAGTCCGTTGCTGGCAGAACGTCCAAGATGTTCTTCTCGGCAGTCTTGATCTGGGCCGCCAGCTGTTCTACCAGCTTGGGTTGTGGCGTTTTTGTGATGAGAGAGAATGGCTCGTAGGGCGCAACATCTTTTCCTTCTTCGGGGCGTGTGCGGCCGTCGACGACCTTGGCCATGTCCGACAGAACGGGACTTTCGAAGAAATCTGTAACTGACAGCTGGATGCCTCTCGCCGCGGCTGTCGATACCAGCTTGATAGCGAGGATTGAGTCGCCACCGATTCGGAAAAACTGGTCTTCTGTACCAATTGTCTCGACGTCTACGCCCAAGGTTTGAGCCCAGAGACCACGCAGGGCATATTCTGTTGGAGTTACTGGCTGTTGTTTCTTGTCTCCCAACGAGGTCTGTAGACCATACTCGAGCAGCTGCTCCCGGGTGAGGGACGAGACCAGTTCCTTGAGCTTGCGGCGGTCCGTCTTCCCGTTGATTGTCAGTGGTACCCGAGAAATGGGTATGAAGTAGTTGGGTAGCATATAGTGTGGTAAAGCCCCTGAGAGCGATGTTTGCAGTGCCACTAGGTCTTCCTTGATTGGGTCCAGTGGGAGAAGATGAGTTTCTTCAGCTGCAACAGCACTGGGTTGGAGGTATGCAATCAATGCAGTTCGGCCATCAAGACTCTCTGGGCGAGCCGAGTCGACAACGACATGCCCCAGTGTAGGAAATCTGGCCCGAATGGCGTGTTCGATTTCGCCGGCCTCGACCCTCTGACCGCGAATCTTCATCATTGTGTCTTTGCGTCCTACGAAATGAATCGTACCGTCTTCATTATAACGAACTAGATCTCCAGTGCGGTAGAACCTCCTTGGTTTGTCGCCTGCCTTGGCCCAGGCAGGATCGGTAACGAATGCAGCGGCTGTCTTCTCAGCGTTATGCAGATACCCTCTCGCAACCGTGGGTCCTTCCAGTAGTAGCTCACCCGTGCAGCCGATAGGCACAAGCTTGTTGTGGTCTGAAGGATCCACGATCCAGTTCAAGACGCCAATGGGAGAGCCGATATCAGCTGGATCACTGGAGGCTGTAGCTGGCGATGCACCTGAGGAGTAAATCGTCGTTTCAGCTGGTCCGTAGCACACAATAAGGTCCAGGACGCTGTGCCATTTGTCAATGATAGCTCTGGTGCTAGCTTCGCCACCAAGAACCAGTTTCCGAAGGCTAGGAATACCTTCGGCCGGCAGCAGTGAGGCGACCGTTGGAGTCAAGAAGGCCCAATTGCATTGGAATCTGTTGATGGCGCCTGCGAGGTCGTTTAGACGCTCATTCTCAGAAGGCACACAGATACAGCCACCCCTTTGGAGTGTGGTGAAGATATCGGCCGCTGAGACATCGAACGGGTAGGCTGCGAATTGAAGAAGGCGAGTCGATGGCCCAATGTCCCAGACTGTTCCGTGTGCCTTGCTGCTGGAGCAAAGACTGCGATGCTCGATGACGATTCCTTTGGGGAGTCCAGTCGATCCAGAAGTAAAGAGAACATAGGCTGGATTTTGGGGGCTGATGAGAGGTAAAGCAGTGGTGCTTGCAATGGGCAGGTTGGCAAAGTACTGCTCGTCAACAGCGATTGTTGTCAGGCCGGCCAGTTTGTCGAACTTGCTTGCCAAATGAGAGGCTGTTAGCACAATGTTGGCTTTGGCGTCTTGAAGTATGAGCTGAAGACGGTCCAGGGGATGAGCTGGGTCCAAGTTGACGACGGCACCACCTGCCTTCATGACGGAGAGTTGTGTCGCCACGGCCCATATGGACTTCTGGAAATACAGTGGGACCAAGACTTCTGGGCCTACTCCATGGTCCTGGGCTAGCTTTCCAGCTAATGCGGTTGACAATCGATCTAACTCGGCGTAGGTGAGTTTTCCGTCCCAGGCATCAATTGCAAGTGAATTAGGTCGTAGTTTGACTTGCTCTGCGAAGACTGCGGGCACAGTGGTCTCCAGCACTTCTGGGTATATGTCATTCCAGTCAAGAATCTGACTCACTTCATCGGTGGTGAGCATGGTGATGTCTTCCATCTTTGTCTTCTCGTTAGCTTGCTGGAAGCCTGACACAATATGCTCAAAGTGACGGAGCATCCTTTCTACTCGATTCTGTGGAATAATGGTCTGATCGAATCGGGCTTCAACATGGACATCTTTCTCATCAAGGCTGCACTCCCAGACCAGCGGGTATGTGTCAAAGTTCTTCAGAGGGAGGGCCACTTCTTCCGCACCAAGTAGCTCCTCTGGCTGGATGTCGAATCTTTGCGCCATGGGCTGAACAACGAAGAGGTTCTGGAAATGTACGGCTGCCGCAGTCTCTGCATTGATGTTGGCAATATTTTGCAGACCAAAGTGCTCGAAGGGCATCATGTCCGTCGCCTGGTCCTGCACTGCCTTCAAGAAAGCCCTGACACTAGTCTCTCCTGTAGGAATGCCCATTCGAATAGGTACTGTTGTGATGGTAGGGCCAACAATTTCTGTGATTCCATCGACTGGGCAGCTGCGACCCGAAAGGGTGGTTCCGAACACAATGTCGTTGTCTTCGCCGGCGTCAGAGTATTGGGCGAGTACATATGCCCATGCTGCTCTCAGCAAAGTTGCTGTTGGCACATCGACGTCTGATTTTGGCTGCATTGCGATGTACTGATGTGCTACTCCATCAACTCTGTCTCGGTGAGTATGAGTAGCCGCAGGAGGTTCCGGGTAGGCAATAGTTGGCTTTCCACCTGACAGAGACTTTGTCCAGTAGGTCTTTGCTTCGTCGTGAGTGGTAGAAGTGATATATTTGACGAAACTGTTGAAGCCGGGAGCGCTCTTCGGCATGTTGTTCGTGTAGAATGTACGGACTTGATCAAGGATCAGTGGTAGAGTCCAGCCGTCGTAGATGGAGTGGTGTGCTGTCCAGACAAAATGGCCGTCTCCAGTGATGCCGTAGCGAGACAGTGGCGTTCCAAAAGTAAACCTTTCCCTTTCGTCCTGGTCAAGGTACTCCTGGAGGCTGGAAGCTGTGCGCCACAAGCTTGTGGAGTTGTGCTTGAGCACGGCCTGCAATGAGCCTGCGTTTCGATCCTCAACGATTGTCGTACGCAAGATTGGATTGTTAGCGACCGTCATCTCCCAAGCATCCTTGAACATTGGCAAATCAATTGATGCTGGCAGACGGAGAACCTTTCGCAGAATATATGACCCAGGGTTCAGGAGCGAAAGTGCCATGAGACCTTCTTGCAACGGCGTGCATGGATACGCGTCTTCGAGACTGTCAGAAGAGATATTTCCTTGAGCTTCAATGGAAGCTATAGTTGTGCTCTCTTCAAGAAGGCTGAATGGAGCAACTACCTCGCTGCCACTTCTGCGGCTGGACGACTTGCTGCTGGATACAGCTGCCATGTCTGACAGAACGGGATTTTTGAAGATTTCTGCTACTGTTGCCACTCTCTTCGACGAAAGCACCATTGCCGAGATTGAATCACCGCCCATTCTGAAGAAATTATCATCCGATCCGAGACGGGAGACTGGTACATTCAAGACCTCAGCCCAGGCGAGAGCGAGGGTCTGCTCTGCTGCAGTAGTCAACGGCTTCTTCGAGCTTTCCGTTTGTGAGTACATGCTCAGCAGCTCCTCTTGAGGCATCATAGCTATCGCCTCACGGAGAGTACGTCGGTCAAGCTTTCCGGCAGTGGTTGTTGGCATCTTGCTGACAGGAATGTATAGAGCCGGAACTTCATATGGAGGTAGTGCTGCCTCGAGAGCCCTCTGGAGCCGTACAATTTCGTCTTGTAAAGATTCAGATACCGGTAGAAGCAAGTCTTCCCCCGGAGGCGACTGGTCTTTATTCTCAAGACAGAAGAAAGCAGCGAGACAAGCTTTGTCTTGTAGACCACCTGGAAGCACAATGTCCACGCAGACGCCGCTTGCGTATGGTAGGTTCTTCAAAGTATGAGTCTCGATTTCAGCAAGCTCAATCCTCTGTCCACGTAGTTTTGTCTGCTGATCAGCTCGGCCAAGGTATATGATGGAGCCGTCAGCATTGTAGCGAGCTCGATCGCCGGTATTGTATGCTCTCTCGCCTGGCAAAAAGCCGGGGCTACTCAGGAATACACTGTCGGTTTTGGCCTGATCTCTTAGATATCCGTCTGCAAGCGCTGGTCCGGAAAGATGGAGCATGCCCACGGCTCCCAGCGGCGCAAGCTGGCTAGGGTCATCCGGGTTTACGATCCAAGTTTGGGAGGCAACGCCTCTGCCTAGGACATCATTTCGGTCCGTCGCCCCTTCGAAGGTCTTCATTACTGCAAACACACCTGAAAAATTAGGTCAGTCTTGCTCAAACGTTGGGAGGTAAATACTCACAGGTCTCTGTTGGGCCGTATCCATTCATCAATCGAAGTTTGCTTGCCCATGTGGCGATGTTGTCAGCCCCAAGAGCTTCACCTCCAAGTATCAAGGTCTTCATTGTAGGAATATCGTCCGGTTTGAGTATGCGCACTACAGAAGGAGTCATAAAGGCGGTATTGACTTGTTTCCTGTTGATGAAGCCGACGATATCGCTCATCCTCTCATCGTCTGAAGGGAGGCAGATCGTTCCACCGTACATGAGAGTTGTAAAGATCTCCAGGATACAAGCATCGAAAGTGAAGGCGGAGAACTGATACATGCGTGTGGAGCTATTGCAGCCTATGAGGGCGCCATGGTGGAAGGTGCTGCTGTTTACTGCTCGGTGGCTCAGGACCACGCCCTTAGGCACGCCACTGGTACCGGATGTGAAGAGACAGTATGCAGAACACTCGGGAGTGACAGCAGGGAGGATAATAGAATCCAATTTTGTATCCGCAAGGGTCCCGGCAGACACTGTCAAGACGCTGTCTGCCAGCGCCTGTATTCGCTTCGTGTTTGTCTGCGATGCCAGGACCAGCCGGACGTGTGCAAGCTGAGAGATGATGGTCTTCAAACGGTCATCTGGATGGGCCATATCGAGAGGAACATAACCAGCGCCGGCTTTCATGATGGCCAGCATAGACACAATGGCCCAAGCACTCTTTTCAAAGGCGATGGGGACGAAGTCGCCGACTGTTACTCCTTGTTGCATGAGTTGAGTTGCCAGTATGCTGCTCTTGAGATCGAGCTCGTTGTAAGACATCGTACAGTCGAAAGAATCGATGGCAACAGCTTCAGGAGTGCGCTTGACTGACTCCTGGAAGATAGCGTGAACACATTTGTCAACCGCTGCAGGTATATCCAAGTTCCAGGAGAATATTTGTCTTCGGCCTTCATCGTCTGCCATTTGCAACTGTGCGACTGGGGCTTGCGGTTGATCCAGAATAGAGGTGAGTACATTTGAAAGGGCGTTGCTAACACTCGCTGCCTGAGCATCAGACAAAATACTGGAAAAGTAGCTCATCTGCACATGTATCTTGCCAGCGTCGTCAGAGATACTGACTGAAATTGGGTACTCTGTCGGATCTACACCGTCAATGTAGCGAAGGTGTAAGTCGCCAGCAAAGAAGTCTTGGTGTGGTCGTCTCTGGAAGCTGAGCACAGTATTGAAGAGCTTTTGGCCAGAGGATAGGCCAAGCTCGTGCTGGATCTCAGCAAGGCTGACATGCTGGTATGGAAGAGACTGCAGGTATTCGTCCTGCAATTTGCCCAAGGACTGTACTGCTGATTGCTGCGAGGTGGTATCGAAGTTGATTGAGCAGACGAGCATGTTGATAAATGCGCCGACTGCTTCTTCGATCCCCGCTACAGGGACTTCTCGGCCAGATGCCAAATATCCGAAACAGACTTGATCGTCTCCCGTAAAGGCTCGGAGAACCTTTGCCCATGCCAGCCGGAAGATGCTTGCCAAAGTGATGTTGTGCTCTTGGCAGAAGATCCGTACTTGAGAGGCTTCAGGAAGCTTGACCTCGATTTGACGAAGAGGGTGGGCTTCTTCAGATTCGACATTTGACTCTGCGAGAGTTGGGAAGTGGCATGCCCTCACACCATTCAACTGGCTCTTCCAAAAGTCGATGGCAGTGGCTCGAGGCTGCGACTGAATGTAACCAATATAATCGCTGTAAAGCGGACCAGGGCTGGCATTCGACGGGTTCTGGTAAGCCTCTACCCAATCCGAAACAAGGATAGACATCGATGTGCCGTCCACCAACGCATGGCTAATCTCTAGTTTACAGAGAGTAAGGCCAGTCTTGGTGTCGTGCAAGACCGTCAGGCAATGCGGCGGCTGGTCTGGGCTGAACACCTGTTTTTGGGCATTCAAGAAGCTCACTGCATCTCCTTCGGGCGGGTTTAATAGCTTGACCAAGGAAGAATGTTCCTTAAGCAAGAGCTGATCGTATGGACGGTCGGACAGACCTTCCACAAAGACAGTCCTCAGCACTGCTTGTCGGTCAACCACCATCTGCCATGCCTTGACCAGTCTTGATACATCGATTGGTGCACCGCGAACGGATGACACCTGCACTACCATTTCAATGTGGTATGCGCCATCCATGCGGTTCTGGGTGAGCAATATGCCCTCTTGCATTGGGGAGCAGGCGTAGATATCCTCGATATTGTCAAAAGTGATTAAAGAAGGTTCGAAGCGCTTCTGGAGACCCTGAAGGCTGGCGTACGATGTGTTCTGAAGCAGAGGGAAGTCTCCTGGGGTTAGTATCCTTGGAGACTGCTCTAGGGTGCGAATCATGTCGCCGAGTGTCTGTTGATACAACTGTACCCAGCGCTCAATCTGATCGATATGTTTCATCTTGCGGTTGTAGGTGAGTGAAACGTGAGCTATCCCATCGAGGACGTATGTGTTGATATCGATCAGGGAGAACCGGTTAACTCGAGGACCGAAGTCACCTTCGTTGAAGGGTATGATCTGTAAGAGACTAGCGTCTTGACCAGATGTGGGTTTCTGTTCTTGTCCTTGATATACTCCCAGATAATTGAACAATATTTCGACCGGCCAGTGCTTCGCAAATTCAGCTCTACCTGATAGATTAGACAGAGCTGAGTTGAAGTAAGACCAGCCTTTGCGTGGTAAGGATCGTCTCTGGTCCTTGAGTTGCTGAACAGTGCCCGTGAGATCGTTCTTGAGAGGCGAGACATGCAAAGGATACATAGTAGTAAACCACCCGATGGTCTCTGTGACATCTATGCGAGAGCTGTCCCAAGACTCTCTTCCGTGGCCTTCGTTGAAGATTGCTGGTGGTGTACGCGAGAATGCTTCCGCAAAAGATGAGAAAGCAGCAGCCAGTAGGATGTCTAAAGCCTCAGTCTTCATGGATGAGTGGGACTTCCGTAACAGTCCGTCGGTACCGTTGGCATCCAGGGTGAACTTGAACTCGGCTATATCGCCTCTGAGGTTCTGCTCCCCTTGCATGCCCCAGTAGCTGTAGTCTGCTGCTGGGACTTCGTGCAAGAGAGAGCATTGTGGAGTGAGATTTTGAGTGCTGTATTCAGCCTGGGCTTTTATCCAAGAGTGAAATGGGAACGGCTTGGGGGCAGGCAGCTGCGATCCCTTGACCGTCAGCAAGTCCTCCAGCTGTCGAATGATGGTCCTCCAAGAAACCAAGTCAATTACCAGGTGATGAGCTGTGAGGAACAGAAGCTGTTTGCCAGTGGTATTGATATTTAGCAGCACGGCAGCGAACACAGGCCCCGTCTCGATGCGGTGCTGCTCCTGTTGCTTTCGGGCAATTGAACGGGCCTCTTCATCCGATTCGACAGCGTGCCTTGCGAAGTAGAAGCTTCCTTCTACCTGCTTCGGAATCATTTGCATCCAATTTCCGTCTTTGCCGAGAGAGTACCGAGCTCGCAGCAGCGGGTGGTACTCAACTATTTGCCGTAGAGCGTTCTCTACTTCATCTGCACCCTGCTTGGTAGTCACAGCAAGCAAGAAGCTCTGATTGAACTGGTTTGCTTCCGGCTCCCGGGAGGACCTAGCAATTTCGGAGAAGTACAATTTTTGAATAGGCGACAGCTCAAAGGGAACATCAACCAACTCTTTCTGCTGCATGCTTTGGGCTTGATCCGACTTATCAGCGGCCGCTGCGAGGCCATGAAGGTTCTTGGACTGCATGATATCTTTAACCGTCAATCGCAGGCCTTCTTTCCTACACTGGACAACTGTGCCAATGGCTTGAATCGAGTCTCCTCCAAGATTCAAGAAAGACTTATTCAAGTCGACCTGGTCCCGTGGTATGTTCAGGACGGTGGCGATTATGCGCTGGATCAGCTTAACCTCAGGGCTGAGGTTTTCCTTTTCCAGAACCGCACTGTGGCCCGCGGCTGCTGTGGTATCTAAAGCTTGCGTGTAGGTTTCAATTGATAGCATCTCAATCCAACGAGCAATATTGACACGATCGACCTTCTTCGACGGCGTCAAAGCCATGGACTCCACAATGAGCCACGATGTTGGCACCATGTACCCGGGCACACGACTACGAAGCTGCTCCTTGACTTCTTCGATCTGCTCAGCTGCCGACTTGGCATTCTCAGGAGAAATTGGACGCAATTCCCTGGATTCCATGGTATTTTCAGAGAATTGCTGTAGAGCAACGACGGCCGTAAGCTTCCGTTGGCAAATGCCCTTCTTTGGCACGGAGATGACCGCAAAGCGAACGAGGCCATGGCAGGCGACATGGCGTTCAATCTCAGAGCATTCAATTCGTTGTCCGTTCAGCTTGACTTGTCCGTCTTGTCTGCCAACAACCACGATAGTTCCATCCTCGTTGTATCTGACCAAGTCTCCAGATCGGTACAAACGGGTGTTGGGGTTGTCTTGTGAACGCCATGGCGGAGGTGGAATGAAAGCTTCTGCAGTCTTTTGCAAATCGAGGTAGCCACGGGAGACAATCGGTCCTTCGACCAGGAGTTCTCCAGTCGCTCCAATAGGAGCTAATTTGGTTACATCTGTAGTGTCAGCGATCCAGAGAAGAGAACCATAGCCTCCATTCCCTTTATTGATTGTGGCGGGCGGATTCCCATGTCCTAGGTCTGCCATACTGGTCCATACCGAGCATTCAGCCGGACCAAAGCTGTTGATCACCCGTGTATGGTCTTTCCAAGTATTGACAATATCTTCCCTAACAAGCTCACCGCCCAAAGCTAGTGTCTGAAGATTGGGAATGTCCGTGGGAGCCAACAAGCTTGCCATCGAGGGCGTGAAGAATGACCAGTTGACCGCGAGACGATTCATTGCTCCGGCAGTGTCGTTCAGTCTCTCGTTTTCGGAAGGAATGCAAACACATCCTCCTAGTATCAAGGTTGCCCATATCTCTGAGTTGGAGGTGTCAAAGGTGTAGCTTGCGAATTGGAAAACACGAGAGTCAGTTCTGATGCCCATCTCAGGGTTGTGGCCCACGACTGAACTGAAGGAGCTGTGAGTGATCGTGATAGCTTTCGGTCGGCCGGTACTACCACTGGTTGTACAGATGAAGGCTCCATTATCCGGCAAGGATACCTCATCAGGGAGCTCTGAGTGGCCCTGAAGCTGCGCCAGCAAAGTCTCGTCGATAGTCATGACAGGTTCGATGACAGCCTTAAGCCTCTCAGCATACGTATCGGAGCCAGTTAGGAGTAAGATAGGTTCGGCCTGTTCAATGATATTCCGGTAG
Source organism: Drechslera avenae (assembly GCA_034640345.1). Lineage (NCBI taxonomy): Eukaryota > Fungi > Ascomycota > Dothideomycetes > Pleosporales > Pleosporaceae > Drechslera > Drechslera avenae. The sequence continues at coordinate 114,940 of JAXRVH010000047.1, forward strand.
TGCTGAGGTGGATGGGCAGGGTCAATGGAGAGATATGTGCCTCCTGCCATGAGAACTGCGAGCATTGATACGACGGCCCACTTGCTCTTATCAAAAGCTAGAAGTACCTTCTGCTCAGCTAAGACTCCGTTGTTCCGTAGATGATGAGCAAGACGACCTGCAATGGAAACTAGTTCCTCATATGAATAGGAGCCGTCCCAGGACGCAATAGCCGGAGCACTGGGGCGTTCAGCCGCTTGACGAGCAACTTGTGCATGGATGAGGTCATCAAACGCTGGCGGAACTGCTCCATTCTTGTTTCGACACAAGATAGTCTGCTTGTCTTCCGGCGTAATGAAATCCAAGTCGGTGAGTGGCGCAGTTGGGTCTTCTAGCATATCGGTCAAAATCTTTGAGAATGTCTTTGCGATCCGCGTGGCTTGCTGAGTTGTGTAGTACGTCGACATGTAGCTGATATTTGCATCAACGACTGATTCACTGGCTGTGATGCTGACACTGCAGTCATATTCTGTCGGGTCGTATGAATGTACACATTCAATCTTGATCGCGTTTCCATCGTCGTCTGTTGAAAGTGGCCGTTGGATCGATAGAACAGAGTTGAAAAGGCGCGAGCCTGCAGAGGCGTCCAGAAGACTGTGCTGGATCTGACCCAAAGGAGTATGCTGGTGAGGTAAGGAGTCTAGGTAGTCGCTCTGCGCCTTCTGGATTGTAGTCAATATGCTGTCCTTATTCGAAGACTTTGCATCGACACGGCAAATGAGCATGTTGATATAAGGGCCCAGGGCGTTCTCTAAACCGTCGAGCGAGATGTCACGGCCAGACGCAAGGAAGCCAAAGACAACATCGGGGTTGCTACTGTATGCCCGAACAACTATAGCCCACGCAGTTTGAAGAATACTGGCCAAGGTGACTGCGTTAGCCTTGGAGAATGCGTGAAGCTTCTTGACGGTCTCAGAAGGAAGGGTGACCTTGACGTTCTCCAAAGTGTTTTGAATGGGTGGACTTTGGTCAAGCAGAAGCTTAGGCATGATGCAAGGCTCAACACCTTCAAGGTACTGGCTCCAGTATGTGAGGGAACTCTCTACCTGGGTATGTTGGCTCTCGACCAGCATAGAGATGTAGTTGCGATATAGTGGTGCAGTACCCTGGCTTTGATGTTGATAGGCTGAGACAAGATCTCGGAGAATGATGGCCATTGAAGCACCATCAATCAAGGTATGGCTGATCTCAAGATTAAAATATATCTTGCCGTCTACGACACTCTCATAGATTGTGAATCTGTGCGGTGGAAGGCCGTCTTCGTAGTCGATAGGGTTGGTCCAGGGGTAGTCCAGGAGTGCCTGATAGTCGCTGACTTGAGCCTCTCTAGCTCTAAATTGTTTTAGCACGGCCTGAGTGAAAAGAGCGCTAACAGCATCATCGTCTGCGTTGCTTGTCTCGACAAACACAGTCCGGAGAATGGCATGTCGGTTGACAACCTCTTGCCATGCTGCCTGAAGCCCCTCGACCGACACCTTGACGCCCGGTTTAATTGCAGTTGCCTCACAGACCGCAAAGAACTTGTAGTTACCACTTGCTTGGGCCTGGGCAATAAGTAGACCTTGCTGCATGGGACTAGCTGGGTAAGCATCTTCCAAGTCATCTGAGCCTGAGTGACCGATTTTCTTCACATCCTGATCGAGAGCTTCGAGTGTGGCATTTGCAAGCAAAGCAAATGGCTCATCACTACCAATCTTTCTAATAGGTGCGGATATTATCGGACGGGCTTTCTTTGCAAGTTCTCTCAGCGACTTGCTCAAAAGGACGTCCTTGACAGTGACAGACAGCCCGCTTGTCCGGCATTTTGCTACGGCTTGCATAGCCTGGATAGAATCACCGGCCAATCCTACGAAGCTTCGATCCATGGAGATCTTTGGCTGCGGCTGCCCAAGAACGCCGGCGATGATGCCCTGTACAGTGGTTTCTGTCGATGTCAAAGGAGCCGAAATCTTGGTCTGCTCCTCAGGGGCAGTTGTTGCTACCCCTGGAATAGCGGTCATCTCCTGAACATATTGAAGCACACGGACACGATCTGTCTTCTCATTCCGGGATAGCGGCAGTATGTCAAAACAGAGCCACACCGATGGCATCATGTAGCCTGGTACACGTTGACCCAGGTATGCTCGACCCTGTGATATCTTCTCGGCTGCTACCGAACTATATGAAGGGTCAATGAGTCGGATCGTTTTTGTGTCGTCTTTCGCGGTAGATGACTCGCGGAGAGCAATTACTGCCACTAGTCGCTCCTTGAGTGGTCCACTTCGAGGGTACAGCACAACTGCGTTGGCGATGCTGTCGGAGCGCAGGATGTTGTACTCGACTTCTGCCATCTCGATACGCTGCCCATGAAGCTTGATTTGCATATCCTTTCGGCCCACGATGTTGAGCGTGCCGTCGGAGTTGTACCTGCACAGATCACCGCTGCGGTATAGCTTCTCTACGGGAGATATCTGCATGCCTGCCTCGACCATCCATCGAGGTGGCGGGATGAAAGCTGCAGATGTCTTTTGAATATCGTTCAAATATCCGCGTGCAACAATAGGTCCTTGTATGAGAAGCTCTCCGACTTCACCAACATGACACAGCCGGTCAGGGTTGCCAGCATCCGTGACCCACATACGTGCTCCAATTCCAAAGCCGATATTTCCAGGGGCAGTGGTAAGGGTGACAGGAGAGAGTCCTGTAGAGTACACGCTTGTCTCTGCTGGCCCGTAGATGTCGATGAGGTGAAGTTTGTCTGCCCAGGCTGCAACGTTCTCCGCCCGGACGGCCTCACCTCCCAAGACGAGGACTTTAAGGCCCGGAACATCTGCTGGCTCCAGAAGACTAGCTACTGAGGGCGTCAAGTAGGCGATGTTAATGTTCATCCGGTTGATGACTCCAGCCAGATCGTCCAGGCGTTCTTCCTGGGCAGGGATGCAGACTGTTGCTCCCATCTGAAGACCTGAGAAAGTTTCGCCGATACTGACGTCAAAGGTATATGAAGCGAACTGAAGAATGCGTGCCCCAGGTTGATCGTACTTCATGACGGGGCCGTGTGCTGCGGTGCTGCTCGCCAAAGCATGATGCTCGAGCACGATTCCTTTTGGTTTGCCGGTCGAACCACTTGTGAACACAACAAAGCAAGGATTGCTCGGTGTTGGTTGTATCCAGGTTTTTGGAAGGGTAGATTGCCTCTCCGATAATTTATCGATTAGGGACTTGCTGATTGCTAGGGCTTTGCCGACCAAATTGTCAAAGAGATGGACATACTCAGGAGAGGTAAGTGCCATCTTGGCATCACACTGGCGTAGCAACTCATCTCTTCGCTTCTCAGGGTGTGCGGGATCCATTGATACACAGCCTCCTCCTGCTTTCAAAACTGCTATCTGGGCTACAGGAACCCAAATGGACTTCTTGAAACAGAGTGGGACTAGAGTCTCCGGACCAACACCTAGCTCATTGAGATGAGCTGCAAGAAGAGAGCTGATTGAATCGAGTTCAGCATAAGTCAAGCAGCCGTCATGGGCGTCGATAGCGAGAGCGTTTGGCTTCCGTCTTGCCTGTTCAGAGATAACATCGTGGATGCATCGCCGGTGATCTTCCCACACCTTCTCATTCCATGAGAGAATCTGCTGCTTATCATTTTTGCTGAGAAGATCGACTTCATTGAGACGCTTTTCGTGGTCCTGAACGATGGTCCGGATCATGTTCTTGAAGGTCTTCAAGACATTGCTTGCCATCTTGTCACTGACCTTTGAAGTGTAATGGCGGAAGCTCAGGTGAACATCTTCTCGAGCGACGGCAATGTTGACCGAGATGTCGTACTCTGTCAAGTCAACTTCATCCACAATCTTGAAAGCTACGCTATCCTCGCTCGCCTGAATGACTTCTCCGAGCGCGCTTTGCAAGGATAGAACGGTGTTAAAAAGCGGTCCACGAAGTTGTAGCTCATGCTGGATCTCAGCTAGTGAGCAGAGTTGGTGAGGCATGGATTTGAGGAAGGACTGCTGTACGGACTCCGCAAGCTGGAGAAGATTACTGGATGCAAGCTCACCCAGGTCCAATCTACAGACCAGCATGTTAATGTAAGCACCAACGGCATCGTCAATGTCCTGGACCGGGAGATCTCGTCCGGCAGAAAGGTATCCAAAGCAAACGTCTTCTGTGCCGCTATAAGCTCGCAAGGTCATGGCCCACGCTAAATGCAATAGGCTGGCAGGAGTGATATTATGCGTTCTGCAGAAGTCGTGTAGTCCGAGGCTGTGATCGATTGATGCTGTGAGTTCATGTAACTCATTTGGCCCTTGAGAGTCGTCATTGAGGACTGGAAAGTAGCAACTGGAAATATCTTCCAGATAATTCTTCCAGAAATTCATGCTCGCGGACTTGTCTTGTTGCTGCAAATACCCAACGTAATGTGAGAATCTTGTTGTGCGGGTAAGATCCAGATGACCGGCGTACGCAGCACTGAGGTCACGGAACATGAGCAACACCGATACACCATCGATCAATGCATGGTCGACAGCAGCCATACAATACAAATGCTCTCCCGTCACATATATGACAAAGTCAACTCTGGGTCTCTGGCTGTTGTCGGAACTGGCGATGCTGTATTGATGAACGGCTTGACGGACTTCCGCCTCGTTACGACATGAAACGATGCTGATTTGTGGTTCAACATCTTTTAACACAAGCTGATCGGAGGGTGAGTCGTCTGAGAGACTAGGAGTGAAAATCGTTCTCAATGATGCATGTCGGTTGGTGACCCTCATCCATGCATCTTTGAGGCGGTTGATATCGATAATTTCTCGCCCGTGTGAAAGAGATGCCCGACACAAGATTCGCAGCTCGTAACTGGCTGACTCTTGCTGTTGACTTAGCAGAATACCTCTTTGCATCAGACCAAGAGGGTACACTTCCTCGATGTCTTCTGCTTCCACGGGAAGGGTGGGGAGAATGTCGGACTCAAATCTTGCGCGATCGTATCTGACAGGGTATGTCTTCACGTTGGTAACCGCATCACCAGTTTTGGCCCTCTCAGCCAGTTCCGATAGTGACTTCGTCTCGAGCATGTCTTGCATTGATACAGCGATGCCCAAAGCTCTTAATTTCGAAAGTAACTGCATACCCAGGATGCTGTCAAGACCATTGTGGATGAATGAGCGGTTGAGACGAATGCTGGACGTGGGCACATTCAGGATTTCGCTGCATACTTGCTGAATCTTCTCCTCAATCGGGCTCGCGGGGATGATGGCAATCTCAGAATCGTCTCCGGTGACAAGATTGTAGGTCTCATCGTCCATGTCGTTAACGAACTGGGTGACTACTGAACGGTTGAGCTTTCCAGATATTGACAAAGGGATTGAGCTTGCGATGATCCATAACGAAGGGACCATGTAGGCTGGTAGATGGGCAGACACATCTTGCTTCACCTGTATGACGTAGTCGAGTTGGCCCTGAAGAAGCTGTATTCCTGTGTCCGACTCCGACTCAGGGGCTGTGCTCAATGATAGCACAACTGTCAACTGATCCTTGCACAGGCCCTGGCGTGGCAGCAATACAGCTGCTCGCCTGACGGCCTCATGCTTGGCGATATGATGCTCGATCTCACCAAGCTCTATTCTCAGCCCGCGTAGTTTAACTTGCGAATCTTGCCCCTTCCTACCCAAGAAATGGACAGAACCATCGCTGTTAAAACGCGCAAGATCTCCTGACTTGTACATTCGCCTGGCTTCTCCAGAGTCAGTTCTGGGTAGCCATGGGAAGTCATCATCAATGAAAGCAGCATTTGTTCTCTCTGCGTCCTTGTAGTAACCGCGGGCAACGATGGGCCCATGAACAAGGAGCTCTCCCGGACATCCAGGCGGAACTAACCGACGGTGATCTTCGGGATCCACAATCCATATCAGGGCACCGAGAGGAAATCCGATGTTGTTCGGGTCTGTATCTTGAGACAGGTTTGGAAATGCGGTTGCGGCTACACTGCATTCCGTTGGTCCGTAGCCATTCGCAAGTTGGACATGGGTAGGTGCCCAGGTCTCCACGTCACCTTTGCCAAGTGCTTCGCCGCCGAGGACCAGGAAGCGTAGGGTCGGGACCATGTCAGGAGTCATCAGCTTCACCAAAGACGGCGTCAAAAATGCCCAAGTCACGCCAAACTCTTGGATGCAGTGAGCCGGTCCGCGTGAACGCGATGCGTCCCCTGGGATACAGACACATGCACCCGTTATGAGTGAAGTCATGATTTCGAGCAAGCTGACGTCGAAGGAGAAGCTAGCTAACTGCAAGACACGGTCCGTATCTCGCATTCCACTGGCCTTTCGTTGAGCGTATGAGCCGGTAAGAAACTGGCGATGCTCAACGCAGCAACCCTTGGGTTTGCCGGTGGAGCTAAGGTAATGGTCAGTAGGTAATCCTAGCTGATGACAGTTTCGCTTGCTTACCCCGAAGTGTAAATAATGTACAATGAGTTGTTTGGCCTGACGGTTGGGGTAAGTGGTGAGTTGTCCGAAAGGCTGTCCAGCAAAGCGGAGTTCACTGCAAGAACTTCTGCACCTGTCCAATCCCACAAATCGGCATATTGAGGTGCTGTTAGCATGAGTTTGGCCTGTACTTGTTTTTGGATTTCTTGAAGTCGAGCCATTGGATGGGAAACATCGAAGAAGAGCATGGTCGCGCCTGCTCTGACCACCGCCATCATCGCCACAACAGCCCAGGCGGACTTTGGAAAACACAAAAGAACAACGTCTTCGGGGCCGATAGACTTTGCTTGCAGTGCCAACGCTAGCTTTCGCGATGCACTTTCAAGTTCTGCATACGTGAAACTCGCATCACTAGCGTAGATGGCCATATTCGTTGACGTGTAGCTGACTTGCTCTTCGAAGAGCTCTCCAACACATCGATTGACTGACTTTGGAGCCATGGAATTCCATTCAAAAAGTTTCCTGGAATTGTTTGGATGAAGTACTTGAAGCTCAGAATAGAGGGCCGCAGGCTTCGTAATGACTTCACTTAGAACCTGCTGGAATGTGTTGACAATATCTGCAGCATTGCCTTCCCCTAGGAATGCTCGTGAATAGATGAGCTTCGCCCTAGTATTGTGATTGGATTCGTGAAGATGCAGGCAAACAGCCATGTCATCATCTTCTGGGCGGATGGTGCTATCGAAGATTACTGCCGTATTGCAGAAAGGACGGCCGCTCAATCCCAGGAACAAGGGGTTGCTGTTGAGCCCCGGGACTTTGAAGTTTTCACTCTTGGCCAGGTCCTCTCTCAGCATGCTTCGAACCGTCTTTACAGTCGCGTCTCGATCAACCGTTGCCGAACATAACCTTGACCGGCCTGACTGGCTCGTCAATCCGAAAGATACGGAAGCATTTCCGGTGAACAGCTGCAATAGAATACTCCATGCTGTCACGATTTCCAGTCGATATTCTTCACCGGATAGAATTTGATGGTGCATCTCCAAGATTTCCAGATTAATATCTTGCTCCGAGTGACCAGATTGTGCGATATTGTTCTCGGTCAAGGAAGGAAGGTAACATGGTGTGGCATGTTCTTTCCATTGCGTCCAGAAGCTTGCGGTTTCTGGCTCGCGGTCAACTTCAACTTTGTGAACCATGTTGTGTGATTTTTAGGAAGTGATTGATGTGAATAAAGCGTGAAGCGTGAAGTATGAAGCGCGAAGTGTGAATGATGGGTGTGAGTTGGAATAGATGAGGTCTCAGGTCTCAGGTATGCCAGCTTAGTAACAATTATCATGGACAATCCGTTTATTCTGAACTTACTATAAACGATCTTTACCCGTGCCACAGTCCCTATTTACTATCCTTGTCCGTAAGCGAAGACGTTCCTTCTGAGCTGAAGTGAGAAATATCCGTATTCGGGTTTTGACGCATAGCAAGGGTCTCCCTGCAAGGCCATCGGCTCACAGACCGCCGCAGCGCCCCGCAGATGCGGCTGAGCTGTACAATGACCAGGGTATATCGAGCAGGATTAGTAGTGTCAGATGTGACATCGAGCCGGCAGTAAGAACCGTAGGGGCTGCATGAAGTGTGTGTGTGTGTGTGGGCCCTTTGGTCAGGCCGCCTGCCGGTCGGCGCTTATTTGGGGAACCTTGTCCTACCGAGGCGGCAAATATGTTCCTCCAATATGCCTGTATGTGCTAGATGAGGCATCCACTCGAGCCCATACAGGTTGTACTGGGGCTATGACTGTGTCTCATTAGCAAATTTTTCACAATGGCCCCACATCGCATAAAGTGGCTGTTTGTACAGACGTATCGTAGATAGCAGATTTCTCCCACGAATCATGGGTTACACAAAGGCTTGCATTATTGCATGTGTAGAGATTCTAATCTGCGAAGAAGTAGAAAATTCAATTACATTCTATAGGCCTATGATAGCTATCTTTGGTCTCTAAATCACGACGTCTCCATAGTAGACACAGTCTTTGAACGATTTTGCAAAACAGGTCGTAGCTCAGTCACATTCTCAAACACCGGCATTCCCTTTGGCATTGCACGTGGCTTGAAACGAAGATATGGTCCACTAAGACTTGTCAGAAGGTGGTTGTAAATGTTGTGACCGTGACTTACTCTTTCGATGCCGTGATGTGGTCTCTCAACTTGAACTCGTCTTCGATGCCCCACCGTTTGTCGGTAGCTTGTTGCTTCTCGGGATCAAACTCAAAGTCCAGGGTGTAGACAGCATATGCGACTGCGAGGGTTAGTTCGACAATAGCCATGTGTTTTCCGACACAGCTTCTTGTGCCGACGGAGAAGGGACACCATGCTGCTCTTGCTGCTTCAATGCTCTTCTTTGAGGTACCCTCATTCTCTAGCCATCTTTCTGGGCGGAATTCGAAAGGAGATGGGTAGTATTCCGGATTGTGCTGGATGGCGTAGATTGGGACACCAAGATCTACTCCTGGAGGGAACCACTTTCCGTTGACAGTGGCACCGTCGTGCAAAACTTCCCGGTACAGTGAAGCCCCTGTAGGTGGCGACATTCTTAGGGCTTCCTTAATACAGGCTCCCAGAAAGACAAGCTTGCTCAACTTCGGGCCGATGCGTATCTCCTCTGCGGAGTCGAACAACGACCTGACTTCATCTTGAACGCGTTGATAAGCCTGAGGCGAATTTGCCAGGTAGAAGAATGTGGCTGACATGCCAGTCGACGACGTGTCTGATCCAGCAACACACAAAGTAGTACTTTCAGCGAGCACTTCTTTGGAGCTCAATTGCTGACCGGTAACGGGGTCGTGAGCTCCCTTCAATATTGACACAACTGTAGTCGTGGCCTGAGGGCTGCAATCGGGCTTCATAACTTTGTCGACAAGTCCTCGAACAAAGACCAAAAACTGGTCACGAGCCTGAATAGCCTTAGGAAACAACCAGCGGTCAATACGAGCGATTCTCGGAGTCACTGGGCTTTGTAGAAGTACGCTGACGCGAACATTGGATCTAGAACGAATAGAATGATTAGCATAAAGTCCCTGCAATTGATCATGGGTTGTGACTAACTGTTCGATCGCATCAGGTATGGCACGGTTAGCTGTCGACCCCAGCAGATTGTACTGCATGCCGAAGACAACGTCACCCATGATGTCAAAGGACAGGTAGTTGAACCAGCTTGCCACGTTTTTCGGTTCATCTGTCGCTGACAGTAGCGCGAAGCACTTCTGGATGTGGGCCATCAATGTCGGCTCGTGGAAGCGAACAGCTGCATCCGATAGGCCTTGTGAAACGATTCGACGGCGACGAGCATGCTCTTCCTTGTTGATCATCGTCAAGGTATTAGCGGCTCCATGTCTTAAAACTCGGTAGTTGGAGCTGGGAACATGTCAGTCAGCATTGCGCGCGTCAGAAAGAGCCATGTTCTCACCTCTTCTGGAAGTTCCTTGCACCATTGATGTAGATCTCTTTCAGGGCTTCGGCAGTATTGAAATTTAGTTGGTTTGGAGAGTACCGGACGATGGGCCCTTGATGACGTTTAGTTGTGATGTCGATAACGACGTAAAAGGAGAGCATACCATATCGTTCATGTTGCCTCCACATGTCGATGTGGATATCACCTTTCCAGGCATGATAGGCAGCATAGAGATCCGTAATTTTGGCAAGATAGGGACCAGGATATTTGGAGAGCGGGTGCCAGTACAGGCGTCGAATGCACAATACAATTGCCTATTCCTTGTCAACATAATTCCAGCGACGCGGTACTGGTAATAAATAATAAGTTCAACATACTGAAACAAATCCAAAACCCGAGCAAAGAAGCACGGCACGCAAGAGACTGTACACCACGGCCATGTTTGTTTGGTGAACGTAGGTACAACGTCAATGACTTGGAGAACAAGAGGACGAAAATTGATTTGGGAGACTTCGAGGCTCTCAGAAATAATTTGAAGGTGGTCTGGGCCAAGGTCAAAGGGGATACCCCTGCTTAAGATGCACCTGCAAACTTAGCAACCTTGGTCAATATCCACTTCCGCATTAGACATGTGCAGTTCACTCGCCCACCGTGCACACGCTATTGGGGTCTATTACTCTAGGTCTTGCGTAGGATCAGGTGAAGGATTTTGGATATACAGGGCAACGCTTATCTCACTAATTAGATGCCCACACGGACTCGGTGAGCACGCCTCACGTGAGTGCCTATTTTCAAAAACCCTCAGAGAGTCTAAGTCAATATAGGCCCACTATAGCTCTAACTTTACATTTTTACGCAAAACATGTTGTTTCTTACAAGGTGCTTTGGCTCTAGAAAACCTTTTCTAAGTAGTTCAAGACGTTGATACGTATAAGGATTAAGTAGTATAGTAGATTAGAAACTCTATTTTGTATTGGAATATTATGGTAAGAGAGCCTTAAACAGGTAAAATTAAAAAAAGTCTATTTAAAATAGGTACTTACTGGGGTGGCCCCGATTTCACGCTGGATGGTGAGGTAGGTAAGCGGCAAGGTTTCCCGGGAACGCCGTTTTTTTTCCTTTCCTTCGTCCTACCGGGTAGAGACCTAGAACAGATTAGCCTGCGCATTGGCCATGGGTATACAGCCCCTGTGGGATGACGCGCAGGATCATTCCAGGGGTCAATCCTATATATGGGAATTACCGTAAACAGGCCCTTGGTGCGCATTTACCGTAGACGGACTGCGAACATAAGCTAGTGCAGGGACTACTGCACCCCTCTCCTGTCACATGCAAGCAAGCGCAAGTTTAGTCAGCTATGTGACTGCATGGCTTGCGGCCTGCATGCACATGCATGTATATGCGCACAGACTCCCCGTTCGCAAAACGGCACAGATGGGGCTCTTTCTTCACCCTCTTACAGCCGCTAGCGAGTGCAGCTTCACCCCTGCACACGGATACAAAACACCATTTTGATTAGCCCCCGCCTTCTGCATGTAGTTAAGCGCTCACTGTCAAGAATAAAACAGCAATATAACTTGGCAGTCGTAAGCAAAGGGTAAGCTAGATCCTTACTAGGAGATTATCCTCGAATGATGTTGCTGCTTGCAAGGGTGAAGACGCATTCGCTAGCGACTGAACACCGAGACCATGTTTGTCGGCTCGCACCACACAGTTAGCGGGCAGACCGTCGACCCATCAGCGTGGCGTATATTGCTGTTGCGGTTACTGTTGGCCCATCGAAATGACTATTATTGGTTTGAACTGCATGCACACGGATTACCCTCGTCGGAACGAAGACTGTTTTAGATAATATAAGAAAACACCGCATGCAACAATGTGGAGTGCTGACTGGGATGCACAGGTAGGTCATGTGGCAGTGCAAGCGATGAAATTGCTCGTGTCTGACCTGACCCGAACCCGCGGGCCAACATTTTTGGTATGAAGGATCAAGTGGCTGAGCGTATTGTTGGGTGTGCTTGACGTGTGACTTTGTGTTTTCCGTTCCAACTTGCCGGAAGATACACATGCTAGACTTGTTGACGTCGAACCCACTGCTCGCAGGGTTGCAGCATACCAAATTCTCAACATGACAAACACTCACAGAAACGACGACGAGATCGCCCGGACAGTGCTCATTGAGCTTCTGGCCTACCAATTCTGCTTCCCAGTGCAATGGGTAGAAACGCAGGACCTCATCCTGGGATCGCAAAGCACAGAGCGACTTATCGAGATTGGTCCTACAACTACCCTGGCGAATATGGCCAAACGGACAGTGGACCTCAAGTACGCTCACCGAGATACGGCCCAAAACACCCAGCGGCAGTTCTTGAACTTTCAGCAGAACATCGATGCCATCTCATACAATCAACATGTTACAACACCAGACGTCATCCCCGCGCAACCCGCAAGCACCGTTCCTCTGGTGCCGGAACACAAGGACACGCCTACCACTATCACTGCAAGCGCCCCACAAGTCCTGCATGTCCCGATTGAGCCACTTCAAGATGCACCTGTCAATTCTGTCGAGATTATCTCCACCGTCGTAGCAGCTGCATTGAAGAAGCCGATGGATGCTCTCGAGATGAACAAATCAATCAAAGCATTAGCTGGCGGTCGCTCTACTCTCCAGAACGAAATCATCGGGGATCTTGCCACCGAATTTGACACGATCCCTGAAGGTGCCGAGGACTTGCCACTCCAAACACTTTGTGAAGCAGTGCAAAGCAACTTTGGAGGAAAATTGGGAAAGAAGTCTTCATCTATGGTGGAGAGACTGGTCAGCCAGAAACTGCCAAGCACTTTCCAAACCGCAACTGTCCGCAAGCACCTGAAGGAGAGGTGGGGTCTGGGACCTGGACGTCAAGACTGTGTTCTGCTATGGAGCGTTACTTCTCAACCTGGATTCCGACTCAAGGACGATAGTGAGGCCAAAGTATTCTTGGACGGCATCGTTCATCTGTACGCAAAGAAGCATAACCTTAGTCTACCAGACAACAAATCGCTTTCAGTTACAGTCTCGGTTGCAGATACAAAGGTTTCCTCGGAGGCCATGGCGCTCCTGGAAGACAAGCAAAAGTCAGTATGGTTAGACCAGCTGCAACTCTACTCAAACCTACTCGGACTGGACATGCACGCACCAGAAGCTACTATCGATGCACTTCGAAAACGGGTATCTGACTTGGAGAACGAGTTGGATGCTTGGGCTGATGAGCATGGCGAATTTTACGCGTCTGGGATTCAGCCAATGTTCGCACCATTGAAAGCTCGAACATACGACTCATGGTGGAACTGGGTGATGCAAGATCTCTTAACTTTTGTGGCTCTGGCAGCGATACCAGAGACGAGCGAGACCCAGCTTGACCAGTTGAAAGCGATGATCGTGAGCCGGGCCAATGATCGTCTCATATCCACCCTCGGTTATTTAGTCTCTGCCACAATCAAGGAGTCACTTGCTCGCCAACTATCAACCCTCTTAGCAGAATGCCAAGGCGCATTGGATCTACTTCCAACGGTCCGCCATCTTGGTACCGCTCAGACCCCGGTTACAAGGATCGAGGACGATGGCAAGATCGTGGTGTCTGAGAAGCCCAGGCTTGGCGATCCGCATGCTGATGACCAACTGCTTAGACTAGGGCGAAAAGGCATTTCCGGTTGGCAATTTGATGAGGAGCTTTCCTCAGTGCTCCATCGTGTGCTCCAGCGTACGAGTACAACTGAGCTGTCGTTCTCTGGAACAACAGTACTTGTCACCGGAGCTGGTGAAGGCTCAATCGGCTGTCAGATCGTTGCCCAGCTTCTCAACGCCGGTGCAGTAGTCCTTGTGACCAGCAGCTCATACTCGCAAAAGACGACGCGTTTTTATCAAAAGCTCTATGCTGAACACTGCGGGAAGGGATCAAAGTTGATTCTGGTCCCCTTCAACCAAGCCAGTGTTCGCGATGTTGACGCCGTTGTGGACTACATCTACAGCAAAGACGGCCTCTCCATGGACCTGGACTATGTGGTACCATTTGCTGCAATCTCAGAGAATGGCCGGACGATCAGCAACATTGACGGCAGGTCTGAGCTGGCTCATCGTGTTATGCTCACGAATACACTGCGTCTTCTTGGGAACGTGAAGCAGCAGAAGATGAGTCGCGGTATAGTAACGAGGCCGGCCCAAGTCATCCTTCCACTTTCACCTAACCACGGCTCTTTTGGAAGTGATGGCCTCTACGCGGAGTCTAAGCTAGGCCTGGAAGCTCTTTTCGAAAAATTTCACTCCGAAGATTGGGCAGACTACTTGCTCGTTTGCGGCGCAATCATTGGCTGGACTCGTGGTACTTCACTAATGTCAGACAACGATATGATTGCTGAAGGCATCGAACAACTTGGTGTCCGTACATATTCTCAGACAGAGATGGCATTCAACATTGTATGTCTGCTGAGTGAGGAAGTCAAGTTACTGTGCATTGATAGCCCGGCGATCGCCGATCTGAGTGGAGGTATGGGAGAGATTGCGGATCTCCAGCAAGTCACTGCAGAGATTCGGGCTTCGATTGTCGAGCAGAGTGAGGAGCGCCGTGCCCTAGCACTCGAGGCTTCCTTTGAATCCTCAAATGCCAATGCTGGAACGGATCACGGATCACTGGCAAACATTCAGTTCGCCTTCCCGGAACTACCTAATTGGGGCACCGACATTCTGCCCCTCAACGAACAGCTAAATGGTATGGTAGATCTAGATCGTGTCGTGGTCGTTGTTGGCTACTCCGAAGTGGGTCCATATGGAAACTCTCGCACAAGATGGAGCATGGAATTAAACGGTCCGCTCCTTTCGACCGAATGCTGTATCGAGCTCGCATGGACCATGGGTCTCATCAAGAGTCATCATGGTGTGGTGGATGGTCAACCGTTCTCAGGCTGGGTGGAGAAGGATTCAGGCAAGCTCATTGCAGACCATGAGATCCCCCTGAAGTTCGGGAAATTCATCCACGAGCACAGTGGCATCCGCTTCGCTGAAGCAAAGCGTGGCGCTCCAGGCTGGAAGGGCCGCGAAGTTCTGCATGAGATTGAGGTATCAAAAGACCATGACCCGATCGAAGTCAGCAAGGACGTCGCCGAGCAGCTCAAGCAAGCACACGGAGAGAGTGTACACGTAACCGTGGACGATGTGACGGGTCAGACGAAAGTAATCTTACGAAAGGGGGCCAAAATCAGTGTGCCCAAGTTGCTGGACGGGAGCCACACCGTCGCCGGCCAGATTCCAACAGGCTGGGATGCTAAGACGTATGGAGTCCCACAAGATGTGATAGAGCAAGTCGACCCGGTCACCCTCTATGCTCTTGTTGCTACCGCAGAGTCATTCCAGTCAGCCGGCATCCTCGACCCTTTCGAGCTCTACAAGAGCCTCCACGTAAGCGAAGTGGCAACATGCGTTGGTGCGGGCTTCGGCGGCATAACAAGTATGCGTGAGATCTTCCAGGAGCGCTTTCGCGATATGGACCCTGCAAACGATGCTCTCGCGGAGTGTTTCATCAACTCTAGCAGTGCCTGGATAAATATGTTACTCCTATCAGCCGCTGGTCCAAATCGAACACCTGTTGGCGCATGTGCTACGGCGGTGGAGTCACTCGATACAGCTTGTGATCTTATTCAGACCGGAAAAGCGAAGTTCTGCGTCGTTGGTGGCTGCGACGATCTTCTCAAAGAAACATCCACTGAGTTCGCCAACATGAAAGCCACAATCGATCCTGGCCAAGACGCCATGAACGGCCGTGATCCCGCAGAAATGAGTCGCCCGACTACTTCGACTCGTAAGGGGTTTGTGGAATCTGAGGGAGCAGGCATTCAGCTCGTTACAACCGCCACCGTCGCATTGGACATGGGTCTTCCGATCCACTGTGTCGTCGCGTTGTCGTCCACTGCAATGGACAAAGCAGGCCGCTCCCTACCTGCCCCTGGACGTGGGATCCTTGGCGCGGCCAGGCAGAGCACTACCCAGTTTGATTCACCCTTGATGAACATGAGATACCGCAGAAGAGCTCTACAGGCACGAATGCAACAAGTCGAAGACATGCGTGAGCTTCAACTGTCCTATATGGATGAAGAGGTTGCCCACCTCATGAACGACTCTACTGTCGATTTCTCTATCGACAAGTACCGCCTGCAACGCGTCACGGACATCGAAAATGACGCTACCCGGGACAGGAAGGAGGCCCTTGACTTGTACGGCAATCGATTCTGGATCCACGATCAACGCATTGCCCCTATACGCGGCGGACTTGCCGTGTGGGGCCTTTCAATCGATGATATTGACCTGGTGTCCTTCCACGGCACTTCAACGAAAGCGAACGAGAAGAACGAAGCAGCTGTGGTCAGCGAGCAGTTCAAGCACCTCGGTCGAACGAGAGGAAACATTGTTCCCGTCGTTTGCCAAAAAGCCCTTACTGGCCACCCCAAGGCAGCCGCAGGCGCTTGGATGCTGAACGGATGCATCCAGGCCATGCACGACAAGAAGATACCCGGAAATCGGAATGCCGATAACATTGATTCGGAGCTTCAGAAGTACGAGTATCTCGTATTTCCCAACAAGACTCTAGAGAGGAGTGAAGACGTCAAGGCCTTCTTGCTCAACTCGTTTGGCTTCGGCCAAAAAGGAGCGATGGCAGTTGGTGTCAATCCAAAATACCTATTCGCTACGTTGAAGCGGGAAGACTACGAGCTATACGCGAGCAAGCGACGATTTCGAGAAAAGAAGGCAGTTCGACGATTCCATGAGGCTATGCATTGCAATACTGTCTTTCGAGCAAAGAAGAATGCCCCTTATGCTCAGGAGCATGAGACTGTTGTTTTGCTGGATCCGGAAGTTAGATTTGGGGTGTAAAGGAGTTTACGTGCTTTGAGAAATTTGCACAACCTTGATTAATTTGATTTATTTACTGCAATGAAATTCCATTCGTTTGCTCTCATCCATTTTGGTTTTCTCACTCATGAAATTCTATTAGTTTACCCTGACACTATCCCATTCGTTTACCCATCTTTCCTGAGCATACAACAGCAATCCAGGGTGTTTATGTAAGACCAACATACACGTGCCTCATCCGGTGACTTCTTCTTGAGGATGCTGATTCCATCAAAACGCCTCTTTCCATAGGTATCAGGCGTTACTGATCAAAAATAGGGTTCCTAAACTAAGAGATTAGTTGCTCACCAACAGGCAGCAAGATTCGCTGACAGTATCGTAAGCCGGGATTACCTTGCCTCTTGGGAATATCACGTTGCAACACCGGGACGCCACATGAAGGCTCATTCCGGGCCTGAAAGGTACTATTATAGTTAGGCCCCATTCAGGAACAAACGGACTCATTGCCGATGCCTTATGCGGGTCAGATGGGTGGCGTAGTACGGGCAAGGCACGCAATTCCACGTGTCTGACTCATGCAATTCATGTAGTACATGGCGAGATCGGTCGGCTTCGTTTAGCATCCCAATCCAGGGATTTAAGCGCTGACCCGGGCCCCCTGGTCAAGTTGGTTAAGGCGCACCTACCTAGGTAGTAGTGGCATAGTTCCAAGAACGCCAACAACACTATCCAAACGTGCCGCTCTGCGGAGCTGAACCCAAATCCGGCCTTGTGTTTTTGATCCTTCGCTACCTCATGTCACAAGCAGGCCATTAGCGTAATAATTACAACACTACGCGATATAATATAAAACTAGTAAAAAAATATTTTAATACCTAAATGCCTTTATATTTTAGCTCCTACATATATAGCACATTTCGGTTTAGTATTTAACATCAATTTCTTTTAAATTAGTACTCTATGCTTAAAAATAAAGTAAAACTACCGAAAGACTAGTGGATAGAAATTTCCGTAGCGTATTTGTATAGTAAAAGGTAGAACTATTAATAAGCTTTTTAGAAAGGTTCTAGTTCCAAAAGCTTTTAGAATGAATTTTTGTAAATATATTTCTCTATAATAATAGATTTAAGAAGGCTAGGTAGGTTATAATTAGTTCAGACTATAAATATGCAGCTAAACTAGCGTATTAGTAGAAGAAAAACCAGATTGATGATATTAGATAATATTAAGGACCTAAATACAGCAGTTGTGGTCCAAATCTAGATTCCCGTGTAATTCTCCACCTGGCCTCGGGTAATCCAAGACACGGCTCAGGTCACCAGATATTAGAACATATTGGTTGCGATGTAGTCTGCGCCCCCGCCGTGATGAAAACAACTTTTCCCATCTCTTTGCCAAACTTTTTGAACACACGCAACACAATGGACTCCGACATGTCGTTTCACTCCAACTCATCGTCCTTACATTCATTCTGCCTAACACCCACACAAGAATCAGTGCGTCCAACACGGTTAGAATACCTAAGTTTGGTGTATGAATGGAACGTCCCCGAAATAATGCACAGTCATGTTATTCAGTTATGGGAAAAATTCACCACGGATCTCCGAATCAAAGCACATGGCACTGACGATCAGCCTGCCTCTGTACTCGAACTGTTATCCAAACTTCTTTTACACATGATGCAATACGAGTTCGGTGAAACTCGAGGCTTGTTTCAATCCGACTGCGTTGAGCTTCTTCTGGCCCAAATAGAATCGGACTTTCTTGGAGACTCCAGTATACAAAGTGTTGTGTCAGATCTGCCAGGAACCGCGTCACAAAAGCAAAATGTCATCCAAGGCTATGTGGCCGCCACCCAACACATAGGACATTCAAGCTTGAGAAAGGCACCAAGAAATGCCATCTTCGACCAGGACACAAGCCGAACAACGCAGACTTACGCCATCTTTGGAGGCCAAGGCAATACCACAGACTATTTGCAAGAGCTACGTGCTCTTTTCGAGACATACACACATGTCGTCGAACCAATACTGGCTACTGCGGAGGACGCACTCCACACCCTTCTTCGGGACGCATCCCCTTTCCGCACTAAGCATTTCAAGCATGGCCTAGAGATCTTGCAATGGATGCGGAGGTCTGAAAGTGCCCCTTCGACAGATTACCTACTATCGGCACCTGTCAGCCTTCCTTTGATAGGACTGTTACAGTTTGCCACATACGCTGTCATCTGCTGGTCGCTCAAAAAGACACCAGGAGAAGTGACACAAACCTTTATAGGAATGACAGGCCATAGTCAAGGCGTCGTCGTTGCTGCTGCTCTTTCTACGACCACAACATGGGAGTCGCTTCACGATGCTCTTGTTCAAGCATTGACGGTGTTGTTTGAGATCGGTGTTGCGGCTCAGGAAGCGACCCCGAATTTCGATATCCCGCATAATGTTTCTGCGGAAACTACCAAAAACGGCGAAGGAATCCCGACTCCAATGCTGAATGTGGCAGGGTGCGACTTCAAGCGCCTACAAACCTACATTGATGAGGTAAATGGCTTTCTTAACGAGAGCCAGCGAGTCTCGATTGCGCTTATCAACGGACGAACAAACTTCGTCGTAGCCGGGCCCACTCTCTCAGTATGTGCTCTAGCACGAAAGCTGCGTCGACTAAAGGCATCCCCGGAGGAATTCCAGGACAAGAAGCCGTTCTCGTCAAGGAAACCAGAGTTCTCACTTCATTTCTTACCCATAACAGCACCCTTCCATACCCCACATCTCAAGAAGACAGTTCCCGGCGTAGTGGCCGCGCTGGAGAACATAAGAATCTGCCCAAGCAGGTTGAGGGTGCCCGTCTATCACACTCATACCGGGCATGATCTCAGGGAGTCCGAAGCTGAGAGCATTGTCCCTGATCTTGTCAAGATGATTCTATACCAGATCAATGATTGGCCTTCATCGACTGAATTCAAGGCTGCTACCCACGCAGTCGACTTTGGCCCAGGTGGTCCGTCTGGAGTCGGCTCCCTTTTATCACGAAACAAAGAGGGGACTGGATTGAGGGTGATTCTCGCTGGACTTTCTGAAAGCGCCACCCCTGAGTTCGGAGACATGGCTGAGCTTCTGAGTGCCAAGACTAAATTCAGTGCAAACTGGGCTGAGAAGTATTCGCCACGATTGGTCAAGACCGAGGGCGGTATCCAGATCCGGAACAAGATGACCCGCCTCCTTGGCCTTCCACCTTTGATGGTCGCAGCCATGACACCGACAACAGCTTCTTGGGAGTTTGTCAGTGCTATCATCTCATCGGGCTACCATGCGGAGTTCGCAGCGGGTGGTCTTCACACTGCAGAAGACTTCACCAATGCTATTAATAGCCTCGCTAACTCGATTCCATCTGGCAGAGGGATCTGTATCAACATCATTTATGCCAGTCCTCGCCAGGTCCGGTGGCAACTTCCACTCATCCGAAAGCTTCGTTACCAAGGGCTTCCAATCGATGGCATCACCTTCGGCGCAGGCGTTCCTTCCACTGAAGCTTTGAGAGAATACCTAGATATTGGCCTAAAGTATCTGTCTTTCAAACCTGGATCTAACTCTGCGATTAGCCAAGTCATTGCCATTGCACGCATGAACCCAGATGTTCCAATTGTATTGCAATGGACTTCTGGTCGAGGTGGTGGCCACCATTCCTATGAAGACTTTCATGACCCAATCATCAAGATGTACGCCAAGATCAGACGATGTGACAACATTGTACTGCTTGCCGGGAGCGGCTTTGGTGGTGCCGAAGATACATATCCCTATCTTTCTGGAACCTGGTCTTCGCGATTCGGCCTTCAACCAATGCCATTTGATGGTGTCCTCTTCGGCAGTCGGATGATGGTCGCCAAGGAGGCCAAGACTAGTCAAGGAGCCAAAGAAGCTATTGTAGCCGCTCCCGGAATCGATGACGAAGCTTCGTGGGAACAGAGCTACAAGACTCCAATTGGCGGCATTATCACAGTCAAGAGTGAGATGGGCGAGCCTATTCACAAGTTGGCGACTCGAGGTGTTCTTCTCTGGCGAGAGCTTGATGGAAAGATCTTCAGCATACCCGACAAGGCTCAGAGACTAGAGAAGCTGTTAGAGATGAAACCATACATCATCAAGCGGCTTAATGAAGACTTCCAAAAGGTCTGGTTTGGGCTTGACAGCCAGGGCAACGCTGTTGACCTCGAGGACATGACCTACGCCGAGATCCTTCGTCGCCTAATTCAGCTCTGCTATGTCAAGAAAGAGTCCCGCTGGATTGACCAAGGCTACAAGCAGCTGACGGCAGACTTTGTGCATCGCACGTGTAGCCGTCTCCAGCGGTCTGCGCCCCCAAATCTCGATATGGAGAAACCTCTACAAATCCTGCAAGAAGTAGTGGCATTCTGCAAGCTGGCAGACAGTGAGATAGTCTCCTACAACGACGCTCGATACTTTTTGCTTCTCTGCAAACGCCAGGGTCAGAAGCCACCTCCCTTCGTCCCCGTCCTCGACGAAGACTTTGAAACATGGTTCAAGAAAGACTCGCTCTGGCAATCAGAAGACCTTGCTGCAGTTGTTGATGAAGATGCCCAGCGGACTTGCATTCTGCAAGGCCCAGTGGCGGCAAGATACTCGACAAAGACCAACGAACCAGTGGCGGAGATATTGGGCAGTATCAGTCAACAGCACATCTCCAGGATACTGAAAGAGGTATACGACAGCGACAAAACACTGGTGTCAGCGGATGGAATAGCAATGCGTCCCGTAGAAACGTCAAACAATACCGACCTCCCGGAGTGCTGTCGTGTCAGCCGTCAAGGATCCAAGAAAGTCATCTGCATCGATGAGACAGTATCTCAAGAAAGACTACCGCACATTGATGGCTGGACAAGAGCTCTTGTTAGCGCTGACTCTACGTGGCTGTCGAGCCTACTGATGTCCGAGGATATCATCCGTGACAAGATTGTCACCCCCAATCCCATCCGGAGAGCGATTGCTCCATTCCCTGGTATTCGGGTTGAGCTATTCGACACAGCTTCACCGTCAGATCCTTCTCTCATTGTCTACGAGAAGGCCTCCAGTGCTGAACCGTCACTAGACATCCGCAAGGAAGGCGATCTGATATTTGTGACAATGCTTGTGCAAGAGTCCGTGGGAGGAGCCATATTGTTATTCTCGTTCCGTTTCATGTATTGCCCCCATACTCCTCTTCACCCTATCCACGAGATCAGCCAGGGTCGTAGCGAAATGTTGCGGGACTTTTACCACCAATTATGGTTTGGCCCTGAGTTGTGCCAAGCGAAGCCAGATGCCGCGCAACTCGACCTTTCAAAGCTTGTTGTCGAGAGCCAGCCAACCAAGATTGCCGCGTCCTTGGCACAGGCTTTCATGGACAGCATTGAGCAACCGGGCCAGACCCATACACCCAAGGGAGGTGTACCTTTGGACTATTCTATCGTCGTGGCATGGGAGGCTATGATGAAGGCTACCTTCGCCGGCGCCATTGGATGTGACTTCTTAAGCCTTGTACATCTGTCGAACAAGTTCACTGTGCTGGACGAGACACCTCTCAATGTCTTCGACAACGTTGCCAGTACAGCCGAGATTATAGCTATTCGCAATCTCGCAGCTGGAAGAGCAGTCGAAGTTGTGGCTACTATCACCCGGGACGGTCTTCCATCAGTGGAAGTCGTCTCAGAGTTCCTCTTTAGGGGCACGTACACCGACTTCAGTGTCTGCTTTGAGAGACGAAAGGAACCCAAGATGGTGGTGGCTATTGATCGTATGGCCGATATTTCTGTTCTCCAGAGCAAAGCGTGGGTTTCGTTTGAGCAGGACTTCGACTGCAAGTTTCTGCTTGGCCAAAAAATCGTTTTCGACTTGCACACGCTTGGCCATCTCGCATCTGCTACGACTTTTAGCAGCCTACAAGTGTCTGGAAAGATATTCATCGAAGATCCCGAATCAAAAGTCCTGCGTGCGGTGGGAGACGTGAGATTCCAGTCTATGGGCCCAATAAGCAGCAACCCAGTCATTGACTACTTGAATCGCTGTGGGAAACAGATTAATGTCCTCAATACGCTTCCAACGCCACAGCCTGTTGGCACAAAGGGCGCTCTCAGCATAACAACGCCTCTCGACAACCATGCCTACGCACGTGCATCTAGTGACTTCAACCCGATCCACGTCTCCCAAACAGTCGCGCGATACGCCAACCTGCCTGGGCCCATCACTCACGGCATGTACACCAGCGCCGCTGTGCGTCAGGTTGTCGAGAAAGCTGCAGGCTGCAGCGACAAGGTACACATGCGATCGTTCAAGGCTTCATTCGTGAACATGGTTCTGCCTAACAGTGTCTTGGATGTACAAATACACCACACTGCAATGAAGGACGGCCTGCGAGTTCTTTCGTTCCAAGCCCTGCACTCAGAAAGCAAGCAAGTTGTCGTGGAAGGCGAAGCAGAAGTCGACCAACTGCTCACAGCTTACGTCTTCACCGGCCAAGGAAGCCAAAAGCAAGACATGGGAATGGACCTGTACGCCACATCTGAAGTTGCACGACAAGTCTGGGACGAAGCCGACAGATTCTATTCAGAAACATATGGTTTCCTAATCAGCGACATTGTCAAGCAGAACCCCAAGCAACTCACCATCTTCTTTGGCGGAAGACGCGGCAGGAAGCTTCGAGAGAATTACATCAAGATGATGGTCGAGTCTATCGATGGGCGACCAGAACGCTTCTTCACGTCGATAACGCCCAGGACAACAAGCTATACCTTCCAGCACAATGCCGGATTGCTTTTCAGTACCGAGTTCGCCCAGCCAGCTCTCACCGTCATGGAACGCGCTCAGTTCTTGCACCTGAAGAGTCAAGGTTTAGTCACTTCAAGCGCACTCTTCGCCGGCCACTCGTTGGGTGAATACACGTCTTTGAGCACGATTGGCGAGATCATGCCCTTCCAAAGCCTTCTTTCAGTCGTCTTCTACCGTGGCCTGACGATGAGAAGTGCGGTCAAGAGAGATGCGCAGGGACGTTCGAAGTTCGCCATGGTGGCGGTGAACCCCAGCCGCGCCAACACCACACCAGCCGTCCTTCTGCAGCTCGTGACAAGCATCGCATCTGCCTTGCCTGATGATCTGCTGGAAGTGGTAAACTACAACGTCGAGACGCAGCAGTACGTCGCTGCTGGCACTTTGAAAGCGCTGGCGTGTCTGGGCGACGTCATGGACTACGTTGCCAAGAAGCGAAAGCTTTCCCCCGAAGACACGGCTGCGTTTGTCGCATCAAGAGCTGCAGCTGTTACGGATGAGATGCCCGACCTCAAACGAGGGTCGGCTACAATCCCGCTAGAAGGCATCGACGTGCCTTTCCACAGCAGTTTCCTGCTACCCAAGATGCCCGCCTTCCGACGCGTACTACAACAATACATTGAACCTGGAGCTATTGATTCGAGACGGTTGGTTGGAAAGTATATCAGCAACGTTACTGGCAAGCCATTTGATATCTCATACAAGGGTGTTTGTTCATTGCAGGAGTTAACTGGAAGCATTGTTTTGGAGAAATTGATGGTGGAGATGGCGGCATGATATTCAGCAGGTTGTGAGGAACTTTTCTAATTGTTCATGTATATAAAGGTGTTCTTGGTAGTATACATATGATGCCTTTTTTCACATTGTGACATTCACCAGATTGTACCTTGGGCAGACGGTGCTCTATTACGCTTGGCACCTAATAAGTCTTATGAGTCTTGTTTTGCAAGGCAAAACCTAATAAAGACTCAACATTGCGTGTTCATGTCCAAGGCAGTGAAAAACGAAGAGGAGCCTCTTTCTCTCAGTTCATCATATCTTCTTCTAGAGATATCACTTTGGTGCGTTTGGCGGTAGTTGTTCTCTAGATTTGCCTTGCGCGCTTGACTTTGAGATGGACTTTAGGAGCGAGAATATTGCAATCTAACGATATATTCCGGAATGGAATTCATTCTTTTCCGCTACTACTAGACATATACAACAGTAAAAAACTTAATATAAGATAAAGAGACCACATCTATAAAAATTCATGCGTGCTTAAACCTAAAATAAACTACTAGCGTGATATACACTAGAATATTTTTGGTTTAAGTAATTAATATTTTCCTATTATTATCTAGGATATCACCTAGTAGTACTTTTGAGGCTACTCAAGTTAAACACGCGATCTAGTCACTTTGAGAAGCAGGATGCTAGAGGTAGAGACAGCGACTAGGCGACCCGTTAGTAGTAGCATATCCCGGGTATGTGGAATTTAGTCATTCCTGAGGATTGTTGGATACTAACTGCTTACAGAAGCTCCAAACGGAGAGTGAAAGGCGGCAAAAGATGCCGAGGTCACGGTGGTGCCACAACCTGACCCAGTCCGGTTCATCGTGACAGTAAGCCGTGTGCAGGATTAATATCTATACCTCGTTGTGACTCGTCGACCGAGGATGATGAAAGAATTAGCGTTGGCGTATAATTTGCAGCGTGCAGCGTGGTGGGCGTGGTGGAGAATGTTGGTGTCTTGTGAGGTTCGGTATGCTGTGCTAAAACGAGACTAGCTCGGACCGAAGGAATTGAGATGATGCTTTGAGACAGTCTCCCTCCCCTGCATATCGCGCCATTCTGGAGTTTGAAAACGCTATAGGGATCCAGATGGTCCTCGCATCCAGGTAAAGCCTCCATTGGTCCACAGCCTATGCCGTCGGCATTTTTGAATCCAGCATGATCCCCGACAGTACGCCTTAACCAGCATTAAAAATTCATAACCCTCATGCGAACTGGAGCATAAGCCAGACCTTCCCATTTCAGCCGCCGGCCGTGTTCAAACCCTAAGTAAGCCATGTCCGCATAAGCATCATAACGTAATGCTTAGCTACGCACCCCGGCCAGCTACACATTTTGCTACCTTCAACACAGCCGCCTGTCAGCCACAAAAATATAGCCGATGTTAGACGCCACCCCTTTGCCTGTTTTTGGATTTTTCCGCGTCTGTAGTTTTTCCACGCGCCTATGCATGTCAGGTTTGGCGCTGAGTGGATACCGACATCTCAGGTAAGCAAGTCACACGTTGCGCAGACAACGGCACTAGAGATGAATGCGAAGCACGGGTACTACCTTGCATGTAATAAAATACTACTCTGTGACATTAGGTGGGCGTGAGGCGTCCGTAGGGCGTCTTCGTCTTTTTTTTTCTAAAGGATCACATCTCATACCTGTACTCCACATCTCGCAACAAGCAACCTTTCTCGGTCATCTTTTTTTTGTCTTCCCTGCACGCTGCAAGGAACTCACGCAACCCCATGTACGCCCTATATGCAGCGTTATCCACAAACATGGTAGTTTTCACTCTATTAACCTGCCCCTAATACAAGCCACTTAAGATGCAATTTCCAACCAACCCCCGGCCCACGTTTTCCCCTCAGCTGCAGGAACCAAGCTGTTCTGAGTGAAAAAAAGGACAGGGGGTAGATGACTACGTAGAGCAGCATGTCAGACCGCCGCCAATACACTTTTTAGATGACCATGGTCTCCGAACGCCACTAATTTGCGCGTATGAGGTAGGTAGCCAGGTAAAGATTGTTCTTCCCATGGCTCACGCCACCAAGCGGCTGGCGCAGCGGGACAGGAGAGATCCTTTCGGGTGCCTCATGGGGCTAAGGCGGCCTCGAGGGTAAGGCGCAATGGGCGCCGCAGTGTGGCAGAGCGGCAGAGCGACGGTGCGGAACGGGCCTGGACGTCGAGTGGTGGAAACGCCGACCGCCGCCGGCGCGTCATGGATGCGTTGCCAAGCTTTAGGCGTTGAGTCGAAGTGTTGTGTTTAGTGGTACGACATTGATCGACGCTAGGAAGATACTTTACCAGGGGGACCCTGGCCGATTCTGCGGGGGAGGATCGTCGATATTAACCGTCCTTTAGGCTAGACCGCCATCTGACAGCTGAGGCGCCCGAAATGGTGGTATATTTAGTACCGGTACTAAAATCTTTAGATGCATATAGATAATACAAGGGTATGTATTTTTTTTATATCCTCACTTCTAAGCACCATATCCACATAGTCCTCTGTAGACACATTACATATGGCAGCTTTTGCTGTGGGCTTAGGGGCCAGACACAGTAAAACCCCCATTTCGGCTGTTGGATTCAAGTGTGTTCAGCCGGAAGGATGACCGGGGGTCTAAATGTCCAAATCCTCCATGGCCTGAATATGGAGCCGGAGTGAGATGGTGCTGAGGATGGTGCTGTATGGCTTGCATGATCAGTGCGTACAGATCAGCATCAGCACTTGCCGGTCCAGCGGGTGAAGAAAAAACGCGAGACACTCTTTCACGGTCGAGACTGAAAGGTTCCATAGCAACGAGATTAACAACCAAGATTTTTTCTCCCCTTCAACCGATTCACTCACCAGCAAGTTGGAGTACTCGCACAGGCAAGCAGAATCATGGCACCCCCTCCAGCCCCCCTAACGACCATTGACTGGTCCACCCTCACGCTCAATGTCCCCACCGAGGCTACCCCATCCCACCCCATCCCCTCTCACGTGGAAACAACCTTCTCCCTCACCACGGAGCAATGGACTCCTCCAACCGTACACCCCTCGCCCTACCTCCAAATCCACGGCCTCTCCCCTGCCCTCAACTATGGCATGCAAGCGTTTGAAGGCCTCAAAGCAACTCGGCACTCAAATGACACCATAACCATCTTCCGTCCAGACTTCCACCACCGCCGTCTCACACACTCAGCCACCACAATCGCGCTCCCCTCCCCCCCTCTCGACACCTTCCTCGCTGCCCTCAACCTCCTGATCCGCTCCAATGCCCACCTCCTGGGCCCAGCAAGCTCATCTGCAATCCTCTACATCCGGCCCCTCTTAATCCCCACCTCCCCACACCTCTCCCTCACCCCTGTCCCCTCAACCGTCACGCTGGCAATCTACGCCCACCCAGCGACTACGTACCTGGGCGTGCGCCCCATTCCGGCGTGCATCTCAACCACGTACGACCGCGCCGCGCCCCTTGGAATCGGACACGCCAAAGTGGGCGGAAACTATGCCTCGGGCATCCTGCCAGCCCAGGCAGCCATGAAGCGAGGCTTCCCCATGCAGCTCTTCCTCGACGCCCGCACCCGCACCGAAGTCGAAGAATTTGGCTCCTCGGGCTTCGTCGGCATCATGGCCGACGGCACAGTCGTAGTTCCAGAGAGCAATCAAGTCATCGACAGCGTGACGAGCGATAGCCTCCAGGCCCTCGCCGCAACGGTTTTGGGGTGGAAAGTCGAGCGTCGGCGAGTGCTCGTTGAGGAGCTGGCGAGCTTCAAAGAGGTGATAGCTGTCGGCACTGCAGGTATGTTACCACCCTACCCCCTCTTCCCCCCCTATCCAATGCTGATTTTGTTTAGTGTCCGTTCTGCCTATTGCGAGCATCACGAACGAAGAAACGGGCGAGAAATTCGTCTATTGTGAGAATGGGGAGGCGGGTCCCGCTGCAAAGAAGTTGAATGAGACCATTGGAGAGGCTATTAGGGGACCTGGGGAAGATAGATTTGGGTGGAGGTATGATGTCACGTTCCCGGATGTGGCTGAGGCTCAAGTCAATGGGAGTGCCATGAATGCCAAGGATGGAGTCGAGGTCAAGGTTGAGGAGTTGCAGGCTGTAGGTGTTGTACCGTAGATCAGTAGTGTTGTTAGTTTTCTATGAACAAGATTTCCTTTTGATGATGCGCCTTCTAGATGACCAAGGGTTTTGGTCTGCGGCTGGAGTGGAAGACGTTTTTGAACAAAAAAAAAAAGGGGGGGGGGGGGGGGGGGTTGGAAGTATTGCCATTTACAAAAGGCGGGTTATTCTACAAAAACTATGATTGATTTTCTATTGCTCATGCTTATCCTACATGGTTGTATCTTGTTACCTGGTATGCCCCACGCAGCTGATCCTGCAACTGCCTTCACTTCATCTATCTCTCCAGCACACTGCCTGATTTTTGGGTTTACCTGCTTTCGATGGACTGATCCCAGCGTATTGAATTGCTCCTGCTCATTTCCGAACCTAGCGAGGACGGTATGCAGCGTATGCTGTTGGCTCGGGACTGACTTCGCGATGGTTTTCGGGGGCTGGTGCTGGGCGAAGACGGACCTGCTCTCTGGCGTAACCGTTCGGAGAAGTGTCGCGAGATGGTACGTCCGCAAAAACATTGACCGGAGCGACAGCAACACGACCTCGGTGACTCTTCCTGATGGGGTTCAGCTCTCGGTTGTCCTCCAGCCCCGAATCGTCTGACAAGCGGTGGTGGTGAGCTCCAGCGTGGCCGAGCTTGCCACTACACTCGTCGCAGCGACGTTTGCGACAGCAACAGCAGATGTGGCGAGACAGCCATGAGGGCGGCATCTTGGCATCCGCGCCATGAATAAAGCGACCAGGATGGACAACGTTCCACACGAAAATGGCCAACCACATTGGTGCCGACTCCAGGACGTACAGGAGGGGCTCATTACTCGGAAGAGGGTTGCTTACGCCCAGACCAGCAGAGAACTCGGCAAGGCGGTAGATGATGCGAATGGTGATGGCCAGCAAACACCCGTAGAGCGCCCAGATCAACCACTTCCAGCCAACACTCTTGGCCGCAGTCAAACGTCCCACTCTTTCGGCCTGAAGCTGGTCCCGGTGGAACTTGATGACCAAGCCCAAGAACAGAACAATGAAGCCCTCCTGCATGCCAATACCGCCCATGTATATATTCAAGCCTTTCTTTTGTGATTCTGGGGTTGCGCCTGGACCGGCCATTCCACCGCCGACGAGCTGAATGACAAAGGAAACAATGTCAAGGGTGACGAAGATGAGAGCGAGGATGGAAGGCGAGAACAACCAAACTTTGCGAGTGGGCGAGTAGAAGTGGACGATGCGGGCGAAGATCATGTATGCAAAGGCATTGACCCCTAGCACGAAGATGTTAGAAACAGAAGATATGTCTGTTTTTCAGTTTGACACTCACAGATGGGAGCTACCAAGACCAAGATCTGAGCAACAGTTGCAATGCCAGCGGATTGCTGGTCCTTGGAGCCAAGAGCGCGGAAAGCATAGGCACCAGTCTCCCAAAGAGAAGCCATGATGATGACCCAGCAGAAGCCATTGCGGTACACAACTGCTTGACACAGGTGTGCGAATGTGAGGATGCCGAACAGGACGGAGAAGGCTACTGCGGCGGCGAAGTTTGGAAAGTACACCCACAGCGCATTGCATGCCTCCGCAGGAACGTATCCATCGAGGCCGGGAGTTGCGTATGAGCTGAAGCCAGGCGTGCACGTCTCGGGTGGGAGGTCGAGTGAGAGGGATGGTATGGACGGCCCTGCGAAGGCCGCCGTAGGGAGGTCTAATGAGAGAGGTGGAATGCTCGGCTCGAACTTGTCATCACGGCGAGCAGGCGGAGCGGTGGCCGAAGGCGGCGAGATGATGGCAGCTCGAGCGGAAAGTGCTCGAGAGGGGGCGGGGGTGGGGGTGGGTGAAGCGGCGGCAAGAAGGGGTAGCAGCAAGGCGCTGAGGAGCGGAAGAGAGAATTTCATCGCATGAGCGGCACAACAAGCAAACGTAAATTTATGTGTGTGTGTGTGTGTGTGTGTGTGTGTGTGTGTGTTTGTGGTGAGCTGATGCGGGATTCGAGTCTTCTACAAGAGAAAAGGAAGTTGTTATTGATTCAATGGTGGGCAGTGCTGTTTCGGGTTGTCGTGGACAAACGAGGCTGAGTGCGAAATTACAAACAGAATGGAAACGTAGGCGCCTGTGCCGTATCCTGGGAAGGCGCAGTTGTCTTTTTCTGTGCGACAAACACACGCTACAGTCCTTTCTCCCAATCGGGTTGCTGAGACGTGTACCGTATACAGTGATGGACCGGAAGTGGCTTGCATGGCGTGTAAGGCGTCCTTGGCTCTTGCAACCTTAAACGTACTCCTATACGCAGTAAGCCGGTAGCTTTTCATCTTGGTTGCCGTCGAGTCACGTGAGAGCCGGCTGCAACGGTGCGCGAGGGAGAGCAGCGAGTGATGAGGTTTATGCGGCGCAGTTGTGGCTTGCATACGCCTGTCCAAAGGCAGACTAGATGGAATCCTGACCGGTGTCATCGGTTCGGTGGTGAAGCCCGTAAACTGCATAGCTCTTTAATGAAGCTGCGTGATATCCAGCGCTACTGTACACCGGGTAGTAAGCGAGGCTTGGCATGGCTCGCCTGACGTCCAGTCTCGGCCAGCACACCCTGCTCAGTAATCCCTTGTCCAGCCACACATGAGCAGGATGCTGCTCCTCCTCCGGGTAATTTGAGCACCACATCCTCGTCAGCACAGGGGACAGGCTCCCGGGCAACGTATGCGAGCGCTGACTACATGGCTATTACTAATTGCATGGCATGACCAGGGGCCTGGCACCAACTACGGCCAGCGAGACGAACAGCTGATCAGAGCAAGACAGGAGAGAAAGCCATACAGTCAGACCCCAGCTGTGGGGGCATTGACCTCGCCGCAATATGAAGCAGCAGAAGACAGGCAGGGAGGCTGCCTGTCCCCGCTCCCAGCAGTCACTGCAGCAACCATGCCCCTTTCCTGTCCTATCCACGATGAGGCTGCCTTTGGCCCAGTCGTTGCAGCGATCCCGGCCTGCTACAACGGCTTTGACTTCACTCTGTTGTTTGAGGAGATCTTCTTATCCCTGGTCCCAAACGTTATACTCACCCTTCTTCTGATATTGAGAGTCGTTCGCCTTCTGAGAAGGAGACCTTGTGCAACTACCAGCAGGAGACTTGACCAATACTGGATCAAGCAGGTCAGTATCTCACTCACTCGAGCGTGGACCCTCACTCACTGACCTTTTGCTACAGACAGCACACATCACGTTTATCCTCATCAACTTCGTCAAGCTCATCGTACTCTGTCTTCTGGCTCCGAGGACTCCCTTTTCCATCCCGGCCGCCGCCGTTGGCTTGTTCGTGGCAATATGTGTGCCATTCCTGACCCATCTAGAGCATTACCGAAGTTCCCGGCCAGCTTCAATACTCTCTCTGTACCTTGGACTTGTACTCCTCTTTGACATTGTCCGCACCCGGACACTATGGATCATCCAGGATAACCGGCCATTTGCCACCACCTTCTCCGCCGGTGTCGGTGTGCATCTGGCTCTCTTCCTGGCTATCAACATTTGCTCTAACGCAGCCACCACCGACCAAAGACTTCCGCGTGAGACGATAGCCAATGTCTATACCAGAGGACTATTCTGGTGGCTGAATCCGCTCTTCTGGCTCGGCTCCAAGACCATCCTCGACGTTCCGCATCTCCCAGCCATCGACACAGGCTTGCGCGAACGGGAATTTTTCGACAGAGTATGGTTGCAATGGACAGCCTTGCCTCGACGTACACCTACCGCTCTCCTTAAGCTTCTCTTCAGCTCACACAGGAATTTCATCCTCGAGGGTGTGTTACCTCGTTTGGCAGTATCTGGCTTTTCCTTTGCACAACCGTTCCTGCTTACCAGAGTTGTTTCCTACGCCACTGCCACTCCTGATGCTCGGGTGGAGAAACAGCTCGGGAAAGGCCTTATTGGGGCTACCATCTTCATCTACATTGGCTTAGCCATTTCCAATGCCAACGCTCAGCATAAGGCATACCGGGTCATCACCAAGCTGCGAGGTACTTTGGTCTCTCTCATCTACACCAAGACCCTGACCGTGTCTGTCCCGACCGCACAGAAGGGTTCCGCCATCACCTTGATGAGCGCTGATGTTGAACGGACTGCTACCGGACTACGTTTTATGCATGAATGCTGGGCCAGCTGCATCGACATCGGTCTTGGCATCTTCCTCTTGGAACGACAACTTGGACCAGCATCGGCCGCACCTGGAGTCCTCTTCCTGCTTTGCAGTGCAGTTGGTCTGCAAGTCGCTGCAAGCATGGGACAGCGGCAACGTCTCTGGCTTGAGGGGATTGAGAAACGTATCAAAGCAACCTCCGACGCACTCGCCGCTATCAAGGAAGTCAGGATGGGCGGACTGCAAACCGTCATGGAAAAGAAACTCCGGGAACTCCGCCAAGAAGAGATCAAAGCATCTCGAAAATTCAAGAACGCCTTGGCCCTCATCGTCTGTCTGTCGTATACCACTGCAGCCATGGGACCTGTCTTCTCGTTTGGCATATATTCTCTCTTGGCCAAGAGAAACAACACCACGCCCGTCACAAGCGAAATTGGTTTCACCGCACTCTCCATCTTCTCACTGCTGCGAAGTCCTATGGCTATGATCCTGGACGCCATCTCCGGTCTTGTCGCAGCAATCGGTGCTATCCAGCGGATAGGAGAGTACTTGTCTGCTGACAGCCATCGCCGGCCGTTGTCTTCGCTGACTTCAGCAACGGTATCCATCAACACAAAGGAGGATGTTTGGACACCTGTATCTGAGAGCAAAGACGTCATCACCGCTGCACACTTTTCCACGGGCTGGAGCGAGGAGCAAGGCTTCATCGTACAAGGTGCCACCTTTTCTATCACACCAGGCTCTTTGACGTTCATTGTCGGCCCGGTAGGCTGTGGGAAGTCGACACTCCTTCATGCAATTCTCGGCGAAACAACTTTCAATGAAGGACATCTCCAAATGAACCTCAACAGCGCTGCATTTGCGGGTCAGGCTCCTTGGCTCATTAATGATACCATCCAAAACAACATTGTCGCTACGAGCATACTTGACCAGCGCTGGTATGGCATGGTTCTCGATGCATGTGCTCTTCGGGACGATATCGCCCGCCTACCCAACGGAGACCGTGAGATTGTGGATGATGGTGGCTCGAACCTCAGCGGTGGTCAGCAAGCCCGTGTCGGCCTTGCTCGAGCTGTATACTCCCGACAGTCCGTCATTGTTTTGGATGACGTTATGAGCGGGCTTGATGCGACTACAGAAGAGATCATCTTCACCAGTCTGCTTGGACCTGATGGCCTACTCCGGAATAACGGCACGACAGTCATCTTCTCCACCAACGCTCTGCATCGTCTGTCTTCAGCAGATCACATCATTGTCTTGGCCGCTGACGGCACAATTGCTGAGCAAGGCCCTTACTCGAAGCTGGGATCTTCAGTCTCAGCATACGTCCAGGCCGTGAAGAAGGAGGTCGAGCACAACGATTTCAAAGCTGTCGCCCTAAGTGTTCCGATGGAAACTCAAACAGCCACGGAGGTTGAGGGGCAGCAACGGCGCACCGGAGATTTCACCATCTACAAATACTATTCCAAAAGTGTTGGTATGCTAAATCTCACCCTGTTCTTCTTCTTCGGAGCTGTCTTTGTGTTCGCCCTTATCTTCCCGCAATACATCATCGGTTGGTGGGCAGCGCACAATGTGAATCATCCACACGGCAGACTGGGTTTGTATCTTGGAACATACTTTGGTCTCTCGTGGATCGCCATTGCTGGCCTGGCAGCAGGATGCTTGGTGCTCATCCTCAATATGATGCCGCGTGCTTCGTCAGCCTTTCATGATGTGCTTTTGCTGACCACGTTCGACGCACCACTCTCACTATTCTCAGGCGACAACGTTGCTCACCTCCTCAATCGGTTCAGTCAAGACCTTCAACTCATCGACATGGAACTACCTCTAGCTCTATTTAATACCTCAATCGAACTGCTGTCGACGTTCGGTAATCTCATCGTCATTGCCGTCTCATCTGGCTATATCGCTGCCACCATGCCAGCGGTATTGCTTGTCTTCTTTATACTGCAAAAATTCTATCTCCGCACCGCTCGCCAGCTTCGTCTACTCGACATTGAAGCAAAAGGCCCACTCTTCTCTCACTTTCTCGAGACATTGTCTGGACTGGCCGCTATTCGAGCGTACAATGCTCAAGAAAACTACCAACATCGATTCTTGGAGAGGCTCGATTACTCACAAAAGCCGTTTTATCTTCTCTACTGCGTCCAACGCTGGCTCAATCTTGTCATTGACTCCATCGTCGCAGGAATTGCCATTGTCTTCATAGCCATTGCCGTTCAAACCAAAGGCCACATTGCTCCAGGCCTCATCGGAACAGCACTCGTTAGTATCATCAACTTCAGCGTCAGCACCAAAGCACTTCTCGAGAATTGGACCAATCTCGAAATGTGCATCGGCGCCGTGTCGCGTATTCGCACCTTTGCTCTCACAACCTCTTCCGAACACCAACCAACCGAAATTTCCCAACCCCCGCCTGACTGGCCTTCTCAAGGCCACATCACCTTCTCCAACCTCACCGCATCCTGGAAAGACCGCCCAACTATCTCGGGCCTCTCCCTAGTAGTCTCACCTGCCTCGAAAACGGCCTTGATTGGCGCTTCAGGCTCCGGAAAGTCCACCATTCTCTCTTCGTTACTGAATCTTGTCCCCCAAACCAGCGGCACTATATCCATAGATGGGATCCCGCTCTCTATGATTCCCCGCCAAGCACTGCGCGAGCATCTCCTCACACTGCCTCAAGCGCCCTTCCTGCTGCCACAATGCACAATAAGGGAGAACTTGAATCCCTTCGCCCTCGCAGGCGTATCCGACGATGAAATCTACGGCATCCTCGCCAAACTCAACATGTCAACGCTCATATCCAACCTCCCCAGCGGGCTCGATACGAGCAGCTCGGCTGCGACATTCTCAATTGGGCAGAAACAGTTGCTGTGTCTTGCGAGGGTTATTCTTCGACACCAACACGGCGGAGCAGGAAGGAAAATCTTGGTCATGGACGAGGCTACTGCGAGTTTGGATTTTGAAACTGACAAGGTTGTACAACGGGTGCTCAGGGAGGAAGTCTTTGGGAACGATATGACAGTTGTCGTGGTAGCACATCGCATGGAAGGTATAAGGGACTTTGATTGTTTTGTCGAGGTTGGCGAGGGTGGACGGGTACGAGACATTCGATCGAATCTGGAGAGAGAGAAGAAGAAGAAGAGGCTGTAAAGTTTACCTCAAATTGGCAAGACGAAAAGATTGTATATATGTATTTATAGATTTGGGCTGAATCATAACCAAGGCAATGTCTATAAGCGCTTTAGAGGATAGGTTTGGTAATTGTATTCAAGACTTGGCTGTTTATAATATCATAGAGTTCATAGACCGAATCAATGTAGTAGATTAACTATCTATAAGTAATAATATCAAAACTGTTATTCTCATAATTAACACTTAGTCGTCGTTAGTGTGCGCAAACAACCAATTGCGGAGGGCACTTACACTCACGACAAACGGTTACTCAGCTTCAGCTACACCAAAAGCCCCAACACAGTAATACGAATAACTAAGCGCCAACCTCTCTACATGCCTAATAATATCCTATGTACACCCACAACCGACAAAACACTCATGTTGCCCATCTGAATTAACTCGCTATGTAGCAGTTAGTTGTGGAAATCAAAACGGTCAAATGGATCTTCGAAATGCTAAAACGTACACAATTGCCATTCCTGCAGTTGGTGAAGTCGCCGCAGACGCCTCCGCCAAGAGCACAAAGCGCCCATTGATCGACGCATGTCTATACAGCTTATTAGGTGTTGATCGTCATACGTTTGATTGGGGGGATACGAACGCCTATGCATGATCTGACCAAGCAGTTGGTAGCGGCGGCCGGCGTGAGCATGCCGACTAGGAGCGTAGTGATGAAGAGCACGGGAGCCTTCATTTTTCTTTTCCTTTGCTGGGAGGCCGGGTTCTTTTTGATCGTTGGGGGCGCGGTGTTGAGTACGAGCGAGTAAAAGAGTACCAGTCTCGGCGACAGAAGGACGCGTTATGTATTTGCGATTTTAGGGGGGAGTTTCGGGGGAGATGGCACGTCCTCGGCGAGAAAAAATACGAGGCTTGACGCGCTAGTGGAGATTGGTATTCCGAACGATGCCTGTCGTTGTCCTGTAAGATGATAATGACAATGATGATGATGATGATGATGATGAAGAAGAAGCCATAACGAGGTGTTTGGTACAATAATAATAATTGAAGTCTAGCAAACAAAACAAAAAGGAAAGGAGAAAAGAAACTGTCGCAGATATGTGGATCATCCTCGTAAGAGCTCAGAGCGGAATTACTTCGGTAGTAGGCTCGTTTTCATCTAGTGCTTACTTCAGAGGATAGAAAGGAGCACAGTATCTATAGTTTACAATCCAATGATTCGTCGCCTACTTACTCTTCAGCTTGGTATAAAACCATGTTGTATAAATTTGCCGCTAAGCATTGTCAATATATCACTTAAATGACTAAGTTCCGAGCTCAGTATTTGCAACACATGGGAATGGGTAAGGCGATTGTACTATTGTTGAATACTATTTAGTTTTTCTTTTCGTATTCAAGAATGTTAGTTTCACTGGCTTTGTTCTTAGCATTGGAGCGAATGTGGAATATGGTTGGGAGTGTTGAATTTGGAAGTTGAAGTGCCGAAAGAGGTTTAGATATATATGATGATATGATTAGTAGTAGAAGCAGAAGCAGAATTAGGGGTGAAAGTAAAAATGGGAGTAGAATAATGAAAGAGCAGATTGAAACATTGGGAGATGTGAGAGATATGGGACAGGAAAAGAGGGGACGTTAAAGTGTACGAGTGCCGTTACAATAGAGCATATTCGTGTAAGTCTGCAAATACACTTAGCTGTACCATCTCACATCCCACAGTCCAACAGTCCCTGGCAGCTTGACGTTGAAACCCCACAATATACAGCCTTCACGCATCATCCTTTCGATTTTTGGGTATCACACTATCAATCTCCCCCTTGCGCCTGCACTGCACACCACCTACTTCCCCGCAATCCTCTGCAAAGTCCTCCTCGCCCCCTCTACAATCAACCCATGCTCGACCTTATGAATCCTCTCCTCCAACTCATCCAACGACTCATCCCCCTTCAACTCCACTTCCTGCGTAACAATTGCCTCACCAGCATCCACCTCGGCAATAACCTCATGAATCATAACGCCCGTCCTCTTCAATCCTTCCTCCCTGCCCGCCCTCCAAGCCCTCTCAATAGCGCCCGCGCCTGAAAATTCGCCGGGCAGCGCGGGATGCAAGTTTATTATCTTGATATCAGCAGCGGCGATGGGTGTGAGGAACGAGGGCGTAACAATGTGCATCCAGCCAGCGCAGACGATGAGGTCGGGTCGGGGTTTGGATTCGAGGACGATTTTGGCGAGGTCTGCGTCGTATTGTTGGCGCGCCGTGTCGATGTCGTCGGGGTGCTTTTTCTTGTAGGGCACCAGGTTATGGTAGGTTGTTGGTATTGAGGCTTTGGAGGCGCGTTCGAGGCCGTAGGCAGCTTTGCGACTGGAGTTTTTTTCGCGTTGGCCCATGTCTCGAGAGAGGAATACACTAGAGGCTGACGTACTTTGATATGACATTTGTTATACGCGTGTTCGGCAGCGCGCCCGATGCGCATGCGTCGATGAGGGCTTGAAGGTTGGAGCCATTGCCTGAGATGAGGACGGTGAGGTTGAATTGCCGGTCTGCCATATTTTAAGGCACAAGGGTTATTGGAAGATATCACGGAGGGAAAATGAATAACTTTGCGCAGATTGATGATGATCAAACTCGCAACAATATTCCCAAAATTTGGACGTGGGGTAGCTGCCCCGCGCGGAGATTAGCCTACAATCGCCGGGCTATGTATTCAGGCACCGCGCGAATTCATTGATTGGGTATACCGCCTGACTATGAATACAATGAGCTTCCTAATGGGCTCCAAAGCAATTTTGACGACAACCAAAAGACGTCATGGATGCATTGAGGGCACTAAACCTCACTAGCACCATGTGTGACGAAAGCCTCCTTCTCACGGCCTCCTCCTCTTTGTGCCTCCTTCTGATTCCTCATCCATGTCCTCCCATTCGTCATCATCATCGTCATCGAGCACTACAGCCCGCTTTCTCTTACTTCTCGCGCCGGCAGCGGGGACAGCAGCATCATCAGCCGCCAAACTCTGACGCTTGTCCAAGCCTTCTAGACGCTCCTCAAACTCCTCCTGCTGGCTATCGACTGCAGATTCCAGCTTTTCGACCTTCTCAGCAATGTCCTCCATCTGATCCAACGCATCCGCGTTTTGGCTGTAGATGCGGTGTTTGAGCGCGAGGCGCCAGAAGTAGTATCTCCGGTCGTTTTCGTTGCTAGATTTCGCTTTGCGCGTGATCCGAGACCGACTGCGGTTGTTGGGTGGGATAGTCGACAAAAGATGCAGCTCCACCATTCTGTAGAACTGTCTGCTCACGATCTTGGTCTCTTTTCGCAGTTGTTCAAGATCCTTTCCATTGCCAAGGATCTGGTCTCGCGGAATAGGCGAGTCCTTTTTCAGCGACTCTGGAGGAATGTTGGAAGCAACTGATAGTTCCTGGAAGGCAGGTAGAGTACGGAGATATGTGATGTCGCTATAGTCTCTCATGGCATCAAAAGCTTCACTGGGATCTTCCACTGGGATCTCGTAGATGAAGGGCTTTGTGGCCAAATCCTGGAAAATGTGGTCGTACAAGCGGGTCCCAAGTAGTCTGCCCTGGTATGGAGGGAGGACAAGGAATTGGGAAATGCGCTCTCTTGATGGCGTCTGGAGGAGATCTAGCTTGTCGGTAAAGAGAAGGGTTTCGGGGTCCTGCGTCAGACGTGGCGGCGTGTACTTTTCGGCATCACCATTGTTACTAGCGGCTGGCGATGGCAGCTGCTTAGTGGCACGCGCAATCTCGAATGTGGGAAATATCCAGGCGCGGTAGGATGTGGAGAATCCGGCCAATGTGTACGGTGACAGGTCCTTTTGTGAGTGAGGCGTCACGTCGTACATCAGGTACAGTGACCAACGGTCCAATGTCTCCTCGTCATCCAAGCCGTCAACTG
This sequence comes from Drechslera avenae, assembly GCA_034640345.1. Classification (NCBI taxonomy): domain Eukaryota; kingdom Fungi; phylum Ascomycota; class Dothideomycetes; order Pleosporales; family Pleosporaceae; genus Drechslera; species Drechslera avenae. The sequence goes on from JAXRVH010000047.1 coordinate 154,558, forward strand.
TCGCGCCCTCGATGAATAGCATGACTAGTAACCTCATGTTTGTCCAAATGCGCCTAGCCTCGGGGTCTGTCATAGAGGCCTTCCATATCTCGTACTGCTTTCCGTGGAAGCTAAAGGAGCTCTGGCATTCACCAGGAGGCTTCCAATCTGCGGGTGCCGGAGCAGCAGCCTCGTTGATGGCCTCTGGGAGATATTCGCGGAACAGGTCTGGCGACAAGTCGATCTGGTTTAGGTCTGGAGAGATCTTTTTGAGGTCGAGCTGCTGGTCAAATGAGATCTTCAACTGGGGCTTCATGTCGTTTGCGCGGAAGTCGAGCTGAATACTGGGGTTCTTGTACCCAGCAATTGTCTCATTCTCCTCGATGACTGTGTATGTGTAGCTCGGGTGGAAGGTGTCGAAGATGGGTTCTGGTCCATTTTCGTTTGTCGTGCGGTAGAGGTTGATGTCGAAGCATTCATTCGAATTGGTGACCCCTACAAGGTATCAGTACTAGAAATGAGGCATCTGCAAAGTAGTGCTGAAAGTTGTGCGGCTGTCGCGAAGGCCGAGTGCGCAAACAGTACATACACTCGTCTAGGTCAAGCTCCATGGTCGCGGTGATGATGTTGCAATGGTCGCTACTAATGGTCCAAGATAGTTTGCGTCGTCGTCGGCTGTCGAGAGCAAAGTGGTGTAGTAATTGCGTTGCGGGCAGCTCGCGCGCAAAGTGAAGGAGCAGCTTAGCGCGCCGGGAGACGCGTCTAGTTCAGCCCTGCGTCCCCAACCCGGGCCTGCACCTCCCGTCGCAGGCGAGACGAGGTTCCAAGCCTCCAAGAAAGTTACGGTGGACCGCTTTGCCCACGACACCACGCCAGCAACATAACACCTGCTCCACCCATACTAGCGCAACCTTATTACAACGGCCGATTACGCGAGGCATGGCCAGGAGAGGCTGAATCACTTACGTCCTTGTTCGCTTTTTGCCTATAGGCGCATCTTTCCTCCTCGCACGCATACAGGGACACGACACTGCAACACGACTCCACCATGTGGGAAGGACTGATTATGCTGCTCGCACTGAGCACTGTCATGGGCATTGCGTATGTATTCGACGTCGACGGCATGTCTTGCTGTGGCAGACGACTGACAACCCCAGCTCTTTCCTCGCCGGCAGCCTCCCACTCTCCTTCAACCTCTCCACTCGTCGACTGCGAATTATCACACTTCTCGGCACCGGCGTGCTAGTCGGCACCTCTCTGATCGTCATCATCCCCGAGGGCATCGAGACAATGTATAGTGCAGGAGGCAAGGCGCATACACACAGCGCCCGGAGCATTGCCCAGCCTTCCATTCCGTCCGTGTCGGGTCTGGAAAGAGGATTGCCTCCCTCACCCAGGTTCCCAGCATGGAAAAGAGCGGATCAAGCGAAGAAGATATCGCTCACCAGTGGCGCGAGTGCCGCCGTAGATCTGACTAGCGACAAGACTGCAATTGACATGCAACTGAGGAAGATGAAGGAAAGCACAGAAAAGGAGAAGCCATTGGAAGATGGACATCCCCAAAAGGGCGGCGACGACGACTCGACCGAAGGCCACAAGGAGGGACACAGTCGTGTACACGCACCTGAGGACGACGAATTAGTCCACGGACATGTCGAGCCCGGCCACGAGGATGGGCCCAGCCCGCATGCCTACATTGGCGTTGCGTTAATCCTGGGATACATACTCATGTTCCTGGTTGAACATGTTCCAGAAGCCCTGGCATCTGCGCAACCAAAATACCAGCCAATGCACATTTCGCTCTCGAACCTAGCACGCGGACCGCACAATTCTTCATCGCTGAGTCTCAACGGAATGGGCGTCCAGAGCGCTGCCGTAACACCTCTGGCAACACCCGGGCTGCCTCCACCGCCTACCAAGAAGACGCCGGCAGCTACAATCGGGCTCGTAGTCCACGCCTGCGCTGATGGCATCGCCCTGGGCGCCTCGTCAACTGCCGAATCTACATCTCTCTCCCTGGTCATATTTTTCGCCATCATGCTTCACAAGGCACCCGCAGCCTTTGGCCTCACCTCCGTCCTTCTCAAACAGGGCCTCTCAAAACGCAAAGCGCGGACCCATTTGGCCTTCTTCAGCCTAGCAGCACCAGCGGGCGCACTAGCAACGTGGGCCATTGTTCACATGTTTGGCCGCAACCATCTAGGCGGCGACGAGGGTTTGACATGGGCAACAGGCTGGGTCTTGTGCTTTTCCGGTGGAACTTTCTTGTAGGTTCCCTATCCTAAACTTGTAGATGTCTCATTAACATGTCCAGATACGTTGCCATGCACTCCATGTCCGAGGCAACATCAGCACAGCACGTCCACGAGGACCCGACAGCCAACGGATACATGGATGCTTACCCAGGCGGCAACACCTTATCCAAAGGCGACATCGGCATTGTTATGCTGGGTATGCTGCTCCCGCTCGTTACCCAAATAGGTCACGCACATTCGCACGGTCATTAGAAAGGTCTTGGGGTCAGGATGCATATTGTCGGCGTTGCGCATGGGGCGCTTTTCAATGTTTTCATGCCAGGCTTTCAAGGCTCTCGAACGATTGGTTACTATGGAATAGTATATGCTTGTTCTGGAATGATACCAAACTTTGCCCTTTTTTACATATACAGAGAGAGAATATGAGTTTATACGACCAAATACCCCATCCTTCATCCAACACAATCATATCATCAGCCCACACCACCCCTAAGTTGGTAGCGTCTACCAGGCGACAACAATCCAATGACAAAGATGGCAGTCACATGTCCAGGGGAAAAAGTCATTTCATCAGCTGTCTAGATCCACAGGACCAGAAGCAGGGTTGTTTGTTCATTGATATTCATCGCTCGCGCTAAATCAAAGTTTTCCGTAACCATTGTGAATCCGATATTGTCCACCTTGGACACCATGCCGTGATAGACTCCAAATTCACACTTTTGCGGATATACCCGATACTTCGAACGCATAACGTATTAAAAGCCCTAGCCTATATGTCTCTATCATGATAAATGGTAGATGCCAATAGACCAGAATCTTTCATACACACACACGGCGCAGTGCCGTGTTGACGCAACTCGCCAAGGTCGAGCACGCCTAAGCGGCAGCCGCTACCTAAGCAGCGGGCGTGGTGGTGGCTGCCGGGGTCTCGACGGCCTTCTCGGGTGTCTCGTTGGTGGCGGCAGCCTCGGTGACCGGAGCCTCACCCTCAGCGGCAGCACCTTCAGGGGCGTCGTCCTCCTTGCCGGGGGAGTCGATCGCGACCTTAACGGCGATCTCACGGCCCTCGATCTCCTTGCCGTTCATCTCGGAGCAAGCCTTCTGCTGGAGCTCTTCGGAACCAAGGGTGACGAAACCGAAGCCACGGCCCTTGCGGGGCTCACCGCGAGCCTGGAGCTTCTTGACCATGAAACGGGGGATTGGGCGGAGGGCGATCTTGGCCTGGGTGGGGGAGTAGTCCTTGAAGATCTCGAGAAGCTGGGACAGGTCAGTGATGCACTTGAGGACTCGAGGCTGATAAACGTACCCTATCCTCCTTCAGGTCGTATGGCAGGTTCGCAACCATGACCTTGGTCTTGGAGGGAACACCGTCCTCGGGAGGACCGCGCTGCTTGCGCTCACGAGGCTCGCGGGGAGCAGCGGACTTGTCGGCACCCTTCTTTGCGGTAAGCGCTTCGTTCGTAGTCTCGGTTAGGGGAGCAACTTGGCCGGGTACATTTGTAGGAGTAGAGTCGGCAGGGGCTTCGTTGGAGAGCTCGACCTGCTCAGCACCCTCGGCATCGGCCTTGTTGGGCAGTCTCGTCAGTCTATTGTTTCACAATGGAATATGCAAGTTACTTACAGCACGTCCACCACGTCCAGTGCGGCCGCCACGGCCACGGCCGCGACCACGTCCACGGGTAGAAGTACGACGGCGGGCCTCGCCAGTGTTGCCCTCGGCACCGCTACCGGCACCCTCAGCATGGGCCTCGGGAGTGCGGGCAAGCTGAATGGAGACTTTGCGGTCGAGGATAGCCTTGCCGTTGAGCTCGGCGATGGCACGTTCGGCCTCGGACGGGGTCGACAGAGCCACAAAGGCGTAGCCGACAGGGCGCGAGGTACGTGGGTTGGTGGGGATGGTCGTGGACTCGCTGTGGAACGTGTTAGCTTCATGTGTGCGTCATGTCATGCGGAGAAATCGGGGCCCACATACACCAGGTAGTCCTTGAAGAAGTCCTTCAACTCCCCCTCGGTGGTCGCATACGCGAGGTTTCCAATGTAGAGTCGCCTGCCCTCAGCGGCGCTCGCACGCACAGCCTCGTCCTCGGCTGCGGTGGGCTGTTGAGCGCCCGTGCTCTCCGTCGTGGTGGCAGGAGCGGCGTCGTTGAGGGAGGTGGTGGCCATCTGGGCGGTTACACTGTCGGTAGGTGCGGACATGATTACTGAAGTTTTTTTGGGGGTTGACGAACACGGAACTAGGATCGGCGTGTAGTGAAGTTGAGGAAACTTGGAGTCCTAGTTTGACCGGTAAAGGTAACCTTGAACAGCAGTGGATGATTGAGTGGTTGATGGGATTGTCGAACCGCCTGTTGGTGGAACTGTTTGACGAGGGGGGTATGGAGTGGGTAGCTACGAGCCCGGGGAAGGTTGAGAGAGGTCTGGATTGATGGGGTGCGTTGATTGTCTCTGTGTTTGACTTGAAGGGGGAGGGAAGGGAGCGGGCTCGATTATTTTGAAGAACGCAGCCATGGGGCTTGCCCGCTTTGGGAAACGGAAGCGGCCCCTGCGCAGGCTCCACCCATCAACCTTCACGGGGGGGAGCAGCCTGTGCACGATAGGGGGAACGGCGACTAGGCACATGTATGGATGGATAGATGGATGCAGTGCCTTGAGGCTCAAGGCTGGAGGCTGGAGGCTGGCTGCAACGGCTGTTGAGGCGCATCTGGCGGCCAGAACCCTCGCCTTGTTCGCCGTGACGACTGTGACGAGGCGAGCATTGGAATGTGCTGCTTACATAAGGCCAGCCTGCAAGCGAGATGACGCCACAGCAATGGGGGAGAGCGCCACAGCAGACGTCGAGCCGCCCCACGGCGCTAGCCAGCCAGAGCCCCGCCTGCCGTTGACGTGTCCGCTAGTGCACCGCTTCTTTATGCGACGGGTCCGGGGGGTCTGCCGCTCAGTTTTCCCCTTCGTGCCTCTCCTTGCAGCTAGCCTCACCGCACCCCGTCTGCAAGTGCGTGCTGGTTGCTGACTTGGTAGGCCATGTCGAGTCCACGCCGCGCCCTGGTTGTCTACGGCTCCGAGACTGGCAATGCGCAAGATGTGGCTGAAGAGATGGGCAGGCTTGCAGAGCGCCTACGGTTCGAGACGGAAGTCGCTGAGCTAAATGCCATCAGTCTTGTATGTCGGTGGCAATGCTGCGTTGGCGAGCACGGTGGTTGACCTTTGGTAGAAACAACTGCTGCAATATCACGTGGTCCTCATCTCCATATCCACCACCGGCCAGGGTGATCTACCGCCAAACAGTCAGAGGTTTTGGAAGGCAGTCCGAAGCGCTCGTCTGAGGCCAGGATGTCTGCAGCAGATGCGGTTTGCGTCTTTTGGCCTGGGTGATACCTCGTACCCAAAGTACAACTGGGCCCACCGTAAGCTCTACAACCGCCTCGTCCAGCTCGGAGCGCAGCCGATATGCGACCGTGGAGAGTCTGACGAGCAGCATCCAGAGGGGTATGTCACTTTATTTACTTTTAAAAACAACCCTTACTCCTTAATCGAGTCTGTCATGATTCTCGCAACATATATCTGACCCTCCAAGTATCGATGGCTCATTTCTGCCGTGGTCAACCAAGCTTCGCCAGCAACTTCTCGACTCATACCCTCTGCCCGACAATCTCGAGCCGATACCGGACGACGTTCTACTAGGCCCAAAGTGGCTGCTCGAGGTTGCAGACAACACTCCAACGAGCCCCAATTCCAGATCCGTGGCCAACGGCGACGCTGACATACCCCCCAACGACCTTCTCGACATCCCTGATGGCCTCACTGCGAGGATTACAAGCAATGAACGGGTCACACCCACAACCCATTGGCAAGACGTTCGCCACCTCAAGCTGGAGATACCAGGGACACATTCATACAGCCCCGGTGACGTGCTAACCATCTACCCGAAAAATTTCCCCTCCGATGTTTCTCAATTCCTTGAATGCATGGACTGGACATCTGTTGCCGACGTGCCCCTACACTTCACCCCTTCATCACAGTCTATGCAGCCGAACGCCACCCTACCTGTTCGGAACCTGAAACCAGATAGCACCATAACACTGCGACAGCTCTTGACCAACCACCTCGACATCATCTCAATACCCCGGCGGTCATTCTTCGCCCAACTCGCACACTACACCTCTGACGAGTTCCACAAGGCACGTCTGCTCGAGTTTACAGACCCGCAATACATTGATGAACTCTATGACTACACTACGCGTCCGCGCCGGAGCATACTCGAAGTCCTACAGGAATTCGAATCTGTCAAAATACCCTGGCAACGGGTATGTAGTATCATTCCCGCCCTGCGTGGTCGCCAGTTCAGTATCGCAAGCGCAATGAACCCCACTGCGGACATTGAGGAGCAGACGAAAATTGAGCTTTTGATTGCCATTGTGAAGTACAAGACGGTCATCAAAAGGATACGACAGGGTGTGGCTACACGGTACATTGCTTCATTTACACAGGGCCAGGAGATTACAGTCACCCTTTCACATGGCGGCCTCGGCGTACGTAAGGAAGAATGGGATAGGCCTGTCGTTATGATTGGACCCGGAACAGGTGTCGCACCCATGCGGTCCTTGATATACCAGCGCATGTTCTGGCGAGAAGAAGCGAAGCAAATACAAAACGGACACGCCCAAGAAGGAAAAGAGCGCGCCAAAGACCTTCTCTTCTTCGGCTGCCGAAATGCGGAGTCGGACTATTTCTTCAAGGATGAATGGGCAGCGCTGAAGTCTTCCGGTGTACCGCTGGATGTTTTTACAGCTTTCTCCCGAGACCAGGTACATAATACTCTTCTAGCAGCTCCGTTGTTGTCCTCGTACTAACGCTTTTCAGCGTCAAAAGGTCTACGTGCAAGACCTAGTTCGTCAGCAATCGTCGCTTATCTTCTCCCACCTCTTCCAGAAGCCTGGCGTCTTATACATATGCGGCTCTTCGGGCAGGATGCCCCAGGCGGTACGAGAAGCGCTTATTGAAGCGTTCCAAGAGCACGGTGCCATCGACAGAGAAGGCGCCGAGAAGTACTTGGTTAGCATGGAGAAGGATGGACGGTATCGTCAGGAGACTTGGTAGAACTTTAGAAGGGTGAGCAATAGACGAATTAATATCTGCCGTTGTTCCCTAAAATGAAAACGTGTGGGAGTGATGCTCTCCACATACACACCGTACTGTTGGAACGGTAACGGGCACAAGCTAAAATATGTGGGGGGAAATATCTAACTACGGCGGGCTTAACAAATCTCTACCGAACCATCACGCGTCGGTATCCCCCTCCAACCGAGGCATGATGCGCGACTGCCGAACCATGCTACGACCACTCATCCCACACATAGCCCGATCAACGGCATCTTCACGCTACTACTACTTCGCCGCTCAAAGAACAATACATTCAGCCATGGCACAGCGACGAATTGGTAGGCGGCCTAGCAACCATCTTGTGCGACAATGGCTGATGGCATCATAGCGAACCCCGCTCTCTTGTATGGATGGCCATCCACTATCGCAATGCATATTCTTGTGCACTAAGTTTCCGCGATAGTATTTGCGACTTACAGGAGAAATTCCGGCCGGCGATTTATGAGTTTCCGATGGTTGTGGCGACGGCACAGAAATTGCTTAAAGCTAGTATGTCAACATGCCTTGTATGATTTGTTACTACATGCTCTGCAGTTTCCGTCCTGATATATTCAATCGTCCAAGTGCTGAATTTCCAAGTTTTTTTCTTCTCTTTTTATAATTTGGGCGTTAACTAATCAACTCTCAGGCCAACTGCTGAAAATCCCCGTAATCGCAACAACACAGAATCGAGCGCGACTGGGCGAGACCTGTCCAGAACTGAAACTAGATCAGCCCAATGGCATCAAGACTGTCTGCCATGTCGACAAAACCTTGTTTTCCATGATGCATGTTTCAACTTTTCTTGCCCGCTCTCTTTGAAAGTACACTTGAACTGACCCTCCTCTCCCCCTCAGAACACCACAAGTCCAACAAGCGCTCGATTCCCTCAACGCCCCCGGCCCGCTCTCCTGCATCATCGTCGGCATCGAAAGCCACATCTGCATCACGCAAACCACGCTCGACCTCCTCCGATCCGGACACAAAGTATACATCATTGCAGATGGCGTGAGCAGCTGCAACAAAGAGGAGGTGCCGATTGCGCTGGCGAGACTGAGACATGAAGGCGCTATAGTGACAACAAGCGAGAGCTTCCTGTATGAATACGTGCAGGATGCCGGAACACCAGAGTGCGTATTTTGGGGGGAGGGCATGGAAAAAGAGTCCTCTTTCTTCCGATGAACAGAAGAAGACTGACGAGAGATAGGTTCAAAGAGCTCATCAAGCTAGTCAAGGAGACGTCGCAAAGTACAAAGGAGACTATGCAAACGCTCTGCAAGTTCTAGAGTGGTTCTTGTTTCAAATCGTTGTTTGTGTTTTAGATTTCGAAGGGGTTGTGTTATTGTCTTAGAGATGACCTACACAGAAGAAAACATACATGAATCCCGTTTACGGCGGCTGTCTAAACCCTATCTTCTCCTATCCAAGCAGCGCCGCAAATCTTAGGGTGCAATGGCTGTCTGGGGACAGGTTTGTCAAGGCCCTTCCTGGCAATGTTCGAATACATGAAAATGGGTACTGTAAGAAAGAAATTTCAAGGTGCCGAGGTATCTGTGAGGGACAGATTCAACGTATTGCATCAAGATAGGAAAATCTATAGAGATAGTAATATGCCACTGAATGCAACCCCAACCTAAAAATCACGCCATATCGCGGTGCAATGCCATCGATCGCACCGAGATCATCTCACAGCATTTGCCACTTTCTTTGTCCAGATACTGCGTGCCTTCTCGTATTTTCCATCCGCCATTCGGTCCACACTCGTATACTAGCGCACTTTTCTCGTTCTGCAGTATCTCGTCGAATGCGCTCATCAACCCCTCCATCGGCGTCAACAAGCCCTCTGCTTCCATCTTGTCGTAGAAGGCACCTGTGCTAATCCCTGTCCTGACCACATTCGGCGCCACAGCATTGACTGTGATACCCTCGCGTTTTAGTAGATTACCATAAGTGCGCGTTAAGCCAACCACGGCGTGTTTGGCAGCGGTATATATGGGGTTGCTGGCAACGGCGTAGAAGCCGCATATGCTAGCCACGAGGCCGATTTTCCCGCGTAACTGATGCTCTCCAGGCCAGTCGACGGGTTCTTGACGCTGAAACTGTTGGACTGCAAGGGCGACGGTGTAGAGTACGCCTGTGAGGTCTATATCGATTACCGAGAGGTCGGGTTTCGCGAATTCGCCGGCTTTCATGGCTTTGATTTCCGAGGGCAAGGGGAGCCATTTCCTCTCGCTAATTCCAGCAATGGGGAAGACGCTGTCGATGCGGCCGCCCAGCGCTCTGAGAGCTTGTTGGAAAGCTGATAGCTGGGACTCCCAGGATGTGGTGTCGCATTCGGCATAATGCAGCATAGCAGCGGAGGTGTTGTGCTCGTCTGCGAGTTGCTTTGCGCCAGCGGTGTTGCGATCGGCGACGAAGACGCGCCAGCCTTTGGAGAGTAGATGAACTGCAAGGGCGCGGCCTATCCCACTTGCTCCGCCTAGTAGGTTTTAGCTGTGTGGGTAGTGTGCAGTGAGGAGAGAGGGCTACCGGTTATATACGCTGTCTTGGGTGTTTCTGCCATGCTGTCATCTACATCAACAATCGGTTTGTAGGAATTCAGCTCGAGCTGGTGTACAAGTATCATGGACAAAAAGTTCAAAATGTATGCTTTTTGCAGTGAACTCAGCTTTCCCCGCAGTGCAAGCTGCACGCCGAGCATGCGGGGTCATATGCAGGAATGCATCCTTTCCCACTGACTACCTCGCTGTTTTTGGCGGAGTGAGTGGAGTCGTATGAAATTGCATCTCATGTTCATCAGATTGGCGTTGCGTTAGGCATTTGTCTACGAGCTGGCCATTGACAAGCCGCTAAACAAAAGCAAGTGATGACGTCATACCAATTAACAGCCAAACTGGCAATCAATGGAAATATTTTTGGCATCGAGCAGGCCGCGAACCAGGTGCCTGGTGAATGAGTATATATTCAGTGGCTTGTTGTAGCTAACGTATATATGACGATAGATTGATGACGTGAGGATGGGTCGCTAAAGATGAATTATCTCGTGATTCCGAGCGAACTCTCGACCCCATAGGCCTTCTACCACAAAACCTGAAACCCTCTTGTTAGGAGCGATGATGTTCTCTAGTATAAGACACTGAATCTTGACAGCTGTAATGAGGATAAGTTGACATCTGAAAGATCATCCTATCCAATTTTCAGTCTACGTCATTCCTACTCCACAGCGGACTACTTAGGGTCTACCCATCAAATCCGGAATCGTTGTCGTAACAGTACACACGATATTATCCCCGAGAACGCTCGATAGCCGTGAATATGCCTGAAATCATCTTGTCTATCAATGCGGGCTCATCGAGCGTCAAGATATCCGTCTACAAGACTCCAGACAACAACTCGCGAGTGCCTATACAGCTTGCTGAAGCAACAGTCGAAGGGCTTACAGCGCCGCCTGCAAAACTAAAGTACGAGCGCGGTGATGAGAAGATCAAAGGCAAAGAGCTGGAGAATGTGAACACACAAGAAGACGGATTCCGCTATATCCTGGACTACCTGACGAACGATGAGGGGCTAGCTGAGTTGAACCGCAAAGAAGATATCCATTTCACATGCCATCGCGTTGTGCATGGCGGCGATTACCCCAGAAGTCAGGTCATCGACAAGGAGACATACCATCACATTGAGGAACTATCTGATCTCGCGCCCCTCCACAACGCACCCGCACTCACCATTGTCCGGGCCGTAGCTGATATCCTACCACATGCTAAGAATATCGCATACTTTGACTCCTCTTTCCACAACACCCTCCCGGACTATATATGTACCTACCCCATCGACCAAGAAATTGCACAGAAGAACAAATTGCGAAAATATGGGTTTCATGGCATCAGCTATTCCTTCATCACCAATGCCGTGGCTACCCACTTGCACAAACCTATCGATCAGGTCAACATTATCGCGCTGCATCTCGGCTCTGGCGCATCTGCGTGTTGCATCAAAGGCGGAAAGTCGCTCGATACAACAATGGGGCTGACTCCGCTCGCTGGCCTACCTGGGGCGACGCGCTCTGGATCCATAGATCCGTCCTTGATGTTCCATTACACGCATAGCGCAGGAAAGCCATCTCACAGCTCCAGTGAGAAGCTGCACATCACACAAGCCGAAGAGATTCTAAACAAGAAGAGCGGGTGGAAGAGCCTCACTGGCACGACTGACTTTGGCAAGATTAGCTCTTCCGATCGCCATGAAGATGAGCTTGCGTTCAACATCTTCGTTGACCGCATCTTGAACTACGTCAGTCCTTACTTCACGAAGCTAGATGGCGAAGTCGATGCTCTCGTCTTTGCAGGTGGAATTGGCGAGAAGGGTAGCAAGCTGAGGCAGGCAGTTGTTCAGGGTGTGAGGTGTCTAGGTTTTGCCATCGACGCGAAACAGAATGAGTCTCAAATGGAGGACGTGGTCACGGACATTAGCTCTGGCGGCGCACGGTATAAAACCTTGGTCGTACAGACCGATGAGCAGTTGGAAATGGCGAGAGGTGTGTTGGAGGACAAGGACCGGTTCGTAGGGAAGAAGTAGAAGGGGATGTTGAAGTTTGGGACTGGAGAAATGGCCGGCGGAAGTAATACGACTGTTATCCTCTAACCCAACTAATCAACAATTCTGGACGTTCGCTTTTCGTTTTTCCTTGAAGGCAGAAACACCTTCCCGGCAATCTTCTAGCGAAAAACTACTGTAGTACAACGCACGCTCAATCTCCAAACCTACTCCCAAAGTCGTCGTCTCAGCTGATTTTTTTATTAGTTTGGCAGATTCGAAAAGAGGGGGTATGAAAAGTGCTCACCGGCTAGAATAGCTTGCTTAGCTAGCCCAATTGCTGGCGCAGAAAAGGAAGCAATAGTCCGTGCCGTTCTTGTTGCCACCTCCAATACATCTTCTTCGCTCGATACGACTCTGTTCACAACGCCGAGACGTTCCATCTCTGCCGCCGAGGTGGTTGCACCAGTTAATATAAGTTCCATTGCCTAGTCAGTCAATACAGGGAAAACTCAACCAGACTAAAGATACGATGCACAAGGCTGCTTCATATCTGGATCGGGCACACACCTTCTGCTTCCCCACTGTTTTTGTGAGCCTGGACAAGGTCAATGGCTATACCAAAAAGACGAGACACAGTTCTCTTACCTCTGCGTCCCTCCGGCTCCGGGTATCGTGCCCAAAGTAATTTCTGGAAAGCCAAACTGGGCGTCCGCCGATGCGAAGATCATATCACACTGCATGTATAGAATCAGCTGCCGTCCAAAACACGCAATTTCTTGGATGGCGGCGGCTATTAATTACCGCCAAGCCGGCGGGAGATTGGTGGAACCCGTGGACTCGTCTTACCATGAGCGCGAGCTCAAAACCACCACCTAGCTAGTATGGAATGTCAACAGGCTGCTATGTAGCGAATTGCTTAGCAATCTTACTGCGAACCCTCTTACTGCAGCCAGGACGGGCTTCCGAAAGCTTGAAAACGTGTCGTTTAGATCCTTGAGCCAGCCTATGCGGGTCCTGTCCGATGGAGTAACGCGTCAACACACGCCTCGGCCGTGAACCGAACTTGGGTGTACTTACGCCTCAGCCGTTGTAAGTGTGGCAAGCTCATTCAAGTCTGCTCCGGCTGATTGGTCTGTTAATACTTGAAGCTCTCCCCACGATCGATGCTCACATACCACTAAACGGCCCAGAGCTGGTCACGATCACGGCGAATACTGTCGGGTCATGGTCGAATCGGCGCAGAGCCGTTACCAGTTCATCTATCAAAGCTTGTGATAGTGCATTTCGCTTCCTTGGCCTGTTCAGTTCCAGAATGGCGATACCCTCGTCGTTGATCGAGATGCCCACGCTCGGCACTTCGGCAGTCTGTAGGCTCATGGTTCCTGGCGAGTCGAGTCGCTGATATGGGTTGTCAGTCCAAGTTTGGCACAAGCGTGCGACATGTCTTACGCTTGCGGTGAATGTATAGTTTGCAATTTTGCTACAGGCTACTAGTTGAGGTCTAGAAGGGTCGATCACGTGATTGACAGGTCTTGTGCGTTATTATTCTGCTTTCAAATCGTCTACATGAGTGACTTTATAGAGTGCACTACGCATCTTTCGAGCGATCACGATGCCTGGCGTGGAGTGCACGGATAGGGCTGCCGGTTAGCCTCGGCATCCTGGCTATACCTAGCGCCATCCCCGTAGCGCGCATCGCCTAAGCCCTAAATCTCCCTCCGCCTGGGGTCACGTTGTTTTGCTAACACATCGGCCACATTGTCGCAACTAGAAGGTACATGCAGCTCCGGAATTGCCTCTATGCCTTGGCTTTTGCGCACGGTTTGGTAGGGCTGGCTACCTCTCCCTATTCAGAGCCACACAATTTTGCTGTATCACTAGACCCCACAGAAACCCGCACAAAAAGATGATGACTCGGAATCTACAACTTTTTGTGTTTGCCGGGTAGACGCTTTGCTACCCGTTTGGACTTTTTTCTTTTTTTGGTTTTGAGATGCCCCTGTATAGCAAAAGAAAACATGACTCGGAATCTGTCCCGGTAACGTGCACCCACAAATTGCTGGACCGTGGCTGAGCATCCTTCCTGGCCAAGTGCTGGATTTGCACCGCCATAACGTCTCGGCATACAGACGCAGATTCTTGGCAGGTGGCTGCTTCCATGAGCCCCGCTCCGACTTAGCTGCATGCTCAATGTTGCCCTTGCAAAAGTTCATATGTTTGATCTACAACCACTAACTTCTTCCTCGCACTATGCCGACGCATGGTACAGGCCCACCTGGACGTAACGGCCAATGTCTGTAGTTTGTTTGATTTATACAAACCCTCCAAGACATTTTAATATTATGTGCCGAAAAGGCACTCCGGAGGCCTGGATGCCATACTCACCTTGCAAGTCGGGATAAGTCTCCTAAGCAATATGTCTCAATCATACGTGAGAGCTTTTTTGATCTGAACTAATGCCACTAATCGAGGTTTATGAGCGGGGTCATACTGGTTGTCGTTGTGTCTAGATTGAGTCTATAGCTACTACAAAAGGCACACCTCCGGCAGCTCTGTGTAGAGATTGTCAGCCTGTAAACTTTTCACTTTATCTCTGCCTATTGTCAGCTCTCAAGATGAAGACAAGCAGCTGCTTTCACGCCACTTCATGCCTCCCTGAGGAGGATCGCACACTGATATCACGCCTCGGTCAGGGACCCACTGTCCCAGTTCCTTATTCCTTGGTACATGAGGCTTTTGAGAACATCGCTGAAGCTCATCCCGCCACAATTGCTGCCACGGCCGCTGGTAATTCAATCACATACCAGCAGCTAGATGAAGCAGCGAACCGGCTTGCCAACTGTCTTATACACGCAGGGCTCAAGCCGAGACAACGAGTATGTCTCGTTGTGCAACGATCGTTTGAGATGCTTGTCGGGGTTTTTGCAATCTTGAAAGCTGGATGCCAATATGTGCCAGTTGATGGAGGGGTGGCATCCAACGAAGCTTTAATGCATATCTTCACCGACTCTGATGCAAGCTTTATCCTCTGTCTTCCCAAATTTCTGGAAAGAACAGAGCAATTTGCTCGAAAAGATGCCACTGTTTTTGCTCTGAGCGTAGACGTTGGCGCATCCTTCCCTTCGACACGCCCATTGGTCCAGGTTTCACGGCAGGACGGTGCATACGCCATATATACATCAGGTAAGTTCGTACTCTAGAGATCTGAATTGATACTTACAAATTATACTCAGGCAGCACTGGGAAGCCCAAGGGTGTCGATGTCTCGCACGCAAACGTCACAAACGCGC
This sequence comes from Drechslera avenae, assembly GCA_034640345.1. Classification (NCBI taxonomy): domain Eukaryota; kingdom Fungi; phylum Ascomycota; class Dothideomycetes; order Pleosporales; family Pleosporaceae; genus Drechslera; species Drechslera avenae. Next base: position 169,757 of record JAXRVH010000047.1, read on the forward strand.
TGTTGCTGGAACCTGCGCGACTTGGTATCACGGTGGGGTCGAGAGTTGCTCAAGTACTCAACATTGCATTTGATATGGGTGAGTATTAAGTCTGCATTTGAAAGACGGGGCTAACAATAGGCTAGGAGCATGGGAAATACTTGGATGTCTTATGAATGGCGGTACCTTGTATATCCGGGGTTCCGATTGGAAGGCCACACTTAGTGAGGTAAGATCATACAAAAACTAGTTATCGCTATTCAGTTGACTAATCTTGTGGCAGGTGGATACACTCATATCCACACCGTCTATTCTATCCAAGTATCAACGACGGGCGTTCCCAGGCATCAAATATGTAGCAACTGGCGGCGAACTCTGTTCCCAGGCGTAAGTATTAACTCTACAAAGCTTTCAGTAACCGAGACTAATCCCTTTTTAGCCTTGCTGACGAGTGGGCGGAAGATGCATGCTTCTACAATATTTGCGGGCCCACGGAAATCACTATACTAAACTCAGCACACCGACATACCCCAGGGCAGCGATTATCAATCGGAAAACCCTTGCCCAATACGACATGCTACATTCTGGATGAGAATGAACAGCCTGTTCCGAGTGGACAAAAGGGTACTATGTGGGTGGGCGGAGCTGGCGTGACTCGTGGTTATATCAACTTGCCTGAACTAACCTCTCGTCGCTACAAACCGGACAAGTTCCTTGAAAATGGGTGAGCTTCATAGTACCATGTTTGCTCAATAACTTGCTCACGTAATGCAGGTCCATGATGTTCAACACTGGCGATATTGCACGATGGAACCAGGATGGTGAGCTTGATATGCTTGGCCGTGAAGATGATCAAGTCAAGATCAAGGTAGAATCTCTCCATCAGACTCTCTGGAACAAACTGACATGAATAGGGCTTTCGTGTCGAACTCGATGGAATCACTACTGTGATTGAGGTAAAACGACTCATCTCATGCATGTTGCAAAGTCGCTGACAGGACTAGTCATTCCCAAACGTAAGGCGAGGTACAGCAATGCTCGTAGAGAACGTACTTTGCGCTTTCTACGCACCACATGGCTCAGTGGATGAAGGAGCCCTGGACGCGTTCGTGCGGAAGCATCTGCCTTACTACTCTGTTCCGGACAAATGGTTCCAGGTCGACTCGATACCGCTCACCAACAACGGAAAAGTCGACCGAAGAAAGTTAAGCTCAATGGCTCTACACCAGTCCAGGCCCAATTCTACCGTAGTCGAGCCTACAGCAAAGCCCGGGCACATTTCGCATGGCGTTGTATTGGAGCTAGGCACTCCTTCGATGTCCTCCACTCATTCTTTGAAAGATCCAGAGAAGGCCAATATCATCGTCACCAGCAGCTTATCAGATCAGAGCGACCTCTCCATCAAAGAATCTTCCGAGAAAGTGCCAGAGTTCCTGCCACCGAAGAACAGCTTTCACGGTCTGCGATGGCTTCGACATCGCGGATTCATCCTGTATCGACGCTTCTTTTCTATTGTGGTACTGGCCAACATGGCAGTCGCGGCTTTCCTCTTGAACCGCAAGATTGGAGAAAATAGAGATATTCTCTCAAATTTGGCCTTGGCCACAGCCGCCAACCTCGTCGTAGCCGTTCTGATGCGTTCTGAGCCAGTCGTCAATCTTCTCTTTACTGTTTTTTGCTCTGTCCCGGTACGTAATGATCGTTTGAGACGCGCTGATGGACTGATTACTAACTGCGCTCTTCCACCTATAGACCTTTTTCCCTCTAGCTATACGCCGTCACTGCGCGAGGATCTTCCACATTGGCGGTATACACAGTGGATGTGCGCTAGCAGCTATGATGTGGCACTTCATCTTCACCGTGGACAGCAGCCTGGACCTCGGAAAGCCTGCACATCTGCGTCGAATCTCGGTGGCTCCGGTCGTGTTATCGTACCTCGCGCTCCTCATTCTGCTGGTCATCGGTGCAACTTCTCACCCGACTTTCCGCTCCAAATACCACAACGCTTGGGAGATGACGCATCGCTTCGGTGGTTGGACCTGTCTTGCGCTGTTATGGGTCCTAACGTTTCTCGCGACCAAAGATCTCAATCGGTCGGTGGCCCCATCAACCGCCTTTTTACGTGCCCCATCCGTCTGGCTTCTTGCGGTTGCGACAGCAGCTATCATCTTTCCATGGCTGTTTCTACGCAAAGTCGCAGTCCGCTCCGAGGTTCTCTCCAACCACGCCGTTCGACTTTGGTTTGACTACACGACACCCGTGGTGGGCACCGCTGTCAGACTTGCAGAGCGTCCCTTGGTCGACTGGTAAGTTAGATTTGATTTTTCTCTTGCAGGATAAAACTGGAAACAACTGCTAACCAATTCCCAACCTCCAGGCACGGCTTCGCCACAATCACAAACCCCAACGGCAAAGGCTTTTCCCTCATCGTAAGTCGCGCAGGCGACTTCACCGGCCGCACAATCGAGCGTGCACCATCCCACATCTACGTGCGTGGTATTCCCACCTGCGGCGTCCTGCGAATAGCCACACTATTCAAATCCGTTGTCTTGGTTGCCACCGGCTCAGGTATTGGACCCTGTCTGGCCGTCATCCTCGCGCAAAAAGTGCCGTGTCGCATCCTGTGGACGGCGCCGAATCCCGAAGAAACTTTTGGCCAGGAGATTGTGGATAGCGTGCGGACGACGGATCCGCAGGCGCTGATCTGGAATACGAGGACACAGGGGAAGCCGAATATGTCCTTGTTAGCGTACCAGTTGTGGAAGGAGAGCGGGGCGGAAGCTGTGTGTGTGATTAGTAATAAGCGGTTTACGACGAAGATTGTGTATGATATGGAGGCTAGGGGTATTCCAGCGTATGGGGCGATTTTTGATTCGTAAATTCTTTTGTATAATTGATAAATTATAGTCACAGCTATTCTACCAGAACAAATGTAGAAAAGGTCCATGTTCGAGCTACAATTGTCGGCCGCTGGGGATGTGATTGTATCGTCCGACGAGGCTCTTGGTAGAGTGGCAGCAGAGCTTGATCATCACCTAGAAATATTTCAGCTTTTCGCACAATCGAAATCATGGGGTTTGGCTTACAGGGCTGTCGAACGAGCCATTTTTTATATGCGACTCTTAGAGCAAGGGCAAATACAGGGATAGAGATTTGCACAAGCAGGGTGATGAGGCCGATACGCGCTTCCAGTGACCAGTTGGACATTTTGATGGATGTAATCTTCGGGAACTGTAGACTGCAAATTTGAGAACGAGGCGTGGTTTCTCTCGAGAGTTTTGATGCGAATGAGAAAGTATTGATTTGCTTTGTATGAGAGTATGATGGGAGTTGACGAGAAAGTCTTTTTTTTTGTTTACATATACGGCGGGTTTCCAGAATCTGGTCTCTATCACAATCTACACAGAATTGCTAAAATAGTCAGGCTCAACTCTATGGGTGCTGAACATCTTCAGAATCTGGTTTTTGGGGTTGTTGGGGGACTCGAAAGACAGATTCTGGTTTTGGGGAGGGAGGCTAGTTCCGAATTCCGAGATTCCGGATGCCCCTCCCTTCGTAGCAGTCTCTTCCTCCACGCATCTGCCCTCAGCATAGCCCTACTACCCTCTATTCAGCTACCGCGCCTTGTCATGCAGATCAGCCTGAACGCAGATTATGGCTTCAGCTCAGCGTTGCATCTGGCATCCAACCAGCCTTGTTCGTGGCAGAAGCTCAATGGCGCCTAAATCCAGATTCTGGAATCGGAGTCGTCTTCTGAGTGGCCGAGTTCTGTACAACATGCAGCAAGATGCATACAGACCGTCATACTTGCGCTGTAGGGCGAGGCAAATCAGACCGGTCATGGAGCGACACGGCTCAGCCTACTGCCCTTTGTCGCATTTGACAAGCTCAGCCACGCTTTTCCAGATTCTGGATTCCCATATCCTAGATTTCCAAATTCTGTTTTCAGCCTCGTTGTTTAAAAGCAGCCGGCTTCTGGCTGGGAAATAATACACTGCATCTCTCTGTCACATGCTATCTGTCTCGTCCAGACGATCAGTCCGCGATACTCATCATGCCCAAATTACATCACCCAAGGATCTCCCAGACGCATTGGGATAGTCATAAAGGCACTATTAAACGGCTTTACTTGACGGAAAACAAGAATCTCGAGGGAGATGGTGGCGTTATGGAGCTTATGAGGCAAAAGGGCCTGCACGCAAGGTAAGAACACAGCATATTTACACAAAATGCTGGTTAGTATCTCACCTTCGTAAAGCAAACCACAATACGAGACGCAATTCAGACGTTGGAGCTTCAGAAAGAAGCTGACTGGGGAAGCCTGGCATACTATTGGACACATCATCGAGCGCCGCAACGACGAGGGCCGTCCCACGTGTGTATATGCCTACGGCGCGAGGCTTTCTGGCGAAAAAGTCAAGAAAGAGACAGCTCGATATAGAATCTGCAATGTAGAGGGAGACAGCTGTGCAAAAGATACGTTACCCGACAGCATCACCATCGGAGGAGACGCGGAAGAGGTAGCAGGGTCGGTTGTCAGCCTGATACCTCGAGGTATCGGCCTCGGTCTAACCTCCCACACACATAACTTTGAAATCGACGGCCGCATCGAGATATCCCAAGACCCAGTGCTGGATACTGCCTCCGAATTACCCTTTATCTCTGATTTTCATTCCGACAACGTTCCTAGACTTCTATCGTCCGCTGTTGTCGCTGGCGAAGCTTCCCTCGCCACCCGAACCCCAGATTTCATGGCCTCGGGTCCATCACGTTGCCCGACCCCATCTAGCGAGTTGACTAGCGACGCTCACTATTGGTTTACAAATCAACTCGTTTTCGATCAGCTGTTCAGGAGTGACTTCATAGCGAGGGAATGCCGTATACCTATCAACACTACTTTGCTGTTTGAACATCTTGATGGCTCTTTACTTCAAGGATTTCAGCCTCTCATTAGCAGCGTTCAAAACCACATCATGTCTACCTCTGTCAAGATGAGAAATGTACTCCCCTGGAAAGTGAGCCAAGAGCTCCAGAAAACTTCTGCCGACATCGTCATTCTCAAGCAAATCATGTTTCTTCTCATGAACAACTTTGCGGGCTCTGATTATGCAGCATTTGATGTCATATTCGAGCAGGTGAAGAGGTTCTCCATCTCTCAGATGGAACAAATCCTGGACAGCATACCGGATCCATACACTTCAGCACTCCAGCAAAGCATTCTGACTATTGCTATCAAATCCAACATTCCAGCCATTGTGAAGATATTACTGAAAAGAGGTCTGGATTCCAACAGGGTTACTTGTCGTTTCGGTGGCAACATATTCACACCACTTGAATTGGCGTGCAAATTCGGTCGTCTCGAGATTGTGAAGATTCTCATCCACCATGGAGCCGATCCAAATCGCAAAGCGTCTGCAAGTAGATTGGTTTCTTCCGTGTCGGCCTTGCTGAACTATGGCGTTTGGGATGCAAAGTTACCACCAAATACTTGCGCAATCTTGCAGTGTCTCTTGACTGCTCATGTCAAGACCACCTCTGTCGATATTCGAGGCCAAAACTTCTGGACCAATTCATCGCTTGTTGACATGTATATACGCTTTTCAGAGCATACAATTTCTTTCATCGCAACGGATGAAGTCAGGATCCTTTCGTGTAACGCCATGAAATTTTGTAGCTTGCCTCAAGCCACCGCCGCAATAAAAACAATGCTTGGATGTAAACTTGATCCTAGTTTTATAGCACCTTCGGGTAGGGCTATTGCACTTCAGGAAGTTCTCTGGCGTGCGTCGTATCAAGCCAACTCGGAGCTAGTTGAATACCTCCTATTGCTCGGACTGAATCCAGACGCAGGCTGCTTATGTGCAGCGGTGCGTGGCAACAACCGCCATCTTTTCCAGAAGTATACTCAAGCAGGTATAAGCGTTCATGATATGCATTATGTAAAGAGGCAGCAAACACGCTACGCCGGCACCCTACCCCCAAGTATCGAACCTCAACTTCTAGAAGGATGCTACATCATTCGTGGTAGCACTACGCCGTTCGCTGAAGCTATCAGGTGGCGTCATCAGCATCTGGATGAAGAGTTGCAGGACTTGAAGACCCTGGAAGAAATCCGGGATGATCACGTATTTCACGTGACCATCATCGCTGCTGCCGAAGCTGGCAATACAGAAATAATTCGGCGGTTATTGAAATTTCAGAAAGCAAATCCCACACTGAGGTATGGCTGGCAGAGTAGTGGCATCTCTAGAGCTATGTTAGGGAATCATGAGGAGATTGTTGAGCTTCTTTTACAAGCAGGCTGTCCTCCAGATTCCAATAGCGTCCTGTCAGCAATACTCGTCCGGAACGCCCGCTTTGCCAGTTTATTCCTTGATGCACGTTTCCCGATTTATCCATCAGATGAGGCTGTATACTTCGCAGTCCGCTGGGGAAATTTGGACGTCTTGAAGAAGTTGATAGCTGTTGGATTCTTGCCCAACGAGATTGAAATAACCGAGCCTCGCAACGAGGAAAAGATATATCTGGTCGCTCATCCGGCAGGTACATGGCTATCGCCACTTGGGGAAGCTATAAGACTGGGTAATTTCTCAGCTATGCAACTATTATTTGAAACTGGAGCAACCATCAGCCCATCGATTGTTTCTCAAATAAAATCGGCCCTGAGGATAGCTGTCGATAGCGGCAACGAACTGATAGTACGTGAGCTCCTTGTTCGCGGCGCAGACCCCAACGATCCGGACGCCCTTCAGGCTGCTGTCTCGCAATCGATGGATATGGTTAATCTGATTTTGAGTGCATATCTCCGGCGTTACCCCACTGGCAACAAGTGTTTTTTTGATAGTGCTTTGCGCAAAGCAATCCGCGAAAACAAAGAAATAGTAATTTGGGCACTTATCAAACATGCCGACTTGGGGGATACCGGATGGCTGGGATTACTTAGAGGTGGAGAGGAGCAACTACGCCAAGTACCTGACTATAAAACATTTTTTTACAGGCGTCTGCCAACGTTGCTTGGCGAATGCATCGATACGCGCAGGGAAAACACTGTACGCATCCTACTCGACTCTGGCGGCGATCCCAACAGTACAGTGGAGTTGGATCCCGAGCCCCTACAGAGAGGAAGACTGAACGCTATCTTAAAAGCGATATCTATTGGCGATCTCGCCATAGTAAAGCTCCTACATCGCACTGGCGCCAACCTGCATTTCAGCGCAATTCTCCGTATCACGCGCACGTCTCTGCAGCTAGCCATCGAACTAGGCCACTCTGAGATCGTCCAGTTTCTGCTTGAGGAAGGTGTTGATGTGAATGCGCCTCCCTGTGCCTTCCTGGGCGGCACGGCTCTTCAGTTCGCCGCGAAGACTGGCTCTGTCGGCACTGCAGAATTGCTCCTCAAGCGCGGCGCAGATATTAATGCGCAAGGTAGCAGATACAATGGTAAAACTGCATTCGAATACGCAGCAGAGTTTGGAAGAATGGACATGTTGCTTTTGCTCTTCCATAAAGGAGTGGATATTGTCTCGGACGGCGGAGAGCAAGTACGAAGAGCCTGCATGTTTGCAGAGGGAAATGGACAGATTGCTGCTAAGAGTCTCGTTATGCAGCTTGCAGAAGCGAAAGGACTGGATGTCTTCTCGGTGGGCGGCTATTGCAGCATTGGAAGCGGTAACAGCTTCGACCTTCCGGCCAGTGAAGGCAATGATCTTTTGAGAGTAACGGCGTGATTGTAATTGGCATGGTTACTGCGTGAAGATAGCATGAAGACTTACGATTTGTCTCTGTTGTTTATATATTCTCATCTTGGGCTACGAGCACTTTGCGATGTCCTATTGACCCTTGTGGCAGGTTCTTTTTATTTGCAACGACGCTGAATGATACAAGACCCCAATTCAGTGGGGCGGCTATGGGGCGTTCTAGAAGCGGTAAACTAACGGTTAATGGCCAACGCTGCGGTTCCTGTCTCTGAAACTCTACTATATCTAGCACCCGGACTATAGACTTTTCAGTTCAACCATCTGGGCTATTGGCTTGGACTTGACGGCCCAACTGACTACAGCTCTGCTATGAGCGTCCCATCAAGCAACCAGTGGAATATCTAGCCATGTGTCTACGGTTACCCCTCGCCAGCTTCCGATTGCAAATCCAACGACTTTCTCTTCCTTGATAGCCACTCTGCCATTCCAAAAGATCCCACCCGTGCTCTGGACAAGGCAGACAAGGCACACACGAACCCAACTTTGCATTCGGCGATCGGATAACGGACTAATATGCGCAACAAAAAACGAGAGGAGCAGAATGTACGTATGAGAAACGTGTAAGATGGCACTCCTGTACATATGGCATAGGGTTTTGATAGGGAGTTGGATTGCAAGTACAGCCAGGTACAGCCAAGTGCAAGGATGCCATGGTCAATGTTTATGGGTGCCAATTACAAAGTTCCGGATGTACTAAAAGGATGAATATGATGATATTTCCGCTTTCAGCTCTAGAACAAGGCAGAAATCTTCTTGAAGATTGTCAATGCTGAACCCCTCCAAAAGAAAAGAAAACCCCCCAACTATTGGCTGTGAATAGCGTGATGCTACTCGAACGCTAGTTCCATAATACGAGAAGACGAGGTTTTCGGGGGGGGGGGGGGGGGGGGGGGGGGGTGGC
>JAXRVH010000047.1:178403-227978 GCA_034640345.1 Drechslera avenae
TGTTAAGGCGATGCGTGGAAACCATAGAAAGTCCAACGGAAAGGGGAATGCGTTGGCACTAAGATTCATGCTGGCACTTGGCATGGTATTGGTGCCTTTCGCAGACTTATCTGCCAAGTTACCGTTCCACGTTTTCCACTTGCCGTAGCCTCATTCTTAATACCATTGTGGGCTTTTACTTCTTGCCGTCTATTAATACCTTGACGGATTTAAGATTTCCATCCTTGTCACAATATTGTTAGGTTGCGTTTTACCCCGCCCAAGCAGCGACTCAGGACTGTCAATGACAAAGGCAATACTTTTGTTCCGTTTCTGGGAACGCTGGGATTCTGCAATGAATCCCCATCAAACTAGACGTTGGCGCTGGAATACGAACATTATTGCGGGAGGTTACTAGTCAGAATAACGCACTGGTGGCCGTAAAAGCACTTTCGCAGCGACCCGAATACGGAAATCCACTTGATATATACAATTTATGTTTCGCTACCTCAAAGGAGCTATCCAATATTATCTTACTTGGTGTACAGAATCTCGCGTCGCAAGTACCAAAAGTGAAAGCAGTTTGGGAAGAGCCAAGGCACCAGGTTTATCAGGAGATGGTTGAGTTGACCAAAAAAAACAAGCATATTGCCAACTGCGGGAGAGTATTTAAAACACGCGATATGGCGTGACCTTTTTCTGATACAGCACCAGAAGCTATCTAGCTCCAGGACTCTGGCGCGCGAAAATGGGCATGATCGTCATGAGCGACAGAGATAAAAGGGCCGTTTACGCTTGTACGACCCAGCCAAAGAGAGGAGGCATGATACAACAAACTTGTGTCCAACGACAAGATTGCAGACAAGATCGGGCATGCTTGAGGCTTGCAATACTTTTTACGCGACCGATAGATAAAAATACACACCTTTGCAATAACAACCAGACATGTATAAGCAGCTGCTGGACGACTTCAAGGCTGCAGCTGATGCCAAGTCGTGCGGAATTTGGCCGTGGACATTATGCTGACTTTGTTGACACAATTATTGATCAACGGAAACCAAATGTGGTAGTAAGCTCTGGATGACTCAGGAGAGTAATCCTACTTTCCTTCTTTCTATCAATTGCTGTTACCTTGCAGACTATGTGTGCTGTGCTTGGAAAAGTCGTGGCCAATCACATGTCTCGATGTCTTGGCGGAAAGATTACAAAGACACGGATGCCACGGATCCTCGCGGATCCGGTTGGTTGTCTGTGCTGGATGTATTACCAACCGCGCATCCAACCGCGTGTAGGGTTTGCAATCGTTCGCAACAGCGGCATCGGCATCACTGCTTGGGCCTCGCGGGTGTAGTCAGGTTGTTTAGGGTGGTCGGTAAGCTTTGTCTGTGCTTCGTTGTGCCTGGTGATCATTTGATGATTGGCAAGGAAGGAAAGGAGTATATATATATACTTTATGCTCTGCTCTCCCCGTCGATTTACTGACTCTATTGCACGCGAGCGTTTCCTCCCCTACCCATAGATACCCATAGACGCATCACATACACACGTTCAGCATTCGGACCTTTTTTTGTATTCAAACCATCCCCCGCCCCCTTTTTTCAAGGAGAAAATCAATCTACAATGTCAGAACAACGCAATATTGTTGTTCTCGGCGCCTCGGGCGCTGGTCTTCAAGCTACTCACTACATCCTCAAACACATCTTGCCTGCGCTCAAGGCAAGGAATGAAGCAAAGTACCATGTGTACGCCATCTCACCATCCTCACAGTGGTACTTCAAGGTGGCGTCACCCCGAGTCGCGACTTCGACCAAGCGCATGCCGGTCGAGCAGATCATGTTCGATATCCCCGACGGCTTCAAGCAGTACTCCAAAGAAGACTTTACGTTCATCGAGGCTTCAGCCACCGGCCTCGATACCTCAGCCCGTGCCGTGCTGTATAGCAGCAACAAAGGGCAGGAGAACGAGGTGTTGAACTACCATGCGCTGATCGTCGCAACGGGAAGTAACGCTTACTACCCAGCCTTTTCGATGAGCAAGGACGCTCAAAGCACTCTGGATTCCATCACTCTTACAAACGATCAAGTCAACTCGGCGCAGAAGATTGTAATTGTTGGCGGCGGCCCTACAGCGGTAGAGTTTGCAGGCGAGGTGGCCGAGCATCGCAATGGCAAGCCTGGGTGGTTCAGCAAGGTAGCGCCCAAGACACAGATCACACTGATCACAGCGGATAATCAGCTCCTCCCTACCTTGCGCCCTGCCATTGCCAAGGCAGCAGAGCGGAAACTCAAGGCGCTCGGTGTGGAGGTCGTATACAACACCCGCGTGACCGAGCCGTCGCCGACAAAAGAAGGCCGCACAGCCGTGGCGCTCGAGAACGGCCAGGAACTCGAAGCAGACCTCTACGTACCCGCGTACGGTGTCCTGCCAAACTCGTCCTGGATGCCCAAGGCGCTCCTCAACGAAAAAGGCTACCTCATCACCAACGACTCAACCCTGCGCGTCGACGCAGCAGGCCCCCGTGTCTACGCATTTGGAGACATTGCAACATACTCGCGCAACAACTTCTGGGACATTATGAACGGATTACCGGTTCTTGTAACTAATCTTAAGCGCGATCTTCTCTCATACAACCCATTGCTTCCAGACGAGAAGCCCAAGGGCAAGGACAGGGTGTACAAGGTCGATACTCGCGAGTCCATGGTGGTACCGATTGGCAGCGGGGGCGGCGTTGGTGCGGTGATGGGATGGCGGGTGCCGAGCGTGTTCGTCTGGCTACTGAAGGGACGGGACTATATGGTGGGGATGAGTGGGCTACCCACGGCGAATGGAACCCAGGTCAAGAAGGAGGTCAAGTGGACAAAAGAGGAGGCTGCCATCTGAGCGCGGACGTGTAGAGTTGGTGGCTGTATGTTTTTCTTTTCTTTTCTTTCTTTTGTTAGACTGTGCCTTGGACGATGTATGTCGTATGTAGTAAATCGTAAACTAGTGATACCAGATAATACAAAGCTTTCCATCTTGAATTGTGGTGGTTGGTGAAGGAGCGAAGCCGTCGAAATAGTGTTTGTGTTTTCTTTTCAGTGTTTGTTTGTAAGAAAAGACTTTGCATGATGCAGGCTGTATGTATGCAGTAAGTCGTAAGCTAGTGTTATCAAGCAGCAGCAAGCTCTGCGTCGTGCATGGTGGTGGTTGGGTTGCGGTGGTTGGGTGATGAAATGACGATCGCCTGTGCGCTGCGGAGATGGATGCCACGCGATTGGTTTCGCGGCCGCTCCGCTCCACCTCGGCGCGCTCCGCATGGACATCATATAAGTCCTGAAGCCCTAGCACCCCACGTTCACGGCCCAATGCGGGGTGAGTAAGACATCAAATGGACTTTGTACGTATTACAAGGCCCCGGACTGTGGATACGAAACTGACCAAGACGCAGTGGGTGAGGCTACTTGGCGGCTCGTCCCAGAAGAAGAAGCAGGTCGCCCCAAACAACCCACAGCAGCGGCTGGCACGCTTCAGGCAACGATACAACCAAATCCTCGTACGGGCCCGCGCATCTTGTCGCAGTTGATTTGGAAGCTGACAGTGTTGTAGCAATCATGGCGCAAGTCGAACAATCTCGCCTGCGACCGCGAAGCTCTGGGAGAAATCCGCCGCGGCTTCCAGGCTCTCACGGCCATTCTCAGCGATGAGTCGCGCTCGCCAGCACCGCACATGTGCCTCCAGTTCGCTGCTGCGCAACAGATATACACGGCCGTCTCGAAGATTGCGGCTACAGCACACGATGAGGGTACGGTTAGGGATGCCGTGGCTTTCTACAATGCCCTCATCGACAGCGAAGAGGAGGACTTTCTCGAAAACGATGTCTTTGCTGCTTCCCTCATGAACTTCATCGACCGAACAATCGGCTCTGGAAGCATCGGCATAGGAGAAGATATCGAGGCAGACATTGTAGAGCTGTTGTTCGGCATTGCCGCCAAGATCAGGCTTCAGCCCGAGATTCTGCACGTCTGGTTTACCACGGCATCTGTAGACGGCCACCGACGGGTGCTGAACCAAAAGACCGACTTCGCAGGCGTCACTCAAAAGGAGGATTTCCCGTTGTGCTATCAGCTCATCGACCATGTCCACCACGAAGGCCGTATCGGAGACTTTGCGCGCACTGGACTGCTGTACATATTCGAGTCTGCATCCCGGTCCATGGATTTGGAGCAGTGGATTGTGAACAGTGACCTGCCTACGTTGATGGCAACCGGGTTGGGAGCGCTATACAGCCAGATGAGCAGGCACGGGTCCCGTCCTTTGAATCTCTACGTCTACTGACTTTTTCCAGAAAGCTCTCCATCCTCCATCCTGCGCAGGATATGCCGCTCGTTTTATCGCTCTCCGACTACACGGAAATGCACCCCAATCCACAGGCCGAAAACTTCTTCGGTGCAGACTTCCAGAGCCATCTCCTCACGTTCCTGTCATACCTCACCTTCTGGCAGGACGTGCTAGAGCATTGCCGCTCGGTAGACGTCAGGGTTACATTGATTGATCACTTCCAGGCCTTGTTCCTCCAGCAATTACTGTTAGTCTCATCTGCATCTCCAGTGTACACAGCTAACACCAATCAGGTACCCTTCGTTGCTAGAGTCGTCCGACGCGGATGGCGGTTCATCCGTGGCTGTCCTTACTTACCTCCGTCACATCCTTGATGCGCTGGATCACCCCGAGCTTGTCAACATGATGTTGCAGTACCTACTGGCGCTTTCCGACTACTCGGCCTCCAAAACACCCCGGTCACCAGCCGCCGTTAAACGACGCCAGTCGCTCATGCTTCTCAACGCGCCTGAGGAAGACGACAGACTCAACCCCTCGCTTTTCAATCTGGTCGACCTGGTTTTGGGAAGCACAGCCTCGCACAACCCCCAAACCGTCATTGCGTCATTAAAGTTGACCAGTGTCATACTCAGCAAAAGCCATGGCTACGCTCTAGGGTCTCTTGTCAAGGTGATGAACGTCCACCATAAAGAGCACAATAGGACAGTCGGATCTTTGAACAAGGAGCTTGAACTTTACCTGAATCTCGCCGTGGACCTCGCCGGTATGGAAGGCGTGGACGAGGCGTATGAATGCTATCTCAAGGACGTCCTGAGCTCATTGGAGTCGCATCCCTGCTCACTCAAGACCATCGGTCTACCAGCAACAACCGCAAAGGACAAGGGATACTTTGATTCGACCGAAGCCTCGGCTCGGAGTGTAGATCCCCATCAGCTGCTCCCAGAAGACCCGCTCTTCCAGTCCCTGCTGGATCTACTGCTGAGGTTCCTCACAAATGACGTGGAGACGAACTTGGCCCTCACAGAGGCAATCATCACGCTCGGGAGTTGCTCCCAGCTGCGTCTAGAAGGATGGCTGTCTGTAGACCCTGCCGATTACCATTTCGACAGCGATAGTCCCGAGCTCGAGCCTTTTACCAACGACAATCTGCGCGGCATGTTTCTGGCCGAGCGATTCCCGACTTGGAGCCCATCAGCGACCCCACAGCTATTCACATGCCTCAAGCAGCTTCAGGCGCAAATCGATGCTTTGCGCGGCGACATCAGAGACTGGGATGAGCATGTTGCGAACCGCAAGAACGCCTTCCGATTCCATCAAGATTTGGTCGAAGAGTCAAAAATGTCAACACCCCTATCATCACGACCAGCCAGAGCTCCTTCTGATATACCAGGCTCTTGGACACCCCAGATACCCAAACATGTTCTCGACCAGCCAAAGACACCTCTAAGAGCTCAGTCTCCTAGAGGAAGGAAGGAAACACTATCCGGCTCACGCAATACACCCACGACATCGCCCGCCCCATCACGGTACGGTGGACAAACACTTGTCGGTTCGCCTGCAAGAGCGACGTCGCCCATGGCCACACCGCCCACCGGTATCCAGCAAATGTCGCTCTTCTCCGATGTCGACGCCAGTGTCGCCCAGATCCGAATGAATCAGTTTGGCAAGCGACGCATTCGCTTCCGGTGCGCAGCTGGCTCGAAAGAGGTCGAAGTGATGCTATCCAAGTTCCAGCCACCGCCCAAGGAGCCATCCGAAGATGCGACGAATGGCGCTGAAAACGAGGATGAGGGCGAGCAAGATGATGTCCGTGAAGCAAGTTTACTTCACATTGTCACAAACGTGGTGATACTGCAGAACTTTGTGCTGGAGCTGGTAGCGCTGATGCAGGTCAGAGCAAGCTTGTTCAACGAAGTCAAGTTTCTCTAAAGAGCAAAGTGTGTGGACAAGAGTAGATAGATATACCCTTTTTCTTTTGAGAGACCTTTTCTTCAGGTTTCTGCACAGGCGGGGTAGAGGGAAGGGAGAAGGGGGTTTTAATGTCCGTATGTCCTTATGCTTTGAAATGTAGTCTTTTTTCTTCCTGATATCCTCATTGCTCATATTCATATTGGCATTCTACTTTTTTTTCCAATCATATACAGCTTTTTCATTTTACAAAGCACCCAGCTCCTTGAGCTTGCTTATCATACCATCCACATCCTCGACCTTGACCCCGCCCTTGCGTGGCGGCGGCTCCGTCACCTTGAGCGTCTTCAACCGTATCTCAGTATCGAGACCGTAATCAGCCAAGCTCTTCTTCTCCAACGGCTTCTTCTTGGCCTTCATGATGTTCGGCAGACTGGCGTACCGCGGCTCGTTCAGTCGCAGATCCGTCGTGATGACCATTGGTAACTTTGCCTTTATTGTTTGCACCCCGCCATCCACCTCCTGCACTACCTCGACGGTTTGGTCCTTGATCGTCACCTTGCTCGCCTGCGTAGCCTGTGGCCAGTTCAACAGGCCAGCCAACATCTGGCCCGTCTGGCCCGCATCATCGTCGATGCTCTGTTTTCCCAGAATTACCAGATTACTCTTCTGTTCGTCCACGACCTTGCGCAGCAGTTTAGCCACCCCAAGCGGCTCCAGCGCGTCTTTTTCCTCCACCACAACGTGGATGCCGCGGTCGGCGCCCATGGCCATGGCCGTGCGTAGTATGTCCTGGGATTTGGGCACGCCGGCGCTGAAGGCGACGATCTCCTCGACGGCAGGCGCGGACGCGTGGTGCGATTTCTTCTCGCGGATTCGCACTGCTTCTTCGATGGAGAGCTCGTCAAACGGGTTCATCGAGTGTTTTACGTTTGCGGTTTCGACGGCGGTTTGGGCCCGGTTGACGCGTGGTTTGACCTATTTCCATTTCCCGCACTTGTTAATAATGGCATCCCTCTTTGGTCATGGTTTGATGTGGGGAGGAGGAGGCGGCATGTATGTGTATATGTATGGTATGTGTATTGTCGTGTCTGTTGCCTGCAGAGTCCAACTCTCCATTACCCTGAAAACTCATTACAATGGCAAAAGGTCGGGATTGCGACGGGAAGGGAAAAAAGACATACGGCATAGTCAATGACACGCTTGACGGGTACTAATATCCTCAATCCAGACATTATGTGCGTTTTGGGGGACGACGACGGGTTCAGTCAAACGTCCGGGGTGAGGAACGCAAAAGATTGGGGGTTGTTGGGGGTGTGCGTTGATGATGTAGAGGTGCTAGGGTGGTGGTGGGGCTAACCTCGGATGCTTTGGATGGCGGGAGCGATAGTTACTGTGTCCGTGCCTTCGATGCGTAATGCTGTAGGTAGAGCATTTCACCTGGGTTGGTATTTATATGCTAAGCTTTTGATTTGCTACTTTTTCCAAAACTCTAAAGGTGTTCTCTTGAGTGATCTTTGTTCCCAAGACAGCTTGTAGGGTTAGTGTTGTGATTGCGGTCTGTCTTTAGGTCAGAACCTTTTTCCTCCCACGAAGACCGCCACTACCTATGGACGAACAAGTTGATGCTAACGAAACCGCCCACCCTACAATGTCTCTCATTTGCGAGCGCTGCCGCAACGGAGTGTTTACTCTAGACTCATTTCGAGCCGCTTGGAGTGCGACTGGCTTATACGATGGGTTTTCATATACGACAACATGGAGTGATGTCATCCATGCTGCTGAGTTGGGCTGTGGTTGGTGCCGCATTATTCAAGACAATGGAGAGAAGTCACAATGCGAAGTTTTGTGTACTGTGACAATGAGCTTCTCCGAGAAAAATAGTTCTGGCTGCACTCCAAAAGGCGTCGCGTATATGCGACTCATAATCAACAGGTTACACATATGCAGCTTCTTCATCTACATAGAAGCAGGCAAGTCTGTCAACTACTGTAATCATGTACACGCTGCTTACGATAGATACAGGTAATCCTGCCGCTCGATATATTTGTGCCAGGAGTCCTATCTTGGACGTCTCTTCGCCACACAGCTGCCAGCTAGCTTCCGCTTGCCTCGAGGAATGCATCTTGCACCACAAGGACTGCCCCAAACCACAACTTGCCCAACTACCGACCAGAGTCATAGACTGTACAGATCCTGGGGAAACTAAGCTTCTGATTAGTGGCAGTATGCGATGCTCTTACGCGGCTTTGAGCTACGTCCGGGGAGAGAAGCAACCCTATTGTACAACCCAGCAGAATCTTGACACTTACCTTACGTCCGGGATTAATTGGAGCCAATTGCATAAGACCATCTGCGATGCCATCGACCTAATTCCCTGATTTAACCTTCGTTATCTTTGGGTGGGTTCGCTCTGTATACTACAGGACTCCCGGGAGGATAAGGACCGAGAAATCCATCAAATGCGACGCATATATGAGCATGCACACATCACAATAGTAGCAGCGAGTGCGCAGAAGGTTAGTGAAGGGTTTCTTCATGGTCGGCCATATGTACCTCCTTATAGTCACCTGCCGTTTATATGCCCAGACAATGGACAGATTGGCGCCATGTCATTATCTCCAGTTTGGAAGCAGTACGATGACAAACAAGAGCCTGTGAACACTCGCGCTTGGTGCTTAGAAGAACGCCTCTTGTCGCCTCGAGCATTTATATGCGCCTCGAATACTCTGCAGTACCACTGTCAAACACACACCATCAACATCGGCAACAGCATCAACAATCCCCAAGACGGAAGGCGATTACCGCGGCTGGTTTCCTCCCCTACAACTCCGCTTCCCCTTTCGAAAGGAGATCTTTCTCGCCTGAGGGTCATATGGCACGATATTGTCAACAACTACACATCGCGCCATGTCACGAAAGAGCGGGACAAGCTCCTTGCCCTTGCGGGCGTTGCCGAAAAGTTTCACAGTGTCATGGGAAGCGCCTATATAGCTGGGCTGTGGCGATAGCATCTTCTCCGCGATTTGCTATGGATGAAAGATTACAGTGCCTACGCCCCAAGACCGGGAAAATATCGGGCACCATCCTGGTCCTGGGCGGCCGTGGACGGGCGCGTGGTCTACAGTGACTTTGACAGCCGCTCAGACCCTGACCGGTATAACATCATGGAATGTCACGTCCTCGAATGTGAGGTATCCTTGGTAAACCGAGATTTGCCGTTCAGTCGGATAGATGGCGGTGTCTTGAAAGTGCGGAGCCCTCTGACGCGTGTCACATGGAATCCCGGTGCGCCGATGCCCAAATTGTATGAATGTACTGTCCAGGATGAAGATGGCCCTGATTATCATGAAGCAGGCGTCGTCCAGAAAGGCACAATTCGCTCCCTTGGCGATGCCTTCCCGGATAGCTTGGATGAAGTATCGTCCGCACCCAGCGAGGCATGGGCTCTGCCAATACTTTGGAACCTTGAAGAGGGATACGTAGTGGGCTTAGTCATGGTAGCTGCCCCTGGAAATTATTTTCGGCGAGTGGGATATTTTTCTTCTGACGATAGTGTAAAAGATATTGTGTTGACACAGCAGAGTGCGGTTCGAGATATTTCTCTATTTTAATACCTGGATACGACGAGTGTTGAGATTTGTTGACAATGGGCAGTTAAGCTTCTTGTCACTACCTGGATGGCACGGTAGGAGGATGAGGACCTCCAACGGCAAGTTCCAGTTCCTTCCAATGATCAATCCTCTCTTTCCAGTCATTAAAATTGTCCACCTTTCTTGAATAGAAATACGATATGACATGGAACTTCCCAGTCGCATGCTCCGTGAGCAACATGAATTTTGTTACAGAGTTCGCAATAGCGAGATTCTGCATTTCGAACTTGTTGGCCATAACTGGCTCTATGAAATCCCACAAAGGCACCATGTAATATCTAGGCACTCTTTTTGTGTGAATGTCGATACGTTGTTGTGTACGATTGCCAACCTCCAGCCACTCGCTCTCATCCAGCGATAGCCAGACTAATCCCTTTGTGTCCTGAAGCAGAGGCCACTGGAAGCAGTCATTATTCGTAGTTGGGAGCACCTGTACAATTTTACACGCTTTACGTGTGAAAATTAGGTATCCCTTGTCATCCATTTTCCCATACAGTCGCTGCTTCCGTGTATCGCTATCCCAATATGAATAAGTAAAAGTCCAATCGTCCAGGGATCGACCAGGACACCATTTGCCCGACTGTAGGAAGCTTGCTTCTCCGGCGACATCCGTCTTGGCGAATTGAGGGAATGTCGAAAGCTGTAGACAAGGCGGGATTTTGGCTGGCAACCCAAGCCAATCGGCACTTCCACCCTCGTCCAAAATCTTGGAGGCAAGAGCAATCGTCACTCCCAAGCGATCGTTTGGATCAAAGGTGCTAGGATCTAACGTCACCCCCATCAGTTGCATGATGCTAAAGACCATATCCACAGGTCGGGAGGATGTACGCATAAGGGCGCACCGCCAGATCATGGCGTAATTTCTGGTTGTCGAAGATGGCATGAACGGCTCCTCGTAGTCTGAAAAGTTCAATAGTGCTTGATGGAGAGCGAACAGGTCGGCGTGACCCTTTCCCAAGAGTTGAACGTCAATAGATACTCCCGAGTCGGTTTTTGACAATTCATCCCATTCCCTTGGTAATGAATCAATAGGACACACAGTGAACCGCATTGGCTTATCAAAGCATGCGTGAACAATGTCAACAAATCGCGCGACTGCCAACTTTTTCCCTCGACCGACCTCTCGTAATCTGAAGTTTGAGGTACCTTGGCATACACCAGTTCCGAAGGCCCAAGGGAACAGGACCACAGCGTGCCGAGGGGCCAGACATTCCTGTAACGTCCAGGCTCGACCAATCCAGGGAGTTTCCTCATTGAGCGGAACAAGCCGCTGGAGGCCTCCTGCCAGAATCAAGCATTGAGTGCAGCATTTGTACACACGGTACATCTGCATGATCTGGAGAGACTTGTCTTGTGTGCTCGTTTGTATAATGCAGAGCTGATCGAGCCAAATATAACCGGTTTGGTAAATCATACGCCATCGCCCCCCTCCGAATTGGTCCATTGCTGCTAAACACGCCGCATGGAGGACGCTGATCGAGATGGGGTCTGCGTGCTCAGCACCCTTGACGGCAAGAAATCCAGCCGCGGAATCATCTGTCGATATCTGTTCTGCACTCGTTCGGTTTCCTTTCCAGACATACGAGATGGCAGAATATTTGAACTTTGGGCAAGACATATGCTCCTCATGCTCGTATAAAGGGGGCTGGGGAAACTCCCAGACCCGGAGAATCTTATCTTGGGTGAAGGCAACGCAATCGATTAAACGAAAACAGCCGTCTGTTGCATAAGGGCTGATGTCGAGTAGCTGTTTTCCCCTGGGCAACTTGGGTAAAGGGTGCTCGTAAATGACTCGACCACCGGAAGCCTGAGCTGTGTGCGTATCAGAAGCGGTAGACATCATGCCCCTAATTTCATTAAATAGGTTGCAGATGCCGGAGTGAGAACAGGATAGCTGTCCAAGTCCCGTTACGATGTGACAAGAAGTACATGGTGATGAACAAAGGTCGTGAGTTGAGGTGCAGGGCAAAGGCAGAGTACTGCCGGGCGGTGAGCTTGCCCTCTGTCACATGACAAGCGATCAATCCTCCCCTTTTCTCTTTTTCTCTGTAATACGAGAGCGACTTTAGACCGTTATTGCTGCTGCTGGTCGCCGATACTGAAGCTGGACACAGAATATTAGTAGTAACAACGTATTACCAACTAAAGCCTTCTCTCTTTCAATTCCGCCATCACAAGAACCCTGCTCTGATAAGCACAGCAAGTATGGTGACGCTGTACAGTATACTGGGGAGATAGTGCTGGCGATATCAGAGTTGTGGAAGTGGGATGATGAGCGTGATGGGAATGTGTACGATTAGAGTTCTAGGGTGAATGAAGGTAGCATTAATCGAATCCGTTTCCTCCAAACTCCCATAGTATCAGCAGAGACAACACACCAATTCCCTCCTCTACACCCAAGTCCCACCCACCCCCTTGGAAAATTGCTCACAACTCGCACAAAACCCAAAAGTTCTAGCCGCATTATACTCCCAACACTTTTGCGCATACTCTGGCGTCGTAGTCCCACATCCATCCCCCAAAAGCACACAATCATACCCATTACTAAACGCATCTGTCAACGTACCCCCCACACACTGATCCGTATTCACCCCCGTAAAAAACAGCGTCCTGATGCCTTCTTTATCTAAAAACTCCTTCAGCGGCGTCGTAGCGCCCCACATCCCGCTCATCCGATTCTTGTGGATCAAAACGTCGGGGTTGTAGGATAACTGACTGCCTTCAGCATATATGGCGTCGAGCGGAGGATACAGTGCTGCGTTCCAGGTATCGCGCATGAGTAATCTGCCTCCTTGAACAGTTTTACCGTCGGAAAAAGTCACGATTCCACTGTCTGCGCCGATGCCGCGGTATACGGATTCGTTTTCTTCGCCATGGCGATCTACGCTTATGCTGCTTTCATGGTGGGAAAAGGCATCGTTGCCGGGTTTAAAATCTGACTCTGCAGGGATCGCGAAGAAGCCGAATGCGCGTTTTACGGCTGGTGGCATGTCTTTTACTTCTTGCTCTGTGAGACCCCAGTTTACCCAGATTACTCTGATTCCAGCTTTTCGAGCGGCCGGCACGGCGTGTTTGACTAGCTGCTCACAGGCTGCATGGCCCGGCCCCTTCCGGTTGCGACCAAATGCTTCGGAGAGAAAGAAGTTTTGCATATCGATGATGACAAGCGCTGACTTTGACGCATCGACTGTGATAGGTTGGGTGGTTGTTTGGATGATGTGAGTTTGACCCGACGGCGATGATGAATGTGATTTTGGATGTGTAAGATCAAATCCAGATTGCGTAGAATGTAACCAAAAGTTCGAAGGTGAGCCTATGAGGCCTTTACGATGGGGTTTGGTTGTGGTGGCGGACATGGCTGTGGAATTGACGTGGGACAGAAACAATAAATTTTGACAACTAACACAAAAGATATATGGTTGTCAGATCACGATAGAGAAACATGACGAGAGATTTGGATATATAACCTTATGTAGATACTGGTCAGATACTTCCCGCTATCAGAGTTCCAGATAAGGAAGGCCCGTAAGTCGTCTGCCGGGGCGGGGTAGGTCTGCGTAGATCCGGAGATAGGAATTTTGGAGAGAACATGACCAAAACGTCTTATGAAACGATTTTGCAAATAACCAGTTGGAGTATTTTGATGGTTGCGTTCAATATGAGATGCGGCATAGTTGCCGTACGTTTTCTGGTAGACTGACTAGCACCAATTGAAGCAGGGTTTGATAGCCACTTGCATATGGAAGCAAGCAGATGTATGCAATCTCCATACGCCAGATTAGCCGTTATCTGATTCCAGCAAGGCGCATCTTCGCAACTTGCACGAGTTGCGGCCACTCTTCTTGCTGATTGGCTGTGTTCGGAGGTTCGAGTATGCGACGTAAATGCTCCTTGGCCCGCGCCTCGTCTCCAATAGACGCATGGTGATCGGCGAGCTGCAACATCGATGGTTTATGACCCATGTTAGATGCTGCTTGAAGCCATTCACGCGCCAATTCCGCTGCACTACCGCGTCGCCACCCTAGCAACCAATGGAGTGCCTTTCGTATGCTACGATCTTTGAGAACAGCCGAATCTTCTGCTGCGACATCTTGATAGAAGACAGTGAGATTGATAATGGCTTGTCTGTGACCAGATGCGGCCGCTTTGCTAGTATATTTCAGCCACTTCTCGCTTGCTCTGGGCTCAAAAGCTGCAAGTTCGTAGTACGATAGCGGGTCATCACCTTCCAGAGCGCCCTTTTCAAAATAGGACTTGGCCTCTGCCTGTAATTTGGGATCTTTGCGATTTTTCAGCATGTAGCCAAGTGCGTTCCACGGCGCCATGAGAGGTAATTGCATGGGATGCCGTGATCCAGGTGCGAACTTCAAAGGCATTGTTTTGATGGCTTCCAGATACGTTTCTTTAGCCTTGTCTGCCTGACCTTCCTGCTCTAGAAAGAGTCCTCTTAGAGTCAAAACTTCAGGGCCCAAGGTTGTCTTCTTCGGGTCTAGGCGTAGAGTATCCAGTGTCTCACGGTATTTGGCCATCTCCTGCCGCGGAAACAGGCCCATGAGTTCCCGAGCGGCAGCATCCCCTGTGTCGGCTAGATAAAGAGCAGTCAAGACGTGTACAATGGCCAGAGGGTCCTTGGCTTGCGCACATCCCTGTAGAAGCAATCCAGCGATTGTCTTATGCGGACTGGGAGGAAGTTGAGCCCTCTTCGCGGGATCACTGAGATCGGGTATCTTGAAAGTGACAATTGCGAGAGATGTGACATCATCCAGCTCGACGTTATATTCTGCTGATATCAGCACCTTTATTCACAGAACTGTAGACCTGAAACCCACTCTGCACTATACGTCGAACATGGCTACCGTAATCCATCTTGTCCTTGTGTGCCACGAAATCTTCGTAGATGCTCTGAGCGGTATGCGGCTCGATATGAAGAATGGCTTGTTGTTTTGTGATTGTATAGAAGCCGAGTCGCGCGCGCGCATCGACATCAGAACGGAGTCTAGGACCGTCGAGCTTCAGCTTTATGGCATAACTTCGGGTTTGCATGCCTGTTGACAGCGCTGGCTCATAAGAAAGTGATGACTTTGCGACATGGCGGCGCACCAGCGAAACAGTTTGTCGCGACTGGCACAGTAAACACGGCTCTAGACTCGAAATTGTTCTCACTAGGTGCGATACTGTTCTCGACGACATAATACTGGAGGCTTTGTGTGAGGTTGGGGACATGCCTGTCGCTAGTCTCGGAGGTCCGCAATGGCCGCGAAATCTTGGCGCGCCAGGACCAGAATCTTTTCCACATCGCGAAATCCACACCTTATCGACACCGCATGTTCACTTCGCAGTGACATAGAACCACCCAAAAATCTCGCATTACTGTCGCCGCAATGGTCACTACGCGAGGAGGTACAGAGACGCCTGGTGCACCGACGCCCACGCCGCGCAGTTCGACGAGAAAAACGGCGGGAAAGCGAGAATTGGAAGCGCTCGAGACTCCGACACAAGCAAAGAGGCAGAGGAAGACCGTGGCACTAAAGCCTTCGCAGAAGGAAGCGCAAGAAAAACCAGATGCCTCCGTTGAAGAGCCTTCGCAAGGGTCTGGAGAGGATGTCGCTGCGCCTACAACCGAGGGTCCCCAGACGCCTGTAGTTGGCGTTTCCAGAGAATCTCCCGATGCTTCTTCAACTACCGAGGGCAAGGAGGATGAGCCGCAAACTTCGCGCCACGCAGTCTTCTACACTCCTGCGCAGCGGGCGGGATCTGTATATGAGACACCAGCTACACACAGGCAGACGGAGGGATCGCCGACACCCAAGGCAAAGCAGGCGAATAATGAGCCAACATCGACCTCGACGAAAAAGGGGAGAGGACGTCCAAAGAAGACACCACAAAAGGTGCCTAGCCCGCCGCAAGTCGTAGAGACACCCTCCAAGTTTGACGACGGGGTGCCCACATCTTCATACGAGAGCTCCATGGCACCCATACCTTCGCAGGATATTCCTACATCTGCACAACCAGAGAAGATGCATATGCGCTTCGACGATCGAGAGTCTGTAGCCACACAAATCTCGCCAGTCGCCAACAAGAGCCATGAAGCCCCCACCGCTACGGAGCCTGAAGCTACACCAGCCCAAGACAACGACTATGCAAGCGACTCGGACGACGAGGCCCCCGAAGTTGTCACGACCGCTGCCGCAACATCAAAGGTTAAAACTGCACAAGCAGATGCCGACCGCGCGCGAAAAGCTCAACAAGCAAAGGAAGAAGCCAAGCGAAAAGCACGCGAGGAACTCATCGCCTCACAACAAGCCGCAAAACGTGAACGCGAGGAGAAGAAAGCAAAGAAGCTGGCCAAGAAAACTGCCAAGGAAGCAAAGGCAGCCACAATTCTCGAGGAAGAAGATGAAGAAGACAAAGAAGCAGAAGACAAGCCCACCATGGATATCGACATATCCAACGGCCTGTTGCCAGCCTCCCTCCTCGAGAACATTGACGACCAGCGCCCGCCTACGCCTCCGCCCGAGCGCCGTGGGCAGACCGCAGAGCAGCTGCGCAAGGAGAAATTGAACCGCCACATCAAGTTCCTTGAGCGTACGGAGAAGCCGGCCAAGGATGTGAAGAAGGGAAAACTGAGCGTTGCAGTATTAGCACAGCAAAACAAAGTGCTACCACCCAAATTCAACCGGAGGACCAAGAATTTGCGGGAACAATGGTTGAAGGGCAGACAGGCGGAGAAGAAGCAGAAGAACAAGGCTCGGTTTGGGAAAATGGAGCGGAAACCACATGTCAATAGGGGTTTCCTCAGAGACGGAGACGATTAGACGATTAGATAAAGAGATGTGTAATATCAGGGGGGAGGATCCGATTTGAATACCCTTGTAAAAGCAAGCAATGGTCCATTTATTTTTGTTTAGAAATCCCTTTCCTCATCTATATAGCGTCATAGACACAAATCCTATCGCCGTCCCGGCCTCTTTGGCTTCGCAAACCCCTTGCTCTCCTCCTTCTTCTCTACCTTGAACTCATCCAGTATCACACTCTCAGTCACCTCGTCCGGATTCGTCGCCTCGAGCTTCTTCGCCACCTTCAAGCCAGCCTCGGTCTGTGCCAGACGGACCACATTGCCCCTACTCGCCGCATAGATCATGCGCTCCCGTATCTTTGCCGCACTTGGACACGTCGAGATGAAGACGATGCTCGCCTCGGCGTCGTCGTGGCGGTAAAAGGCGTACCGCGGCTCCTTGTCGTCAATGGCGGCCGCAATTGTCGACGGCGTGGCCGACGAACTTGACACAAGCTGCAGCGTCTCGCTTGCGGCATGCATGCGCAGCTGCACGAGATTGTCCGTCCCGGCCTCGCCCAGCTTCCTCAACGCGGCCGCAATGTCGGCGTCGACGCGAATCGCTATTCGCCCACCCTGTGCGAGGCCCTGGCCCCGCGTGCCCCGGCTCTCCAGCGCCTCGGCGTCCTTGATGTCTTGCAGCGACTGCTCCTCGGCTGTAAGCGGGTTGTCGGATGCCGTGTGGGCCACGTGCTTCTCCCAGCCTGAAGACGTCAGCTCAGAGGCTTCGGTTGTGAAGACGCTTTCGGCAAAGTGCTCGCCGCCCAGCTCGCGCACCATTGTCAGCCGCGTGCTGGCGAAGAGCATCTTTTGCCGCACCGGCGCGGCGTTGGGCACATAGGTTACCGCTACGAGCGACTTGTCGGGCGAGGTGAGGCTGTCGGCGCGGCGGAGCAGTATGTACAACGCGGCATTGGGCTGGATGTGGGATTGCAGGTTGGAGAGGTCGTCGACAAACGTGGAGGCACTCGACGAGATTGTGCCGCTGGGGACAATAGTTTCGTTTTGGATCGTGGCTAGAATGCCGCGTTGGTCGGTCGAGGTTATGAGACTACCGAGCGCCGACTTGAGCTCCTGGGAAGCTGGGGGGTAGCTGTTAGACGGTGGGGCTTTGGTAAGCTTGAGAGTGTTGTCACAGTACCGGAGATACCAGACTGCATCTTTGCTGGTATGTTCTCGAGGGATTGGCGGTTTGGTTGAAAGACTTGTTAGGTAGGCAGAGCTGAGAGTTTTGTCTGTTTACCCTGACGTCCAGCGTTAACTGTGATGCGTGGGAAGGTGGGGCAATGGCTTGCTGGCCGTACCTTGGCAGCCCCTCCTATCATCCCACTCGTCTTCACATGCTGGTCATGTCACGCTTGTGAACCTTGTATCTCATGTATCAATGGATGGCTCAATTATTCTATCTGATCCAGGAACAGAGATAAGCTTGCTTCCAACGCTCTCATGTCGTCCCAGCTACTCCTCGTACTGTCCGCCTGGAATCATCTCACGGCCTTTCTCCAATACGCCTTTCAAGTATTCGTACACGGTGAATGTGACGGCTTGTCCGGGAGCGACTCGCATTACGCGCGGTGTGATGCCCTTGTAAAAGCTGCGGATACCTTCCTGTTTCCACATATCGCTGAACTTGGTCAGTAGCGCTCGTACCCATTATTGTTTCAGCGACTCACTTGGCAATAACAACGATTCTCTGAACAGCGCTTTTGCCGGGCTCTGCAGGCATCTTTTGTAATCTCGTCTTGATGGTGTCGATTGGCGCATTCGTGAACGGCCCAACAGCGCCACTAACCAGCCCAATCATACTTGTCTCGTACCCAGGCAGATCTGTCGTGCCGTGGTACTTTTGCAGTTGTGCCCTCAGCTCAGAGTAGGCTGTGAAGTTTGCCGCTTGGTTCGTGCCCTGGCGCAACGCCGTGAGTGAGACACCACGCCATAGTGCTCCTGCGCCCTCTTCCTTGACGACAGTGTACATGGCGTGGGCAGCGTTTCGGTACTTGGGTATGTCAAGCGGATCTGCCATGGAGTGGTGCTGCGCTTGAAGGCGGATCTTGACGACTTCCATGGGCGTGACTACCAATACGGCTTCGGTGATTCCAGCAGCAAGGCCAGCTAAACAGTGTTAGACCATGCCAAAGCTACACGGGAAAACTGCAATGGCGTCTTTACGTACCCATAAACGTAGACCTGGACGCCACGTTGCCGTCCTTGTCTGCCAGTAGTTGCTTATACTTTTCGTAGCTGGTAAACCGTATAGCCATCTTGGGTACAATGCCGGTAAGCACAGCGCCTAATCCCTTATATAGGCCTAGTGCTGTCTCGCGCTTGACTATCTCTTTGCCGGTTGTGATGAAGCCGCGCTTCTTCGCCTGCGGTACACATCAGTCATGCTTTTGGGGGTATATTCGTGGCTAAGCATGGGTAAGTTGCACGTACCCCTGGCGCGCGAGCTCGTCTTGAAAGCTGCATTCGCACTTTGATCGTATCTAGAATTGTTAAGCCCGGAAAAAACTAAACTTTGCATCCTAGTAGAAGACTCACCCAGAGGATGACACGCGAGCGCCTCCATCATTCCAGCGCCGCCGCCAGCTATACAAGTCAGTAATTGCTTGTCGTCACATACCTATACATCGAGACCTTACCAATGAGATTAGTCGCTGCGGAAGCTGGCTTCTTGCCGCCCGGCCCCTGTACCGATTTCGCAGACATGATGTGTGTTGTTGGAGTCTAAGCGCTAGAAAGGTTTGTTGCAGGTCATTGAAGCCACAGGCTTCTCCAGAGATATGCCCGTGGGGTTTACGCAGGCTTGCGAATGAAACAGCGGCCGAGATTCAATCCAGATCTGGGGAGAGGAGATACAACACACTCGAAAGGGTCTCGGCTTTGGACGTACAGACAAAGGAAGAAAGAGATACTTGAATGATGGGCAATGAGGAAGCCACAGTACGAGGGGAAGAGAACGAAGAAAGCACTACTCGCGCAGGGAAATTCAGCAGTCATATTCCTACCATGGCTGATGATCAAAAGTTACCCGCGGGTATGAGGTCAAACAACCATTTGCTCCGCCAGCCTCGGTCCTGGCGGCAACACAAGCCGAGTGCCTTAGTTTGGACTGGCACGCGTCTGTCTCACAACGCGGCTGGCAATTGACGGGACTGCTTGGCATACCCCGGATTCCAGTGGACGAGCGGAAGTAGTTACCATGTTACGAAGTGCTGATGTCGTTCGGCCGGCGATCGGCTCAAGGTATTACGTTGCCGAGCCTTAGCTACCCCATCTCCAAGTACCTGCCACTCATCATCACCTGCTCGGTGCAGGAGTATACACACGAGTGCATGCAGAAGACCTTGGCTCGTGGGACACGCTTTCACAAGCTCGCGCGTTGTCTTTTGGTTGTGTGGATGAGATGAGGGGCGGAGCGAGGGGCATGTGAAAATGTCGAGGGAGGATGACGTTTGAGGGGCCGCCCGGAATGCTCCGCTGCAGGGCTACCCGAAAGCGGCCGAAAAGCACGTGCGCGAAGATGTGCCGGATAGCTACACCAGCCTAGGCCTTTTAGCTGTGTTGTTGGATGTCTCATCGTACGGCTCAACTGCACGTGGGTACCACAGTCACTTGATGACTCCGGGCGTCTTGTTGTAATGAGCGTACATAGGTATGATGCGACTGCAGCTCCAAGAGGACTTTCCATCCTTCACTTCAAGACTTATCTTCATTCTCTGCGCTATTAGCAACATCACCGTCGTGATCAAGCATCACAATAGTCTGGAGGGCAGGCTTCAGGTTATCATTACTACAAGACGGCGCTGGGTATCATAAGGCTACGCTGTAATTTTTCATGAACAAACAAGTGAGTCCAGTGTAGCATGGCTCGCTCACCGCTGCATGCGCTTCATAGCAGCCAGAGCCCTTCGCTCTCTTTCCAGTCGAGCCCTCGCTTCAGGCGTCAAGCCTCGCATCTCCTCTTCCCTCAAATCAGCCGCAGTTTTGACAGGCACGCCCAATGTCTTCCCCTTTCCAAGCTTCGTCTCAGTTCGTTTTGCCTCCGCAGCTTCGCTTTCCTTCCGTACCCTCTCCGTCTCGGCTTTTCTTCGATCCGCCTCAGCCTTGCTTTCTGCTGCTTTCTCGCTCTTCTCTTGTGCCTCCCGCTTGTCAGCTTCAGCTTTGGTCATAGCTGCAGGTACGCCGGCTTGCTCCCAGTCCCAGGCCGATTCCCCAAGCTCGGACCGTGCAACACGGAAAGCATCGCGCGTTGCACGATCGCCCGCCAACGTGAATGGCGTTCGCGCTTCGTCGTTCATGAGCGTTGGGTCAGCGCCGGCTTTTGTGAGCAGCGCGAGGACAATGGGCGCCGAGTTAAGCGACGCAGCGAGATGTAGAGGTGTGGGTGTGTGATGGTTTACTGGGAGAAATGTAAACGTGGGTGGAACGCTGTTGGTCTTCAGGTAGTTTAGTAACGCAGGGACCTTAGACCGCTTGATCAAGGGAGTGATTTGTGATGTGTGTAGTGTAGCAACTTCCTCCTCCTTGGTTGGCTTTGAAGGCTTGGGTTTCGCTGGCGCTGGCGTTGTAGTTGTTCGTGTAGCTTCAGGATTATTCAGAGCAGCCATGGCAGCTTCATCGATCGTGCTTTGCTTGACGCGGGTAAGCTCAACAAACGCGCGCATCAGCTCCTTCTGGGTTGCTCGTCGTGTGGTAAATGGAAACCCTCGATTCCTCGGGTCGTCTTGACGTAGCACTTGCCCTTCATATGGACCAAACAGAGTCCTCCGATTTGTGGCACCTGTCGCGCGGACGAATACAAGCTCGGCTGTATCGATCATGCTCTTCCAACTAGATAGCAGTTCGCGGACTTCATTGATGAGCGCCGTCTCATTGTAGCGACGTATCGATGAACCGGCAGAGTGCGCGTTGCCCTTTGCATTGTCATTGGCCGACTGCGCGCCACCCTGCTTTCGTCGTGTGGTGTACCTGTGAAAGGTCTTGTGTGCTATAACAGTCGCGGATCGCTCATCGAATCCATTATGGTTTTTTCCTATTTTTGGCGCCAGCGCTACAATCATAGCAGCAAAGTGGCCGCCTCCAATCATACATAGGAAGTAATGCGGCCCAATATCTATTCCGGGGAGCGGAACGCCGCCCTCGTTCGCCTTGATCTTCGGGGCTTGCTTTGGGGAAAGTTGCTTGTTTCGTATAGTGTCTAGAATTTGCGACTCTGCCTCCTGCTCTACTTTCGAGAATATTGCGCGGTACACGCCGAGCGACATATTGTCAGGTAAAGACGGAGATGTGAACCACAGCAATGGAGGCTTCCCAGAACCTCGCTGCTGCTTTCGGGAGGAAAATTCGTCGAAACCGGGATCTGAAATCTTTGCTTGCTTCTTAAGCAGCGCACTGAGAGTCGAGTCTTTCGGCTTGGTTCCCTCTTGCTCATCCTCGTCGTCCGATTCCGATGATTCCGAGCCTGATATGCTCTCGTCCAAATCTCCAACGAGTTTCTCAAATTCCGCCTCGCTTACTGGGTTGGTGCCCTTTATCTTCTGCTTCAGATTGTAGCCGTGGAGGTCGGATCGGACATGGCTGCGCTGGTCTGCAAGTGTCGCAAAGCTGAGCCCGCAAAGGTTGCATGCCGTCGCTTTTGCTGGCGCAACATCGTCGTTTCCAGCTGAGCCCGCCTCTTTGCGTAATACAAGCGGAGCTTCTTGTGGCGGTCGGTCAGGTTGGTCTTTGAGGGTGAGTGATGCTAGTAGTTCCTCGGGGAGATCGAAAACGTAGAGTGGGCCTTTCTCCGCCATTATATGGTGCGGGTTAAGAGTTGTATGGAAAGTAGCTGATGGGAGCTCAAGTTGGGCAAATATTTGGTGGGGCGCGTTCCAAGGTTGACGTCAGCAACGCGACCCAAGGTTCCCCTCTTTTACCAACACATTTTCACCTTTATTGTTTTGCGAGCGAGCTGTCAACCTGGCAACTACGAGGTTGAGTTCTTTATTGGATAGGATTGCTCTTGAGGATGTCTAATAACTACAATCGCGGTTGATTTGTTGTCTGGTGGTACAGTTTAACTCCTCGTGAGTACCACAGTGTTGCTTCTTTATTAACATCGTTTCACCATCGACTATATGTCTATCTCGTTGATGCTCATGTTGCCTCATGACTGGCTTATTCACAAAAAATACACTCGACGCCATATGGCATTCTGCCATATCTTTCTGTAGACATCTCACCTAATTGCCTACTCGTATATATAACAAAACGGCCCCGCAAGCGTACTCGAAGCTTGCCTAATCGTTATGTTGGGGAACCCCAAGTAATCTCCAAACGTCATGACATCATCCAACGTTGCATTCCTTGTCGGAGGGACGTTCTGGAAAGTAAGTGTTCCCGCAATGGTATACCGCCTGTTTTCCAGATCCTGATTCTGCCATGTCCACCAAACTCGGTCAATCTGTGCATGGTGGTTCCAGAAGTACGGGTCAGATGGTGAGTTGTAAAAGTCCGAGCCAGCGTCTCCTCCGATAGTCTGGTGACCGCCAAGATGAATACGCAGTACTCCAGGCGAGGGATTCTGCAGTGTGTTCTGGAAGGCGGAGATGTTGGCACTAGTTGTGATTAAAGCGGCGATATTAGCATCGGTGGTCTCTGAGGATGATCGAGTGTTGATATCGCGCTTGATACATCTCGGGTTGTAGCCCAGGCCGTCAGGCGATGGATTTGGCGGTACAGTTGTGTCGAGACTGGAGATCGGTCCAAGGTTCATCTTCCAACTGAACCATAGTCAGAAAGCTGGAAATGCCGTTTGTTATGGATGACTTACTTCTTGAAGGGCCCAGAAGCAACGCAGCCTCCACCCTGACCTGGTGGGACCTCTACGAAGCATCTTCCTGGATTAGGAACGCAGCTAAAGTTTCGTCCTGGAACGTACTCTCCGTCGCCAGAGATGCTTGTATCACTCCCATCGAGGAGTGGGGATGCACGAGGGTTATCCGCCCACAGTGCCCAGTTGTAGTAAGACAGGTATCCCTTGTATCCGCACTCGTTTCGCAGTGTCTGCTCCCAAGCCCACATGAAGTAACGATGCCAGGACAAGAAATTGCCCTTTGAACGTTAGCAAACACCACCAGCGGCGAGGATAGAAGAACGGACATTACCGTGGGTGTACTGTGTCAACAGTATGTGTGTCACCACGAAGTCATCGTAACGACTCTTCGCGCCGCCCGCAATCGCTGCCGGATACCTTGCTTTCTTTTTCCCCATGCATTGAACGGCATCGATGTAATTGAGCTTCTCTGAGCGCTTCAAGTTGGACCTAAGGTGTATCAGAAAGAGTAAACACAGCGAGCTCTAGTATCGTACCACTCGCGGCGTCTAGCTACTGTTCTCGGGGTACAATGCTCCGAGTAGCTGTTGGGCTGCTTAGCGACATCAAGCCATAGCTGCTCCAGTCCATGTTTGGCTAAGGTGTCAGATTGAGGAGCTTTCGCAATTGTACTGCCAGCGAAGACTGCAAGAAAGATTATGAACTTCATGCTTGAAGGACAAGCTGTAATTGTCTCTGCTGTTTCCCTCCATAAGATAATCTGAGCAATTTATAGAGAGAGGAGATGGTAGCACCGCGTATGCACGCTCCGTAAGATGGGGAACTAGCGCATATCGTTCAGGCCTCGACTTCGTCGGATGAATGTCGCCTACATGTTGCATGCAACAGCTAGTCAATTGCAGTCTCTCCTAGGAACGTAAATGCTGTGAAGCGATGCATCTAGACGAGCAATTACAAGGATTAGACGCAAGGAAGGTACTAAGTAGAGCGATTGCGTCGAAAACGAGAAACCCTGTGGGTATTTTACGCAAAGCCAGCCTCTGTTCTTCCAGAAGTTTATTCGACACAGTAAATATACGAGGCGTCTTACCTCGGAATTTCGGCTGAGCAGCATATAACCAACAATTTCATTGATTCAAATTGAGCACCTTTGATTCAGGGGGGTATCGTCTTGGTGGAATTTGAGATTACTTCACGCTGTGCCGCAGCGCTGCAGGGTGGCAATATCTTGCTGGGAGGGGACATGTGCTTGGCGTTGGAAGCGAACCGAGAGGGTGGACTGTGGCATGATAATTTTCCTGTGTCGATTCCTTCACGTGTAATTAAACTCATACCCCGATAGGGCCTTTGCTTTCTTCGATAACGGCTATAATTGACGTCTTTGTGATTTGCGCAGTGTTACAAAATCTAGTATGAATCCAGGTGCAAGGCCATGTCCAGGAAAATCGGCACCAGTATACAGGTATCAGTTATCATATCTACCACTGGATAGGTGTCATTATATTTGCAGGTGGTTGAAATCCCTTTAGTACAATCTCCACAACACTTATGTAAAAGAAGTCACGGCGGCATTTGCGAGCCAACGCCACCCCTCCTGTCACCCGTTACGGACCTTCCGAGCCGTCTTGGCTGAAGATAAAAGCTTATTCATTCCGCGGAGCTTTGATTGGTATAATCTTTCCGAAGTACTGGACACGTCCAGGAAAAGAAGCCCGGGAACGTAGGAAAAAGTTGGTACTTGTCACAATCACACAAGAGAGGCTTGAGTTCGATCAGTAGTCGCCATTTACTTTCTCAAGGTTCAAGATTACGACCTACCTACTGCATGGAGAAGGCACTACATTTATGTGTATGCAAGGGCTGACCACAGGATGAAACACCGAGCAGTATGGTTGCGGCGCGGTTCCTTATGGCGAGAATCTAGGCAGTGGTTATGGCCATGATGAAAATAAGAACAAGATCCTGGATTATGCCAACCACCCGTTTATATTTCGCGCTGATAAGTAACAACGATCGTACACTATTTTTGCAACGATTGAGATGTTTTGTTGAGCTAGAAGTTCCCGCCTGATAACCGCATCAAAGCATACATGCTCTAAACTCTATTCAAACCCCAAGATACGTGCTTTTTGTACAGCAAATACTAAAATCATCAGCCTACACAAACATGACGTTGCCAGACACTCCAAACTCTTCACCTTCACCCGAGCTCATCGCCTACTCCAATGCCAATAATCTCATCGCGGAAGCTGCCACGCTATGCTTCATTGCAACTTTGACTGTCCTGCTACGATGCTACGCCCGCATTGTAGTCATCAAATCATTTGGGAACGACGACTGGACCATGATCTTGGCCATGGTAAGCGTTCTTTTGAAGAAAAGTGTTCTGTAGATGACTGATTCAGCACCACAGGCTATGGCCATAGCTACCCTTATCTGTATTATTTTACAGGTGCCTTATGGTCTTGGAAAGTACACATCCGTGATCCAGATGGATCCGATCAAGTACCAGCATCTACTCAGAATCCGATATATACACCAGATCATCTGTAATGCTGCAGTGACTATCGTAAAGATATCGGTAGACTTCTTTCTGCTTAGATTTGCGACTGTAAGAATTTACAGACTGTTCCTATACGTCTTAAATGTGTTCCTGTTGGCTTTCATGCTGGTGTGCACTGGTACATTGGGTACGTTTGACCTGTCCGGAAGTGCGATTTGGTGCTAATTGTTCTCAGTAAGACTAGTCTACATATAAGTATGCTCTGGAATGTGTACTAACCGCCGTGGAACATACAGATTTGGGCATGCCTTCCAATAGAGGCCAGCTGGAACTATAGTCTCCGGCCTCCACCGCTCGGAAATGGCACCGCCAAATGTTTCGGTAAAACAACCTTCAGTCAAATTGCTCTCTTCAACGCTGGTCAGTCTTTATCCTTGCTTAGGCTGTAGATATGAATGCGACTAACATAGTTTACAGTAGTCAATTGTCTGACAGACTTCCTTCTCGCACTTCTCCCCATTCCATTGATCTGGCAACTCAGTCTCAACCTCCGCACGCGTATATCACTCATCATAATACTATCCCTTGGGATCTTTGCTGGAGTAGCCGGGATCTTTCGAGCAACCGTTTTCAATACCATACTTAAGGATCCGCGGCGCTTCGTCCATGACAAGTGGATGATGTGGAACTACGTCGAGCTAACTGTCGGTATTGTCGCTGGATCTCTTCCTGCATTGAAACCATTGTTCATTCGCGTGTTGAACGCGGCACGAGAGAAGACTACGGTGGGATCAGGTAAACTCTCCGCACAGGATGGGCCAGGCACTTTGGGCCATCATAAGCAAGACCAGCCAAAGTTCACGATAGCCCTTTCCGGGTATGAGTCGGGTAAAAGGACATCAAGCACGGCAATGGATCTGTCAGTGTGGCATAAGAGATCAGAAAACAATAGCCAGGAGAGTGTGCTGCCGCTGAATATGCCCAAGAGCATGAAAAATTCCATTGTTGTAACCAAGGAGTTTCATATTGGCCGGGATTGATCTTGCCAGAATTCTAGTGTCAAAAACTACGTGCTCAGATAGCAGGCGGCTACTCGGATTGAATACACTTTATTTTTGCAGCTTTAGCTGCATATTATGGTCATGTTCCTGTATACCGCTTCCTTGGTCTAAGAAGCTGGCCTGTAATTGGCCTATTAAGTTTAGATCTGATTAGCTGTAAAATTACTGTCAACACGTATCATGGGAACTTGAAATTTTTACTCCAATAAGAGCAAAAAAAGAGACGCGAAAAGATACGAAAACGATCTAAAAAAGATAGGGAAAAAGAGATTAAAAAAAAGCCGTCCGCAGGAGGCCCGGCTGGCAAGCCGTTAAAATAATAAAATTATACCTAAAGCTGCACCTAACTTTAATGTTCTTTACAAACCATTAAAACAGAGCTAGTTCCACTTCAACTCGGACGAGTCAGTACCGCATTGTTGTTCACTTCTACTTCACGTTTCCAGATGCGTGGAGCTGCTTGGAAGCAAACTCTGACTAACATTGTAGCTCAGTGCAGGCAATGGGTAGACCGGCCCTCATTGTCCTGTCCATTTTCAAGGACAAATAAGCACGTTTGCGTTTGCAGAGCCGAGCGTACTCCCTTTCGGATTAGCACTTGAAAAATCAAGTTAAATTATGTTTCTATTTTGGAATTCGGAGATGGAGCATGACATAAAAATATAACAGAAAACAAGGCTAGCAAGGTTCTTCAATCCGCTCCCAGCGTGATCGTATACCAAGTTAGTATCGCTGTGGTTTCTCCATAATTTCTGAAAGGAGAAGCGTTATCCCTGTTTTGCAAGTGACAGCAAATTTGCTGGCGTGCACGGTCCGCGCCGTTAGGGCGCTAGGTTTCAGCAAAGATGAGATAGTATGCGCCGAACGGCACGGCCAACCAAACTTGCCTATACAAGGCTAGCTTGTTCTTTAGCACTGCATCGCTCACCATATGGAAGACCCACCCAAGTTGGTAACCATGCCAAGGTCCTATTGATAGAACCTCCATGTTGACTGGAATAGACTGGTAGCAATGGCTCGGTTATTATTACCAGTGCACTGTCTGTTCCAGGGTTAAGTATACGTTGGATGAGTAGATTTAAATAGTTCCATGATTAACCATTCTCATTGATAGAACTCGTTTGTGATGAGATCAATAAGAAAGATAACATCCATATAACACGACTCGGTTTGCCGATCCTCTACGAAAATGCGCTTTCCCTTCATTCTTTCAGCTGGCCTCTGCGCTGCCGCCACGATTCCTCGCCAAGCTGACAATGAATGCACCACTCCTGTCAAGCGAGTCGAATGGCGGACGTTGAGCACAGAAAACCAAAAACAGTACATCGATGCTGTTTTGTGCCTGAAGACCAAGCCCTCCAGTCTAGGTCTCAATACCACGCGCTACGACGATTTCCCCTACATTCATACTAAGCTTGACGAAACCAGTGAGTGCTTCCAAATTGCTTGCCCTTCTATCGCAATGGTTTGAATAGTATGGACTAACGCTAAGATCTTACAGTTCACACAGTAGCTATGTTCCTTCCCTGGCATAGGTTATTTGTCCAAGTATACGAAGACGCACTTGCAGATTGTGGCTACACAGGCCCTATGGCGTAAGCAACCACAGCTCCTGGCTTCGCTGTGGCTATGCAACTAACTAACCTGACTATTTCAGTTATTGGGACTGGACCCTTGATACGGATGATGTGACCAAGTCACCTGTTTGGGACCCAACTACAGGTTTTGGGGGCAACGGCGATCCCGCTATCGATCCCCAGAGTAGAGATGGAAGCACCAAGTGTGTCGTGGATGGCCCCCTAAAAGACCTCCAACCTGCTTATAAAATGAGTGGATACGCCCCGCATTGTCTTGTCCGGAATTGGAACAGTGGTACCGCGTTCCCTGGCAATATGCTCTCCGAATTCTACACAACAAAAGTCGTCGAAGAGATCAATGCCCTTGAAAATTATCCTGATTTCCGCTTCCAGCTGGAAGGCGTCCCGCACGGCGCAATACATTCGGCCATCGGTGGCGATATGTCACCTGCAACATCCCCTAACGGTAAGTACTTGTGTCGCACACAAACGGCCTTTTGATGATACGAATATATGCACGGGCTGGCTTAAGCTGACGATTTGACAGATCCCCTTTTCTTCCTCCACCATACCCAGGTAGACCGTCTGTGGTACCTGTGGCAGCAAGAGAAGCCCGACGTCCGGAACACGCAGTTCGGTGGTCCAAAAACAAGAGACGCAGATACTCCTGAGGCTACGCTCCAGGATGTTCTACCTTATCTTGGCCTTACGCCTGATGTTATGGTGTCGGAGGTTATGACTACGCAAAATTCGCGACTTTGCTATATATACTAGCAAGAGTCTTCCAGTCTGTGCACAAAGCTGTTAGTAAGAGTATATAGATAACTATTACTATAACGTTGTTCACAAGTAAGTGACTTACATAATTGAGTGGCTTTCAATCTACTAGAGCGCCTACTGTGATTTTCTGATGCTATATGAGGGGTATCACAAATCCAAAAAAGTCCAAACGGGTAACAAAGCCTCTACCCGGCAAGAACAAAAAGTTGTAAAAATGATGTTCACACCGCCGTGATGTAAAATATATGATATCTTTATAACTTTTGAGACTTTTTTAGATTCGTAATACTCAATGTAGCTACATAGAATCACGTGAAGACAGGATTCAGTTACCTAGGTCCCTCGGCCATTGTTTGCCAAGCCGCTAGATAACACTGCCGCTTAGTCACGTCATGACCCCCGCGCATACGCAGTTGCGGCCTCGAATATTCATCAACCTCGCCATCAAGAGACCTGCAAAGATGGATTCACCGAAAACACTACAGGGAGGTTTCAGTTCGTTTCCTGATGAGCTGATTCTTTTTGTTCTCGATCAGTTAGATGCTGATGACCTGACCACCTTCCGCGCTCTCAACATAACGAGTCGGCGGCTCCATCGCCTATCACTTCACCGGCTCTACCGAAGATTCCCAGGCTATGCCCCGGAGCCATTCTTGGGGACCATAGCACTTTCAGAACCAGATAAATGCCAAGAGCTCGCAAACAGTGTCAAAGAGGTGGTGTGGTATCAGGACTACTGGAAGGGTCCGGCTCGACGTCGAATGCTATCGTTGGCGGACAGACACGTCCTTGCGAATAAGCTTCAGGCACTCGGCTGTATTCTAAACACGACGGATGTGTCTATGAACTTACCTGCACGCTTCATCAGCTTCTTTTCAGAGTATGAAATGCATTGGTGGTACCTCGAGTTCTTCCTCTTCTTTACACCCAAAGTCGAGAGGGTGTACGTGGAGGACGTATGGCAATGGGATGATCATTCTTACTGGTTCGAGACTATAGCAGCCAATCCGGTTCACTTTGGAAATCTCAAATCGATTACGCTGTACGGTCCGTTGCGGTTAGAGAACATCGTGCCCCTATTGACATTGCCTTCGATACGGGAATTGGTACTCGTGCAATGCGTCGTGATGCGGCAAGAGCTTGGAAGACATTTCTCATGGACCGACGGCCGCGATGATTACGTAGGCCGAAGACTCGCTGGCGGTTCTTCCCTTGAGCATCTGTCCCTACGAGAGTCACACATCATATTCCCATCTGTGATGGCGCTCCTTGAGAAACTAGACAAACTCAAGAGTTTCACGTACGATCACTTCCAGAATGATCTTTCGTTCCCTACTTATGCGAGATCGCATGCTATCGCGAGCCTCGCCAGCATGCGTGCCCGCTGGACGACATCACTAGAGCGTTTGCGGCTACACGTGGAAAGAGTTCATGAGGTGCAAGAAATCGGGTGGCTGTTGTTTTACGATTCTACCCCAGAGAGCAGGAAGCCTACATTTCCGAAGCTTCGTACTCTGGACATTGGCCCTTGTAGTGCCGAAACCTTCTTAGGTTTCCAACTCTCACCTAGCGACATTAGGGTGAAGTCAATTCGTCTCCGAGAAGAGCATGTTGAACATAGCGTGAGAGCTTTCCCGAGTACCCTCGAGAACTTGTGCATTCAATGGGGTCAAGAGATTGACACACCCAAAAACCTACTGGGACACCATATGTCGCAGTTTCTTAACTATCTGCGTTTGTTTGCCGAAATTGCCACTCGATTGAACTATAATCTGAAAAGGGTTGCCATTTCTGACTGGCCAGCCCTGGCAGGTTGGTTCCCATTTCCAGAGGGAGTGGACAGTCTGAAAAAAGCATATGGGGAATTGGGTATGGAGTTTGATGTGCTGTACGAAGAGATTGTCGGGCAGGAGCCACTGGTTCTGCGGGACGACATAGAGCCAGACTGGCTCGTAGTCTGTAAGACAACGACGTTTGACTATCATGCGGCCGCATTAGGGGACAAAGATAGTAGACAAGGATAGGGCTTGGAGAGGGATTGAATCACTGGTGAAATTCCTCATGGCGTTCGTAACTCGACAGGAAGGTTTTCCTCCTGCCTTTTCAATGCCCTCAAGGTCTATAGTAGTGACAGGTGCTACAAGTAGAGTACACCAACCATCCATGTTCGTCAAACTAGGGAACAGCCCGTATGCTTTCACAAGAACATTATCTACGAGAATTAGTAATTGAGACGGCCTCGGAGACTAACTCGGCACGGCACGTGAATTGACAACCAGCTGAAACCCCGCCCAGGCGCTAGGTTAGCGCAACCCCAACGCGGGGAATCGCCCCGGCGCACTCACCCTCTTCGTGCATTCGGATGATCACTTTCGCGACGAACCCTTGTGCCGCTTGCAATCATCCAGCGTGGCAAATGCCGTGTTGATCTACATCATCATACCCTATATCCAGAATGGCCACTGAACCCACACCCAGGTCTGCCTTTGACAGCCTTCCCAACGAGCTCATCTTGAGCATCATCGAACGAATTGACCACGAAAATAGCCAGGACCTGCGCAGTCTAAGTCTCACTAGCCGCCGCATGTACATGCTCTCGCTGGACCATCTATACGGCCATCTCACAGTATGGTCTCCATGGCCGCTCCTACGCACCATCTTCTTGCGACCAGAGCTGGCAAGCCGTGTCCACAAAGTGACATGGCGGTACAACATGAAAGAGAAGCACGACTCTGCGACGAACAAATCAGCGCTCTTCACGTCCCTCGATGAGCTTAGAATTCCGCAAATTAGCGGGCCATACTGCAACCTGCAGCGCGCCCAGACCTGGCTGTTCCACGAGTTCATGGAGACCTTTTTACTCTTTACACCTAACCTCCACACGCTCATCATCAAGGATACTTATGCGTGGGTGGGCAACGTGTATCTATTCAAGATGATGGCCGGGAATCCAGATCGACTGGCTCACCTAAAGAACGTTCATATACACGGTTCACTGCTCTCCATGGAGCAGATTGCACACTTATTCCTACTGCCTTCACTCCGCCACGTTACCGCAACTGATCTGGTACTTCTTGAGCGCGGAGAAGGAGACCAGCTTGAGTGGAACACTGAAATGCCACTTCATACCGTTCTAGACCCGGGCTCGTCTGCGGTCGAGCATATCACGCTAAAACGGTCTTGTGTTGGCATATCGACGCTGACATGCTTCACAGCCGCGTGCAGAAATCTGAGAAGCCTTGCATACGAGCATGAGTTTTACAACGATCACCGTATGCTGCAGTACTCGCGTCCTTCTTCCTCACGGTTTAGCAACCTCGCGTCCGCGCTTACTCATAGTCTGACTACACTGGAGCACCTTAGCATACGGGGCGACGCTCGTAAGTTGGACCAAAAACATGTACTGCAGGTAGCACGGCTAGCCTCAGATATGACGCGTCTCCGCTCTTTGGACATGGGCTTACTGTCCCACGACGACAGGCCGGATCAATGCACCCCGGAATTCGTCGCACAGCTGGTGCGCTTTCTCCCATCAACGCTCGAAGAGATGACGTTTGAGATTGACTGGCAGGACAGCTGGGGGACCAAAGGATGGGAGGGTCCGACAGAGATGCTGTGTCATATTGCAGCTCTTGCACCGTCGAAGCTGCGCCTGCTGAAGCGGGTTGCAGTTGTTGACTGGCCGCCTTTCTTAGGCCATTTCCCGCCAGACTTTGCACAGCTGCATCGGTGCTTTGCAAAACAGAATATACACTTTGCGTCTATACCGGCGCAGATTGAAGGACGACATCCGCTACAATGGTCGGATTATGTGGAGCCTGGGTGGGTGTTTGTAGAGGTTGCTGAAGCATAGTATTGTCTCCGCGCAGATATATATATATATCTTCTCCCATAGTACAATCTAGTAGTATCCACTGCAATCTGCAGATCTACTATACGTCTTCAACCGCCCACAAAGGCCAAATCTCCTTCTCTCGCGGCTTACTCGCAATGTCTCGATCATGAATATGCTCCTCAAGCGGCAGATTTTGATGTTGACTCCGCTCGCCCATGTCCACGCCTCGCTTTTGGATCGTCCTCGCATAGCCCAATGTCTCCTTCTTCCACTCTTTCCTCCCAACCTTGCCTTCGATCATATCTGCCAATATCATAGCATCGAAACATGCTTGGCTGGTGCTTGCAACGGTGTGGGGTCGGAAGCCTGCCAACGCATCACCGATGAGAATGACACGGCCATTCATGAACTCGTTGGTCGGTGCAATAGCATCCGTGACAGCTTGTATGAAGGGTTTTTTAGTACCACATACAATCTCAGCAAACTGGGGTGGCAAGCGCTCTGTTGCAATCTTGCGTTGTTTTTCCCAAGCCTTGGGATCTGTCCTACCGGGCGGCATCGTGATACGATGGTACTGTCCGTCGACATCAGTCATCAGTTCTCGAAACTCAGGGGATGGATCTGTCAACGACGGCGATGGGACATTGGTGTAATAGACAAAATTGATGAGACGTTGCCCTGGCTCCAGCGTACCATTTTCACCTGGTATTAGGTATGCGAGAATTTGGATGCCCTGGGCGTGGAAGAAGGTGAAGCGCTCGCTAAAGGCTTCGAGTGTCTTGGGGCTGACTGCATCCTCGCGTACTGTGCCTCGAAGAGCGACGTAGCCTGCGTATGTACGTTCGACGCCCGAAGTGAGCAGGGAGCGGATGGTCGAGCTCGGTCCATCGGCGCCGATGATGAGATCGGCTTCCATTTCTCTCTTGATGCCTTGGTTCGTCTCATATCGCACTATAACCTTGTCTTCCTTGTCCTCGAGCCCGGTGACCTTGTGCCCATGTAGATGTGTGATCTTGCTCTGACTCTTATCATCCTTGGGTACATTGCAATACTCGCTCTTTATACCGTCGACATTCGCTCGTAGCATGTAGTATGTGAGATCCCAACTTGTCATGTTCTGCTTCATATCCTCTTTGTGCACAATCTCGCCATCCTTGTTTAGGTATTGTCTTCGAATCGAAGACACGGCTAAGTCGCGATTGCATCTGTTGTATCGCTCAAACAAAGCGAGAGTGTCACCACCTGCGACAATGCCGGCGCCTTGGTTGTGAAGAAGAGCGGTTGGATTACGTTCGAGGAGAGTGATGGTGTGCGCGTGTGGGGCAGGAAGACGTTTGAGTGCAAGAGCTGTTGCGAGACCACCGAGAGAAGCACCGATCTATCAGGAGAAAATATGTTAGTAATCAGCATAGCCATTGGAGGCTTCCGGTACCTACAATGACAATGTTTAGGTTCTTCTTTGTAGCATGTGGAAAACCCTCAGACTGCATATCCGTCCAAGTCGTAGCCATGGTCTGTATAATCTGCCACTGCGCCTAATGAAAGTAGAAGTGAGGCAGACATCTTGAATTTCAACGGGCACATCATTATCCAGGTAGCGTACATGCTGTAGGGGAGTGCTTCAAGGTCTATGGACAGCCGATTGCAATGACGACACGTCCGCTGAGCCGAGGATGTGGGGTTGTTCGGAAAGCCACCGGAAAGCTCAGGATCTTGCGCCTCATGAGCCGCGCCATGAGCCGCGCCCTGCGCACACAACGTGCTTAGTAAGCCCCTTTATCATGATATATCCAGTGCCGACAGCCTATTGTATGTGATATGTTTTTCAACTACCGAAACCCGTCGGATCTCTTTTCGGAAGCATGGCAGATCTAGTGGATGGCGGAAGTCGAGGCCTCGTTGTTGTACATCAACCCTCATTTAGATGACGCGTAGATCAATTAACCAGGCCTCAGATAACGGGAGCAAATGGAACAATAGGCTACGCATGCGTTGTGTACGCACTCCAGGTCGGATATCGAGTCCGCTGCGTGGTACGCCGTTCGTCCGCCATCGAGACTATCAAACTTGGTCCCTCTGTGCAACCATACCTCCACCATATCGAATCCGCCATTGTTCCAGACAACACTAAAGAAGGTGCATATGACGAAGCTCTCGCAGGTGCACAGTATGTCGTGCATATAGCCGGAGCGTGGCCGATGCCTCATTTACACCCAGATAACGACATCTACTATCCCTTCATCCAATCGACGAAGTACCTGATCAAGGCTGCGGAGAAAGCAGGGACGGTCAAGAGAATAGTCTTCACTCAGGCTGGCGCTGGTCTCGTAGATTCTGAAGACGGCGATACACTAGGTACACGCATGGATCGTGTGTTGAACGGTATTCATCTCTCATGTTCTTCCTGCTCCGATCCAGCTTACCAAGGTTGTAATAGAGCAAGTCGAAGTTTCCAAAACATCACTAGAGTACCGACCGCCATTGAAGTCCTCTCATAATGCTTATACTGCTGCAAAAGCGCAATGCATGGACTATCTTGCGCACCTTCAGGCTACCGCACAGCTTAGCTTCTCTATCGCGCAAGTCATCCCAGGCACCGTCATTGGGCCTTCGGAGTTCTGTAATACGTCTGCACAAGCTGTTGCGCACATGGACCGGCAGACCAAAGCACTCCTCTTCGATGATGTCCCACCACGGTATGCATTTGGATTCGTGCATGTTGAAGACTGCGCACGCATCCACATTGAAGCGTTGGATGAGAAGAAAACCGGGGGCGGGGATTTGCCAAAGTGGTTCGTTGCTGCTGAGACAGTGGAAGAAGGTGTCGATGCACCCAAGTTGTGGAATGCAGCGGCGGACATGATTGAGACGGAATTTGGAGACAAAATCAGCACAGGACTGTTCAGAGTTGGGCGGACCAAAGTCCCTATCAACGCTCCTTTTCGCGCTGATTCACGAACAACGGAGGCGATGTTGCTTGGTGGAGGAAAGATCAGAGGCCTCAAAGACTGCGTACG
The DNA here is from genome assembly GCA_034640345.1 of Drechslera avenae. Classification (NCBI taxonomy): domain Eukaryota; kingdom Fungi; phylum Ascomycota; class Dothideomycetes; order Pleosporales; family Pleosporaceae; genus Drechslera; species Drechslera avenae. Next base: position 214,686 of record JAXRVH010000047.1, read on the forward strand.
TGAGGTTGCACGCTGGTACATCGAATTGAAGAAACAAGAGGTTGAAGATTCCATGCCGACCTGAAATGAGCAATATAGTACGATCTATCAAGCTTCACCACTTGAAGCTTTCCTCAAAATACTCCACACCCCTATGACCTCTCGCAAGCATTTGTACACTCGCTTGTCTTGCCTGATCCGCCATGAGCGCTGGTCCACACGCCACAATCGCCAAGCATTGTTGCCCAGCATCCCGCGCCGCGTCCTCGATGGTGGTATGTACATCTGGTCTATGCGTCATAATCTTCACATTCTTCATATCCTCGCCTAGCACGTCGTCCTTGGCTTCCTCTCGCGTGATATAAATCTCCAACTCGAGTCTCTCGTCACTCAAAAGCCCGCGAAAGTCGTGGAAGGCTACAGTCAGAGATGCGTATTCACGTACAGCCCATACTATCTTCACACTCTGGACATGGGAAGAGCTTGAAAGTATTTGGGTGAGATGAGAAAGTGGGACAGCAATGCCTGTTCCACCAACCATGAAAAGGATGTTCGTGAAGTCCTGGAGGCGAACGGTGTGCCCGTATGGACCTTCTATGAACACCGTAAGCTTTTTCGGATGTAGAAGACAGTGCGACTTTATACGGGATGTAAAGCCATCGTATGGTCGTATGAGAAAAACAAGATTCGACGGCGCATTTGATGTATTCGACGCCAGGAGTTCGTCCAGTTCGCCTCCCATATCCGAGGACGGACTAGAAGGTGGGTGTCTCTCTGTGAGTGGTGACAGTGACATCCTGCTTGAATCATCCGCATCCGAGGAGAGATACGCCAACGTGAAAGGGTGGTTCTGGTGCGCATATAGTATGTTGTCTAGCACGTGAATGTAATAGTAAGTCCCCGGCTTTGGCGCGACAAGGTTCTTGGTGCCATCTACTTCCATGCGTACGAGGTTGCTTTTTGAGTCATAGGTAACCAGGGCCTTTGTTCTCAACGGATACCGATTGAAGGCCAGGATGCGCCCTGTACGCATGACGCGGTCCAAGATCCATATAGCGACGCATGGCCAGATGAAAATATCCCATTCGCCATTTGTGAATATTTCGACATGATAATACATAGTCCATAGGGTTGCGATTGAAAGTGCGATGTGGGTAACGAGAAACATTTCATAGTGAGCCCGGCGCATCCCATAAAAGGAGAAAGCAAGCAAGGCGCACATGGCGATGGTGGCCAATTCGCCATTCCAGAAGTAGTGCTTCGTCCAGTAGACGAGAAACGATGACCATCCCTCGTTGCGGAGAATCATTAGCGTATAGCCCAGGCTGTGCACCACAGCTTGCACCGTTGCCACTCTAGCCACCCATCGATGGAACGCATTATAAGTGCCGAACCCCCATCCGGTTATCCACATGAGCACATCATTGCGCATGCCAAACATCCACACCAGTGGGAAGTTTGCTAGCGACATAATGCCGGTACGGTCAGAAACGAACCGTAGGAGTTGTGATGACTTTTCCGGCCAGTAGAGGTTGCCTTCTGTAAAGCGGTATGAGCAACTGCAGAGAATGATATTGAGTATCACAAAGAGAGCAATTGTAAGTGATTGGATCCGAGGTGGTATCGTACATCCAGCATATGGCTGAGAACAGCGGGTACCGAAAGTGGCCGGTATCGTCAGGTAGCGCCTCAACCATGCTTGCGGAAGTGTTGCAATACCGTTTGATTTTAATGAAGTGCCTCCTGCAGTTTCTGGAAGATTTCGGTACATTCTCGTGTCGTAGTACAGTCTCCGGGTCAGTGACAATAGACGTGTTGTGACACCAAAGGCGATTACGACAATCCAAAAGTAGTACATGTACCATCTGCAAGTCCAGTGTCAGCTACCCGCATCAATCCAAGCTAGGTGAAACTCACCCGTATACAAGATGAATTGCATACTCCCAGTCCGCAGTTTCCTATGGGCTACGATTAGCATTACATTGCCGTGGTGGCACGTAGTGTGTTAGCCGTACCATGGTTGTATAGGCTCGGTCAAAGAACTGGGGGTCGGGGATCACGACTTCATTCAACGACGGAAATTCTAGTGCCTCAGCTGCATGTATCCTCCTCACATTGCCTTTCGCATCCGCTGTCCAGCCATCGACGACCTCTTGAAAGGTTGGCAATGTGATATTTGCGTGTTCATCACACCAGGGACTTTTCTCTTTGGTCCATCTTTCTATATCCGTGTGCTGAAGGCAATACTCATCTGCACACAGGTATATCGATGTGATGCGAAACTTGCTCCGACATGCGCGTGCTTGTCTCGGCAGCAAAGGATCGGTGTCATTGTAAGTTGCGTAGTTGCTAACCGTTTCGCAAGCCAGTGGGCAATACTTGCCAGAATAACGGGCTTGTGCTACGTGTATGAGGCTGTACAACGTAACGAAGACTGTATGAACGCGCATCGGTACACGCGACGTGATACGGGTTGTGATGATGCAGAGCGGCGGAGGCTCGGAGGAGAGGGGCTGGATGAAGAAATCTTATCAGATGATCGCGCACGGCCCCACGTCAAGGGTTAGGCCTTCCTCAACATGTCGCTTCCCAACACGCCGGCATCACCATCCTGGCACCACTGGACACCCTTTCCAATACCTATCGATCTCTTATCAGTACCCTTTTCGTCTTGTTTCCGAGCTGTGGTTTAGTGATATGATGCCAGAAACCTCCATGCGAACCGGTTTCCTCTCTTTACCCACAGAGCTCCGCCTGCAAATCGCATCTTACGCTCTTGAACAGCTGCCAGCTGATGAAAAGGGTCGGGAGGAACTCTTACACCACTTTCAAGGTCCGCTTTACAAGGCAAGCGATAATCTAGCTATACGGTTGGTCTGCCGCCAGTGCAACTATGACTTCAGCCGCCTTGCAATCCAGAAGACCGCCTTTGTACTGCGTCACGAACCAACGAGAAAAATCGATACTCAGCCCGATGAACTTTTACGAGACGTGAGAATATTGGTCGTCGGCGGTCGTTTGATCGTCAATCAGTGGAAGAAGTTTCCATTCAACAGAGAGTGCTTGAGTTTGGATGAGCTAAGCCTCTATGACACACTTGGATTTAACGAACATCGGCAAGATGTCGTACGCATGCTCCGTTGTTTGCAGAATGTCAAGCAAGTCAGTTTCTCTGAGGGCTCTTCGTTGATATCTGAACGGCTCGGCTTCTGTCGACTGATTGGACACATACTAAAGGAAGACCACTATCAAAGATACGACTCGCCACATGCTCCTCAACCTGAGGCTACCTGGTGGTCCTGGAGCTACAAAAACGGACAAAAACGGGAGTTGTTAATAGCGCAGGAACCAAAGCCTATCATGGAGGAGCAAGATTACCTGCTTTTGATAAAGCCAAAGGTTGATGAACTCATGGAGCAGATGATACTCCTTTCGACTTGAGGGTTTGAGTTTCATTCACGGTGATGGGTGATTCGCGATAGCGAATACTATATTCATTACAAGATATTTGGAGATGGTGCACAAAGCCTACGCGACTACGTGTACAGTCGCGACCAAAATTTTACCTCATGGCTTGGTCGTCAAATACTAGTGTTGTCTAGCTCAATTCGTCCCTGAAGCTGCATTGGGAAGACATGATATATCTTAAAATCATTGGAAATCCCTCTCAAGCCCAGCATTCTTGTACCCCCATTGAGCGACTAGTACAGAAGCGTTGCACCAGTTCTGTGGGTGGTGCTCCTAAGGCCGGGGGGCTGACCTCTGAGACCATTTGCTACACTCCTGGTACTCATCCAAGGCTTTCTGCCCGCCACCCTGTATGTGAAGATTACGTTGGTATGGAACTTTTTCTTGGGCTTGCAGACATAAATGTCAAGACAATAGCTGCCACCAAACACAATGCTCCTCTTGTCCGGTCCGGCGATTTATACGTTAATGTGAAAGCTACAAAGTGGTCCTTTAATTCTTTCGCCAGCTTCCTTTGACATTGGTCACGTCGGTAGTATCACATCTAGCTGCAGGAGCTACATCCCGGCAGTATCACGTGTACACTTTGTTGCACATGGGCTTGGCTGCTGGCGTTGTCGTCGAAAGACGCGAGATGACACTATATAATAAAAGTCCTTACCTGACATACAGTGCAGGGCCATACCATCAGCATTGGCAAATTTACGTGTTGTATGTAGAAGACGCGCGTGTGTACCGTGTCCGTGCGTTCAATGCCCAGCTCGGATCAATGCACACCCTATCAACACAATTAGATTATTAAAATAAGGTTAAAGAGCTATATATAATAGCTAATATTATAATATTTTATAGTATTATAGTAATTAGATACTTATAATTAATTTATACTACTTATATTTATCTAGTAACTTAATACTATAGCTATAGTAGGTAGTTACTAGTACTAGTACTAATATAGCCTCTAATAACTTCTCTTAATCTATAGTAGTAATAACGTATTTTTAATACTTATTACTTTTACTAGATCCTTTTAAAGCCTTATACTTACTATTTTAGACTTATTAGATAGATTTTTTAGAGTTATAATTAGCTTTTTTATACTTCTTTTTAGCTATCTTTTTAGCCTTCTTCTTTTTCTTATACTCTTTCTTCTTTTCTTACTCTACCTACTTCTTCTAATCCTTTTAAAGCCTAGATAACCTAGACTACTCTTTTAGCTTAGCTTTACTAGCTTTTTAAAGCTATAATTAATTCTTTTTATAGTCTTATTTAGCCTTACGCTCCTTAGCTTAGTAAAGTTTTCTTAGTAACTAGAAAATAGCTCTTTTATAATAGATTTTCTAATTAGTTTAAAGATTTAAGAGGTAGCTTTTCTTTTTTTACTTATTTTTTATTATTAGAGTATTTTTAAGTTCTTTAATCTTATACTAGAGTATCTTATTTTATATTAAGATATAATAAAGTAACCTATTAAGCTTTTTTATCTTCTTACTTCTTTTATCCTTTATTATTTTATAGATTAGTAACTTAATCTTAATTTAATCTAATCTACTAAGTACTAATATTAAGCTCTTATCTAAGCTAGATATCTTAGAGGTATTATAGCTAAATCTTTTAAGTATAGAAGTTAGATTAGGTAGCTAGATCTCTATAGCTATAAAGGACTTTTAGATAGTATTTTTCTTAAAGGAGAATATCTAGGTATTCTAGAAAAGAGAAAAGAAGTCTCTCTTTTTAACTAATAGTAACCTCTAGCTATTATAAAGGTAATTAGATAACTTCTTTAAGTAAGTAGTTAAAAGAGGTTTAAATATTAAAATATCTAATAGCTAAAGAGTATAGATTAAATAAGAAGAAAAAATAGTAACTAAGATCTTATTTTTAATATAAAACTCTAGAAATTTATAAGTTATATAAGATCTATACCTATTTAGAAGTAGTAATTAGTAGAAGAAGTAACTTTTAGACCTAGTAAATTAATTAAATATCTATTATAGTAGTTATAATTCTATAGAAATATATACTTAATATAGTATTTAAGATAGTATTAGTTTTATATATATTTATTATTATCTAAGTAATATTTATTATAACCTTTTTATTATAATCTCTATTTACCTTATCTATCTAAGTACTCTTTAGCCTATACCTTATACCTAATCTCTATATCTCTATTTACTCTACTATGTCTCTCTCTTACTTAAGAAGAAAGACCTTCTCTTTCTATACTATTCTAATTATAAATTAGAATAGTAGAAATACCTCTCTTACTTAAGAAGCTCTACCTATAAACCTATTTCTTCTAGTAGTATATTCTTATCTAAAAGATACTTAGATAGTACTCTAACTACCTCTATATACTATTACCTATATTATATTTCTTACTCTATTAACTAAATAACCTAGATACCTTCTTAGCTAATTTAATTCTAATAAATAAAACTTTCTTTCTTTATACTAGTCTATCTCTCTTTTATACTTATCTAATTTAGACCTTACTTTAGGTTCTCTTTTAGCTATTATCTAAGGCTTATCTAAAGGTATTCTTAGATATTTACTCTCTAGTTCTTATATCTTTTAATATTAGTTTTCCTAGATTTTTCTCTCTAGATACTAATACTCTATTAGATATATTATATATCTCTTTTCTTTATCTAGCTACTATTTTAGTACTAGCTCTTAGAATTCTACTCTAGATTTCTAGGCCTATACCTTTTCTAAATATTCTATAGAGCCTTTCTAATAACTACTATATAGTATCTAACTATACCTTTTCTTATCTTTCTAAATATCTCTTAGACCTATATTACTTAGCGTATTACTTTATAGAATTACTCTATTTTACTCTACTCTACTATAAGCGCTAAGCGTAATTTAGTTATCTAGGTTTATATATTTATAAATACTCTATTACCTTATTATTATAATAATAATAATACTATACTATCTTTCTTCTCTACTTTCTCTTTTAACTCCTCTTACTTACCTACTATATTATTACTAATTACCTTTTACTTAATTCTTACTTTTTATAGTTTACTACTTTATATCTACCTTTACTATAACCTTACTCTTTACTAAGTTGCTATTACGCGCGCTTTTATAATTACTTTTACTCTTACTATACTCTCTATACCTAATACTTCTAAGGCGTCTACGCGCTCTATAGAGCTAGAGAGCTCTTTAATTTATTCTATAAAATATTATAAAGTTTCTTAGATAGCTTAGCCTATTACGCTTTTACTTACTACTCTAATTATCTCTTAGACTATAGTATTCTTATCTCTAGTTAAGTTAGTAACTCTATAGCTAGATACTACTACTATAGATAACTCTCTAAAAAGGTATTAGTAAGCTATATCTAGTAGACTTAGCTATAATAACGCTCTACTCTATTAGTACTCTACTTCTAGCTCTATACTACTAATAATTATAAATTAGTATAAGTTTAGATTCTATTCTTTCTCTTCTAAGTACTCTTCTAATATAGTTTTTATATAGTAAATAACTATTTAAATACTATAATTAATATTATTTTTCTTTCTTACTTTTAGAGTATACTTTATAGCCTTAATTTCTCTAGTAAATAACTTAGTTCTTACTTAGCTATAATTACTATTTACCTATCTAAGTAGCTTTTAGGTATACTAAAATTTTATAAATTACTCTAGGTAAATTCTAAGCTTACTATTAATCTATATAAAGGTTTCTAGACTATCTAAGAGTACTTTAGTCTACCTAGTACTATAAAGCGCTTAATATATAAGTTAAAGATTAAGAGTCTACTTCTCTTCTATATTTTTAGAGTAAAAACTTATAGTTATACTACTAGTTAGGCTAATACCTCTTTAGATACTAATAAGTAGGCGTATAGTTAATATAGTATTTAGAAGTATAAGCTAGTCTATAAGATATACTCTTAGATATATTATAGTACTAAGTTACTAAATAGTAGTATCTATAATAACTATTCTTTTACTAGTAGTACTTAGTTATACTCTTTTTACTATAAGTACCTAAATAATCTTTAGATATCTATTTTTCTTATTTCTAGATTTTAGCTAATAGTTCTTTCTTAGGTACTATTATTATTCTCTAGAGAGTCTAGGCTTCTAGTACTTCTAAGAGTCTATTAGATATATCTATATTACTATCTATAGTACTCTTAGCTCTAAACCTTTAATTTACTTCTTTTATAAATATTCTAGCTACTACTAGAGTTAAAGACTTATCTTCTTTTACTTAGAGTAGTAAGAGTAATATAAATAAATATACTAATTATCTAATTACTATATATAAGAGTAAAGATAATAAGTATAATTCTTCTTTACTCTCTTCTCTAGAGTCTTTAGATATAGCTCTATCTAACTATCTTTTAGAGTCTAAGAATCTAGATAAAGATTATACTCTATCTATTAAGAATCTAAGAAAGCGACACTAATACTCTATAACTCCTAAGGCTAAGATTTCTATCTATTCTAATAGATATTCTACTAGATTAGTATATAGACCTAGAGCTTCCTAGGCTATAACTAATAGTACTTTAGGTATAGCTAATATTAATAATAAGAATAATAAGAATATATTTAAGCCTTCTAGTAGAGATACTTCTAACTCTAAGAATAGTTCTAGTATCTAATTCTATCTTCTCTTTCTACTTTAGATTTTTAGTAGTTTAGACTTACTCTCTAGAGCTACTAGTTTTCTCTTCTTATTCTTATCTAAGGTAGTATCACGCCTAGCCTATATATAAATCTAATAGAGACTTTTTAGTTAATCTAATTCTTTACTTCTCTCTCTTACTTAAAAAAAGAAGGTCTCTTCTTCTTTTATAGTTTCTAAAATAATCTTAGATAAGGTTCTAACTCTCTTTTTATTCTTTCTTCTAAAGAGATTATCTTTACTCTAAACCTTATATTATTAATAATTTCTATTAATATTTAATATTTATAATCTCTAGTTATCTATAGAATTAGATTAAAGAATATTAATATACCTACTTTATTAAAGTGTAAAGGTCTTATTATAAACCTATAGGTAGAAGATATAGTAATTAAGTTAAGGAATATTAGTAGATAGCTAACTACCTATATATAATATAGAGGCATAGTTATATAACCTTCTTAGCGTAGTATATATAAGAAAGAGTCTTAGTATAACTCCTTATATATTAGTTACTAAGGAATACTCCTTATATATTAGCTACTAAGAAATCCTTAGACTTCTCTAACTAAGAATAGCGAGCACTATAGGTATATAGTATTAGGTAATAAGCTTCTATAGCTTATTATATTTAACTTTAATTAGTATTCTAATACTAGATATTAATTCTTAACTACTATATATTATATTAATCTTCTAATTATACTATATAACTCTTACTTATTAAACTTACTTATCCTTCTAAGAACTAACTATAGGTTAACCTCTAGGTAGACCTTTACACTTTAAACACTCTTAAAGATAAGTAATATCTTAATAAGTATCTCTACTAAAACTATAGTAAGCTATACTAAGATAGCTCGCCCTAATCTCTATAATAGAGAACGCGATAAGCTTAAGGACTAGATTCTCTAGTTTAATCTATTTTTTAAGTTTAAAGATAAATAGGTTAACTCTACTAATTATAGATACCTTATAGTAAGTTATCTATATAGATATACTATAACCTAGATTAAACTATACCTTAGAAAGTATATAAATACTTCTAACTTTAATAAAGATATTAATAAGATATTTAAAGATTATAAGACCTTTAAGAATTACTTATAAGGATAATTTAGAATTATTAATAAGAAATCTAGGGTAGACTATATAATCTAATAACTTAGATAGACTAAGTTAGCTACTAACTACGCTAGCGTCTTCTAAGGATACGCCTTAAGTATAAACTAGGATAATAAGGCGCTAATAGTTATATACTAATAAGGACTTAAGAATAGAGTTAAGAAAGAACTTATATATAGTAGCGCTATACTTAATATACTTATAGATTTAATCTAAGAGTTAGTTTGCGTTAATAACGCACTCTATAAACTATACTAAGAAATCTACTTAGTTAAGACTAACTAGTTAGTATAACGCAAGAAGAGATATTATATTAAATAGTTAGGTTACTAGATAGTACCTAGAGGCGTAGTACTCTCTACTAGGATAAACTAGTATAACTCTAATATAATATAACTAGATAATATTAATAGAGGTAAGAGTTTTAGAAGAGAAGAATAGAAGAAGCTATATAATAAAGAGAATATTACCTATTATAGCTATAGTAAGATAGGCTATATAGCTAGAGACTATAAAAGTAAGAATAAAGTAGTAAGATAACTAAATATTCTCTATAAAGTAGTACCTAACTAAAAGAAAGAGGCTTAGAGTATTATTAGTACGCCTAAGGTCTAGATTAATAGATATTATAAGGATACTATTATAGGACTAGAGAATCTTACTCTTATTAAGATAGACTTAGAGGAGGAAGAACCTACCTTAATACTTACTAATAAGTATAAGTTATATAATAACGCACTCTAACTAATAGAGATTAACTAGACTAAATTTAGTAAAATAGCTATATTCTAAGAAGTAAACTAGCTACCTATACTATATATCTATAAAGAAGAGTTTATTACGCTTATAGACTAAATTAAATAGCTATTATAATACCTTAATAAGGTTAATATTAAGTATATCTATAAGAAACCTAATATTATAGCTATAATATAATAAGACTTCTATAAGCTAGTATAAGAAGTATAATAAGATAAGGAAAATATTCTACCTAAATTATAGAAGTTTCTACTAATAATAGAGAAACTAGACTAGGTTAGTAATATAACTAAGTTATAGAAGGAACCTATATAGATAGTTATAGAGGATCTAAACTATATATAATAGGTATAAGAAGACTAGAATACTCCTTAGTATAGCTATAAGAGAAAGGCTAAGGTTATTAGTAAGGATAATAATAATACCTACTAGATAGACCTAAGAAACCTAATATATACTAATATAATCTAGATAGTATATATATATAACTACTATAAGACTTACTACTTAAGTAAGAAAGGCTTATTATAGTTTCTAAGGAAACTAGGTAGAGTTAAGCGTTATAAGTAGTAATAGTTTAACTATAGAAGTAATCTATACCTATAATATCTTTAGAATAAAAGAGAGAGAGTATACTTCTCTAGGTATAATAATCTATAGAAGATTATTTAGATATAGTAGATATAGCGAAAAGAATATAATAAAGAATATACTTAGAAATATAGATAATCTAACTAGTAAATATACCTTAATAAGAAATATAACCTTTACGCTATAGTTAAGAATTTCTATAGATTTAGAAATTAGGCTTTTTTAGGCCTATAAATAGCCTAGAGCGGCTAGATAAGAAGATTAATATAGTAGATTTCTTTAGCTAACTTCTTAAGCTACTAGTATAGCTTAGAGGATATTAGATAATAGTATTAGTAGATTTAGGATTATAAGTAAACTATATTTTAGCGCATATAGTATAGATAGCTAGACTAAAGGTACTATAGAAATAAGAAGCTTATCTACTATATATAGCTAATAGAGAGCCTATACTAGATAATAGTTAAATTATATATAAGATTAAATAAGTAATACTTACTATCTAAAGATACTATAAGAAGTTAGACCTAGATATCTTTAGACTAGCTATCTATAATATTATATTAGGGCTTCTCTAGTTATAAGAATATAACCTATAGATTAACTAGAAGTTAAAGATATTCTTATTTAAGTGCTATAGACTAGACGTAACTATAAGCCTACCTACATATTATTATTATATAATAGTAGATAAGAGAAGAAAGATTATAATATATAATATTACTAAGAGATAGTAAACCTCGCCCTATAAGAATAGCCTTAAGAAATAAGAGTCTAACTTAGTAGACACTAATAGAAAGCTATTAGGTTATAAAGCTAGAGAATTAGAGAAACACGTAACTCTAGGATACTCTAATAAATATAGAGAATTCGTATATTTATTTTAGAAAGTAGTAGATAACTAAGTATTACTAAAGAATTAGCTCTAGAACTATAAGATTATCCTATAGAAAGGAAAGTAACTAACTTTTAGCCTAATTTATAGATTATTAGAAAAAGAATTAAGCACGCTACGCGATTATATTAAGGTAAGCCTAGTAAAAGGCTATATTAGGCTATTATAGTTACTAGTAGAATATCTAATTATATTTATTCTAAAGAAAGATAGAAAACTAAGACTCTATATAGACTATTATAAGCTTAATAATATTATAGTTAAGAATTAATACTCTCTACTAAATATTATAGAACTTTAAGATTAATTATCTTATATAAAGGTTTTTATAGTATTAGACCTTTAAGATAGATACTATCTTATTAGGATTAAGAAAGGTAATAAGTAGAAAATAGTATTCTAAATAAGATATAAATATTATAAATATATAGTTATACTATTTAGGCTTATAAATACTCTAGCTACGTTTTAAGAGCTTATTAATAATATATTAAGAGTATACCTAGATATCTTTATTATAGCTTATTTAGATAATATTCTTATCTACTCTAAGACTTAAGAGAACTATATTAAATATATTAAGATAGTACTAAGAGCCCTTAACTAGTTTAATCTCTAACTTAAGCTAGAGAAGTATAAATTCTATAAGACTAAGATTAACTTCCTAGAATATATAGTAGGAGTAGATAGAGTATATATAAGTAAAGATAAGATTAAGGTAGTTAAGAAATAGCTATAACTAGTAATAGTTAAGGAAATCTAGTTATTTCTAGAATTTCTAAACTTTAATAGATAGTTTATTAAGAATTATTTAAAGATTACTATACCTTTAACTAGACTTATAAGGAAGGATGTACCCTTTAAGTAGAGTAAGAAAGTAGAGAAAGCCTTCTAGAAGCTTAAGAATATAAGTATAGAACTACTATACTTCTATATATTCTAAGTAGAATAACTACTACGCTTTAAGACTAACGCCTTAGATCTTACGCTAGGTAAATACATAAGTTAATTATATAAAGATAAATAGTACTCTATTACCTACTACTCTTATAAATTTATAGGACTAGAAGAATAATATAATATTTATAATAAGAAGCTACTAGCTATTATTATATACTTATAGTACTAGAGAGTATACGTAGAAAGCTACTTAGAACTTATAATATATATAGATTATAAGAATCTAGTAAACTTTATAACTATAAAAGTACTTAACTATAGATAGGTAAGATAGTTAGAGATATTAGAATAATATAAGTTTAGAATTGTATATATACTAGAAAAGAAGAATAGTAGAGTAGACGCTCTTAGCTATAGACTAGATATTATAGGAACTAAGGAAATTATTAATACTATAATACTTAGAATTAATAAAGATAGATTCTTAGGACTAGCTAGAACGCTAAATATACTCCTTAATATAGAAAATAATATACTAGAAGAATTATAGAATATAATTATATAGTAATACTATAATAACTCTATATATAGTTATCTAGGTATTACTAGAATAATAGAACTTATTAGATAAAACTATAAGTTTATATAAATAAAGAAAAAGGTTACCTTATTTATTATAAAATATATAGACTATTAGAGAAATAAATATAGTACCTACGCACCTTATAGTAAGATATAAGCTCTAGAGCTATCTAAAGAATCTTAGGAAGATATCTCTATAGACTTTATTACTAGCTTACTAGTCTTAAGAGACCTAGCAATAAATATTAGATATAATATAATTCTTATTATAGTTAATTAATTTACTAAGTAAGTAAAGTATATACTATTTAGAAATAATTTTATAGTAGTAT
>JAXRVH010000048.1:0-215492 GCA_034640345.1 Drechslera avenae
AAGGGAAGGAAGGAAGGAGGGCAAAGGAATTATGGTACGGAGGCGCGGCGGAGGCGACGGCGACGACGACGGTGGCGTGCACACGCCCCCCCCCCCTTAGGGACGGGAGGAAATTTTATTTTTCTAATGCATGCTGCTCTGTTCTCCGCGTTTCTACTGTTATTGTTTTTTGTTTTTTTTTGTTTTCCCTCCAAAATACTGTACGTTGGGGAAGGGGGTTAGGTGAGAGTAACGGTGGTAAGTGTAGTAATGTTGTATATGCATAAAGTATGCCGGGGGTGTCTGTTCGAAATGGAAAATTCGCCAAGGTCAGGGGACGAGTCGAGTCAAATGTCAGTCGTAAGATGTATTATCTCTGGTTGCATTTGTGGGCCCAGGGGCGGTATGGGAGCGAGTTTGCGTGGCAGCAAAAGCCCGCCCCAAGTACGGTGGTCAATAGTGAGGTTGCAAATAGGTATGAAATATCGTATCAAATTGTAGGTGAAGATGTCTTCACTACTGCCTATGACCCTTTGCCTAGGCTGGCGACTTTGTTCCTGTTCCCTTGACCAAAAAAACGCCTGTCCATGCCGCTCTGCCCTACTCCCTCTGATGAAAGCCTCGAGGGTTCTTTTTTGTGGTATATCGACTGTTGAATGGAAGAAAATGAAGGAAACTGTCATCGTAGCATCGTGAACGCCCGCCTATCCCAATAACACCATCCGCCCACCGGGTCCTGTTGATTGCCCTGGAAGATGTGTATGTGTGCATGTGTGCAACTGTTGCCCCCTCGACTGCTCTAGTGCTTGTTGGACAGGAAAGTGTGCTTCTCGAACGACATGCGCCTCTGCCTCTCTGCAGCACTCATCTCCGAAACATTGTTCGGCGGAATCTCGTACTTTGCGTTAACCGCCAGAGGAGCGAAAATCTTCGGGCCAAGGATTTGTCTAAACGAGGTCAGCAATGTGGTACGCAAGCTTCGTGTCTAATGGCTTTGCTTACGAATCGGCAGGGTTGGTGCGGGGAGAAGATGGCGCGCTGATAGTGCTAGCTTCAGAGGGCGGGGCGCCAAAGCTGGAGACTGAGGAGACTGATTCATGGCGGTGTGGTCGGTTGGAAAGAAACCCGTGAGCAGGCATGATGGGCTCAGTGGGAGATGGCTGGACGGGAGCAACTGCTTGCTTGACAGGTGTGTTGACGGCGAGAAAGGTTCTGGGGAAGGGAATGTGGTAGGCTGAGCTAGTGGAAGACATTGCGCCAGGGTGGAAGTGTTTGTTGTTGGTGGTTGGGTGGTTGGCCGTTGGCTTGGAGTGGACGTGGTTTGAAAGGGTTGGGCTATCAAAAGATGGAGTTGGTGTTTAGGAGACTGGAGGGGGCAGTGGGCACGCCTTATATGCGAAGCAAAGAGTAGTTAGCAGCAATTGTGCAAGTCTTCAGGCCTGGTGTTGTGCGTGGGTCACGTAGCGCTGCCGAGGGGTCCGCTGGGGCAAGCGTGCATCAAGGGACGTCTGTAACTGGCTGGAGCGCGTGGTGATCTATCAAAAGCAAGGGCGACGCTTGTACCGTCCCCGCTTGTCGAGCGTAGGAAGTGCTTCGAATGTGGACAAGCTCGCTAGCATGAAAGATCCGGAACCGAAAAGGCTGGGGTTGCAGCGCGGGATGTCGCAGATGCTTCCGCACGCTGTGTCTTGGCCGTGGAGGTTTGATTGACCCCGCCCTGTCGATCGTATTGGTCCGGTGCGCTAGTGATGGTCCGGTGTAGATGGCGCCCTGGACTGATAAGAACCACCAAGAGCACGTGCTTGTTTCGACTGCGTAAGCGTCTTTGACCTGAGTACGTGTATGATCGTCGTGTATTCCGAGGCCGACTGTTGGACTCAGACGCGCTTGGCGGGCCCCGTCCACAAAGTTAGAGTGCGATTCTGGGGTTCGCCGTGGGGCCGCCGTGGGCGGAACCTTGGACGTCTGTGTGTCTAGGTTCCAGAATTGGTTTGGGAACGTTGAGAGAGGAAAAGCTCGCTTGGCAGTCTCCATGTTTGGGACTGTGGGCGACTACTAGACACAGCTTGGCAAAAGGTCAAGCTGTTTCGCGCGGCAGAGTGGAGAATCCCATGGTAAGCAGCGAGAGAGCAACAAGCAGCGCTTAATTTTAACAGGGGGGAAAATGGTCTTTGTCCGGCAACAATTCGACTCCCGAAGCACGTCGTGCTGCACCCTAACCGCCGGCTACCGGACGACCGCTGGATGTGTAATGTAATCAGTGATGGACTTGGCCTCTAGGAAACGTCCAAAACTGTGGGAAAAACGGGATGCGAAATTTCAGCATCCAAGCCTGCTCTCTGCAAGCTTGTCAAGCCCTTGCGGGTCCTCCATCACTGCAGGCACACACTAGAAGATGAGGTGAGTGGAGTAAAAGCCAGAAAACCCCACCACGTTGATGTAGCTAGGAGGCTTGTGGTTAGGACTCGTAGGCATGTTTCTGATCAAGCAATAGCTGCATCTGCATGGGCTATGCATGGAGTAAGAGGATGACGCGCCTCCTACACGACGCAGACGAAGCTTGTGCTATAGGCTCGATTTCTCGGCGCTCCGCAGGGTGCTGAATATACAGGAAGCTTGCATAAGATTTTCCGTCCGGTGGTGAAGCGCGTGCCTCGCATCATGCGGAAGGTAGGAATAAGCTGCAGGCGGATCCGCCTCCATGTGTGTGTGTGTGTGCGTGTGCGTGTGCGTGTGCGTGTGCGTGTGAGTGAGCAGAGTGTGTAAGCCGAAGGAAGCCTACATGCTTGCAAAAGGGGGTCGTGTAGCTTTGCGTCATGGTGTGATAAAAAGACGACGAGGGGGGCTGACGGGTGGAGAGACGTGATGATGGCAAAATCTTCCGACGCCTAGATTCGGCGAGCGAGGCCATCTTATCTCCGTCCGCATCCTGCACCCAAGCGAGACTTGCTCCTGTCGCCAACCCACCTCAATCACTGCACACCTTCTCAACACAACCTCCTCGACCATTCAGTCAGTTGATAAGACATTGCACCTTGGATCTGTACGCTGCTCTAGTGGCCACCTGTCCGGATCCACCGGCTTTTCGCCGAATCGTGCAGCGCTCATTTCTGCTCACATGTCGTCTTCTGACGTGGGCAAGATCTTCGACGCGCAGGGGACAACGGTGCGGCGAAAACCACAGCCATTGGAGCAGACAAAACCAACTCTCACTTCCAACGCAATGGTCAGTCTTCAATTACGTGCTCAGATGTGCGCAAGCTTGGCCGCTCGGCGTTGCCCGACAGGGCTACAAGTTAGCCACGGTGTCGTGCATAAGTAGCAAGACCTTACTACGATCCTCCCTGCCAAGCTGTCAGTCGCCGATCTCATCTTACAGTCTTGTCTGCCGCTGTTATGTTGCTATACATACTTGTCATTATGAAGGATGATTATGGACCAGAAGGAGCTGCACAACCTGGACACTGGATACGGGATAATCCTCCCAACCTTCCCAAATGCGCTAGTGCAAACGCGACGATACGTGTACAGGTTCAACACTGGCTAATCTCGTTGTTCATGAAACTGATACCAGCAAGTCTAGTCTACGATTAGTGCTCTGGCCTAATTTACGCGGTACGTCTCTCGGTAGGGATTTTAGATGAACGTCGAATTCTACCTAGGTACCTCGGCCAGCCTTCTCGGTCCAACTTCTTAAAGCACCACCCGGGGCTCCTGCCATACGCTATGCGGAGTCGCTCAATGTAGCGGCGGTACCCAGCGGGAGATGCGCACTACGACCATAATGGAACGAGCGGTGTGAATAGATCCGACTCGGCCCATGGCTCAAGTGGGGAACCCCATACTATAGTGTGGGGTGAGCTTCCGGTGAATGATATGGAGTATTAAACTGCTTCCTCGAGGCCTTGTCACATGCCTAAATTGTATCAAGGAATGTGGCGTAACGTGTCGGATATACTATTGGAAGGAAAATTGTGAGTGTGGACATTTCACGGACCACAAGACGAAAGCGTCCTTCCTATGGCGAAACACACCGGTGGGCTAGACTTCAGTTCGTTAGTATCTGTGGTAAAGATCCCGCAGGATGTATGAGATATGCTCGCTAAACATTTATAGGCGCGCTTAGTTCAAGGTAAACCATCGGTGCCTCATGGTTGCAAGGAGCTTCCTACCTCTTCTGTACCCTAGGTCCGTGACATTGGTAACTTGCATGAACGCAATCGACGGGTGTAGATACCGAGTAGATCGATTGTTTGACGTTTGATCGAGAAGTGCGGCTATGGCCCGCACACCCAACCCAGGTAGCATATCTGACACCGGTCATCCGTTTCGTAGCTGCTGTAAAGCAGTGACACTGTTCCCACTAAGCAAGTCATGTATGCAAGTGGCGAAAGGTGTTGAGAGCCTGGAACTTTAGGTAGCAGCGCTTAGTAAGTAGTACGGTGCGTTATTATGCTCAATTCCCCCATTGCTGTTGTCGTGGAATGCCAAGGGGTCAAGTTTAGTACAGGTGTTCATCACGTTCAAGACAAGCGCAACATGGTTTGCGGCCACGTCTTCCGGTGAACTATCGACTCCTCTTTCATTGATACTGGCATCTGTTCCGACGTTCCAGACTTCTAGACCTACTGTTCTCCGCGGCCCGTTGTGTTGCGCTGTTGACTGACTCACTTCGCCAGGTTGGCACAAGAGCGGCGCATCCGATATAGATTACGCGCGTGGTGAGGCAGAGTAAAAGCGATACAAGGGCAACAAATGCATACATATATCGTGTTGGTTCTCGTAAGTAAGGAATGGATAAGATGAGGGGTAATGCACGAAGTTGATATAACGTTTTCTACCTAGTGTTACTTCTATTTGTATAGCTTTGACAGAATTTCGGATCCCCTCAAGCTTTGTTGAGCTACAAAAGCAGAGTGAAATCTACATCCCGAAGCCGAGACCTGGTCCTTCAACTAGAATTAGGACTAGAACCAGAGGTTTTAGCGATTGGTCTGTCGCTAACGCAACCTTTTGTTATTCAAACAGGTTTCTACCATGAATTATCTAACGAGACACAGCTCGTGTATGCGATAGAGTCGCCCTGTCTTTTAATCTTGAATAGTCTTGTTCTTGAGGCTACTCTTCTCATCTACTATTCTAACATAATAGGATACAGGGCCATGGGTAAGTAACAAAGCATGTATGCATTACGAAGACAAGGCTTCAAAAAAGCAACATTCTAAAAAGCAACAGCTTCCAAGAACATCCAAAGCAGATTCCGGGACCCCATTGCCATGCCGGATGCATTACCTACAATTGTATTCATTTGTGCAAATCACAGTAGTTGGATTGCTTACCACATAGACTAATGGGAGTAAGGCCTAGGAAGCAGATGCGAGGATAACAATATAAAAGCGCAGCCGGAGAAGACATTGTAACCATCAATCTCAAACACACTCTCCATACTCTATTTATCCACTCGTGTATACAATGAGGGCCCCTTGGATATCCCTTGTTTCCGCCCTGTGTGCGAATGTCTACGCTCAAGGCACCCAACAACCACTCGGCTCCCTCAGCTCCCTTAACCTTTTCGGGAACTCGTACGAGTGCGAGAGCGGTAAGTAAACAGGATAGTAGCACTGGACTTAGCTAATATATAATATTAGGAGTGACGCCTTCGATTACCTGTACAGATCCTTTGTCAAACGATGATAACTGCTCGTGCACTTGTACAGACGGCCTTACGTTTAAGCAACCCCCTCCCTCGGCTTCTCAGGCTGGGGGCAGTGGCCCTGCTCTCGTCGACTGCGAGGCAGGCAAGAACGAATCTCTCAAGCGCGAGCAGGATCTGATGGATCAGCTCAATGCGAAACAACAAGAGCTCCTCAAGCGCGAGCAGGAATTCTCAAAAGAGCTGGAAAATTGCGAGAGCATCTTCAAATACATGGGGTGTTACGCTAATCATGATGGCAAAGGACCATTAGCAGCGGGATATACAAAAGACGTTGTGAACACGGTTGAGGCATGCGAGTTAAAATGTCGTGATTTCGCGTATTTTGCTGTTGAAAATACACTCTACTGTACATGCGGGAATAGCTTTCGCAATGTAAGCCCGCATGCTCCAGATGCAGAGTGCTCTAGCAAATGCCCTGGTAACTCAAGTCAGTCTTGTGGGGGTTCGTTGAGGGCATCCATCTATGCCAAAAGTGCTCAAAGACAAAAGTAGATACCGAGCTAAGATTATAGAATCTTAAATAATAAATGGAGTTGTAAAGACCGAATAATATATTCTGTAAGCGAGTGTTACGGGTGCATAGGCATATAGGTTAATGAATTAGGACGAGTTTAATTGAACACTATTCCATCGCGACTAATGCAAGCCCAGCTATCGTCAACTGGCAGCGTTTCAGCTCATCTAGGTGAGCAAGTGTGTCCTAGAAGAAAGAGCGTCACCAGCTAAGATTATTCTTCAGCGCAGAGATAGGTGGCTTACCATCTTGGCACGTGAGCAGAGCGTCAAGAAGCATGCCGCCAGTCAAGTCGTTCACCGGATGGATCAAGAAACTTTGAGGAAAGTTGTTAAAACAACAGCTACACCCCACTTCTAGCTTGGCAGTTCACTTCATGTTCGCTTGTCGGCAACAAGAACTCCCATCCGGGCAAGCTTACCGATGAACACTCAGTCATGTTACAACCCGACAAGCATATCGCAACATTGACGCCATCTCCTGTACCCATGAACACTATTCATAGATTTGAGAAATCAAAACATGCAAATATATATATCTACGCTCGCCATGATTGCTTGAAGGTTAAATGCGAATCCAGTCGTTCTCCTTTGCTGTCATCAAAGCTTCCCAAACGTATACTCATTGTCATTCCTTTCTTCCTCCGAATCGTTTCTTGAAATGCTACATGTAGCTTCATGCCTCGCCGAAAGCAAATACCCTCCAATTCTTCCCTAGGATCTCTACACCCTTCTCCAGACCCCATCCCTTGATCTTACATATCCTCGTTACAATATCCTCCAACCTCCTGTCCATCTCCTCTCCCGCAGTATGCAAATCGCTCTCCACGAGCAGCATATGGTCTGGTACGATTTTGATCAGATCCACAAAGCTCGCCGGTGTCTCGTCGTCCATTGCATCGGAGAGATTGATTGCAGTGCTGAAACTAGCAAACATCTGCACCGGGATTGCAGGACTGAGATACTGTTTAAAGTTTGAAATATTTCCAGAGTAAGAATGCAGACATATGCGGGGTGGGTATGGCTTGCGTGTCGTGTTTCTCTCCTTTGTTTCGTCTTGGCTGGCTTCTTGGCTGGCTTCGGCTTTGGGATGGTCGGTTCCACGCTTCTTTCGCTCACGTTTACTCAACACCTCCTTTTCATGTCCCTTCCACAGATCGGACAGCACCTCTAGAACCAATCCATGAGCTTGCACACCGTGCACACTGACCGCCCTACCCATCTCAGCAGCGAGTTGTAATTGCAGCTTGAAGATCTTCTTCTGGTGTGTAGGAGTGGTCCGAAATGGCGTCAGACGGCGGCCTTCGCGGCCACCAGGCGTAAGGCCATTGTTCCGTTTAGACCAAAGATCTGGGTTGCCTGCCCAGGCTTCGGGGATTCTAAATGCGCGATCAAGGCCAATCTCGCCGATTAGAGCATACGGATGCTTCTCGAGATTTTTCCGTGTATGGTCCAAGAAGGCAGAGAAAGATGTTGGATCTGGTAGAGAGAGGTAGACTTGGCGATCTTCTTCGCTGGGCGTTTCCCGGGAAGGTTGCAGGACGGATCGGTAGTGTGCGATTTTTGCCTCGCCTGTAAGGTTTTCATGGTTCTTGCTTTCTACATCTTCTCCTTCTGTGAGGTACATTTGATACGAGAACCAGGGATGCCAGCCAAAGCATGGAACGATACACTCTTGTTTTGACCACTGTGCTGGATCGGAGGATCTGATACCATGCTCGTCCGCCGCTGACATGACCAGATCTTGGTCTTCGGCCCGTGTTGCCATGACCGTGAGAACCCGCGCTTTCATATTCTGTATCGTTTCAATGCTGGACATTGTGTCTGTGGGGTGGCAGTGCGCATCGTAAACACCTAGGTGCCATGGAAAGGATTCCTCCATGTTTCCGGCCGCCATCATAAGCTGTCGATGCTGATAATGATGTTCGAGTGTGCGAAAGGCTGTACAGCGAACGAGCTTTTCTCTGGCCAACTACGGAAGTGATGGTGTTTTGACCGCAATTCCTGTAGGCACGTTACTTGCTGGCCGGTCTCGAAGGAAATCTACACTATGACGTACATGTGAGGCTACCCAGAACCTTGGAAGGAACCCTTTCGGGCATGGCGCTTCCTACCCTCGAACCCCACAACATTACAAAGCAGACATCCGACAACTCCGACAATCCTCTGGTTCCTCAATTTCCATGTCCACCAGCCATGACCCTGTATGTCTCGGCTTCGATGGTTCCCAAACTCAAACCTCGCCGAATACCATTTGCCGTTTTGGGACCGCCATGCATACATATAAGCGTGTTACACGCGCCGGTATCACCAGTACTTTCCAATAGACATACAAGCTGCCGTTTGGGGCAAGCCGGTCAGCACTGCAGTACCTACGCCATGACGTCGCGTTAGCTATACGCGCGCGCGTCTGCGCGAGTTGCTTTTCAAGCTCAGCATACGCCCTGAACGGAGAAGACAACGTAGAGGCGAATTACATGCCTTTGCAAGCGACACATCTAGACATTGAACGCCCCTGTTGGTCGGACTTGAGTTTATCGGTGTACCGAGGGTGCACTTCAAACGAGTTGCCCCTCTCTACATTAGGCAGTCACAATAGGGTTTGTATGCTCTTCAAGATATATAAACTACTTTATACTTTTGTATTCGCCAATTATCTTTTCCTCATTTAAGATTGGCTTTTTTTATACCGAATAATCACATCCAAATTTCTCAGAATTCGTTGTATAAAATAAACCCTTCCTTGGCCTGCCTAGAAATTTCAAAATACAAACAACTTTACTTCGGAACACAACTACCCACCATGCCCGGACGCCTCCAAAACAAAATCGCCATAATAACAGGCTCCTCCTCAGGCATAGGCCGCGCCATAGCCCTCGCCTTCGCATCCGAAGGCGCCACAATCGTCTGCTCTGACCTCCGCGAAGAAGCCAGACCCGAACTCGCCACCGACGCCTCCCCTCTGACCACGACGCAAGAGCTTGCAAGACTAGGTGCAAACGCCCTATTCGTAAAATGCGACACCACCTCGTCCTCGGACGTGCAGGCCCTTATCCAGCAAGCCGTCGAAGCGTTTGGAAGAGTAGACATCATGGTCAACAACGCCGGCGTCTCGCTTGAAGGCGAATGGCATGGCGAAAGGCCGATTTGGGAGTACGACGATGCTGCATTTGAAACAACGATGCAGGTCAACATCAAAGGCGTCTTCTTGGGCACAAAGTACGCGAGCAAGCAGATGATTGCGCAGGATGCGGGACCCGGTGGGGACAAGGGCTGGATTATCAATCTTTCCAGTATATTTGGGTTGGTGGGTAAATCTGGTGTTTGTAAGCTTCTTCTTCTTTTTTTGAGGGGGGGTTGGAGGAAAAAAAACATATCAAATAGCCTAACTGACTTTCTCTCCTTGCTTTATAGCTGGCTACGCGGCCTCTAAACACGCCGTCTTGGGCATCACGCGCTGTGCGGCTTTGGACTGCGCGCCCCACAACATTCATGTCAACGCGCTTTGTCCGGGCTACACGGCAACAGCGCTCATCTCGCGCGTCTTCGCGCCACAGGCAGCCGAGGTGAAGAAGCTTGTTGATTCGCGACATCCGCTCAAGGGAATGGGGACGCCGCAGGATGTAGCCAGAGCGGCAGTTTTCCTGGCAAGCGAGGACGCAGCGTGGGTTACGGGGGTGGGCCTACCCGTTGATGGAGGGTATAGCTGCGTGTAAAAGGACATGGACACTGTGTTAGACAAGACATTGTAACCCCAAAGAACAATTTCACCCCATGAATGTTTAACTTGTTTTATTGCAGTTTTGCGACCATTTTCATACAACTTGGGAAGATGGGAAGCCACGACGTCTCAGTCTTCTCTTGCTCCCACCTCTCTCCCCAAGTTACTAACCGCAAAAAGTGGCAATCTGACCCAAAAAGAACAAAATGAAAAGGTAGACAAGGGAAACGAGTACAGACAGCAGCAGACACAGACGCACCAGATTAACATCTCCAGTCTTCGGCAACGCAACGGGGGTACAAAGACCCTTAGCAAAAAGTGTATATGCCTCCCAAAAACAAACGCCATAAGCTATGCATGCTAGGTTCGCAATTCAAGAGCGAGAAGAAGACGTCAGGGACGAAGAGGTACGGAGGCGGGATCGACTAGGAAAATAAGGCAGGGAACGCGAATGTATACGGTGACGTCGACGAGTGGCTGACCAGACGGACATGGGGCGGAGGGCGTTGTTCTCCTTGTTACTACAGATAAGAGGGTTTCATCAGTCAAGCTGAAAAGGGACGTGGAATGTATGGTATGGTATGATACAAGCATGTGTGCGAGGGAATATAGGCAAAGGTATGGCGCGACGCGTATACAAGGTATTACCTCGCGACACGGTGGATCAGCCTAGACATTTGTTAGCCGTGTATTGGGTTGAAAGCGAAGAGAGAGAGAGAGTAATGTTTACCTCAAGGTACTAATAGCGAAGGTGGCGATCCACGCAATGAGCGCAATAAACAGCGTAGCTGTCAAGCCCTTTTGCCTCTCGCATATACTCTGTCTGTATGGGCAAGCATTGGTCCTATCCGACTCCACGCACGCCCACTTGTCGTCTGTGAGTGCCTGGAAAGCCAGACTAAGGTTTGCAGATTCGAAGACGATGAATGCCAAGTCGAGGAAAATTAGAGACATCTTGGCGTTGTGTGACCGCAGGCCCAGGGGCTTGGAGGTGTATTCATCGTAGGTGATGTAGACGGTGTAGAGGACAGCGACAATGTCGACGAGTATGGCCATCCAGGTCGACGAGTTGTTGTTGCAGCCATTGTTATTGGAGTGCCGGTAGATGGAGCATGCGAGGGAGAGGGCAAGGATGGAGAAGATGAGGACACATGCGCGGACTAGGGCCGGGACCATGGGGTGGTTCATGATGGTGTTGTGGAAGCGCACAAGTCTGCGCTTCCTCTTCTCGGAGGTGAAGAGCCAGAAGCCTTTTGTGTCTTGGACGCCATTGTCCTTGTCGATGGGCTCCCACTTTTGCTCCAGATCAGGCATGTTTTCCTTGAGCCAGTCGTCGTCCACAATCTGGCCTCGCGACGATATGGGCCGTTCATGGTTGGAGGCGCTGGTGAAGTTCTTCCATTTTGGGGCGCTGTCGCTCACGGGCGTGCTCAGCGTCACCGGGGCGCCCTCGCGGGCATGGTCAAACTTGCGGCCCGGGACATTAGACTTGGGCGTAGGGCAGAAGTTGTGGTTTGCGTGACGGACAGTGGTGGGGGTGCGGGGGAGGAGGAAGGCAGTAGCATCAATGCCCTCCTCCTCGTCTTCGGCCGACTGGACCCAGGGTGGGAGTGAACGGGCGGCACGCTGCCTCTCCCTGTTCTCAGCACTCGTGGTTGTACTCCGGTGTGAGGACGCCAGCGTGCGCGGAGTACTGGATATGGACTGTGAGTGGCTCTTCCTCGAGGGCAGGCCGTCGTGAGTGTCCTTTGTAGCTTGGGAGTCCTTTGAGCCCCCCGACTGGGCGCTGACTCTGGACTGTGGGCGATGTAGCGAGTATGTAAGGGAGGAGGCTGTGGGCGGAGGGATGGGCGAAGGTAGCAGTCTGTTTGCAGAGGACGAGGTCAACGTGGGCGACTGTTGTTGGCCAGGGTCCAGGCGAAGGAGTTGGTCAGTGGCAGTGGTGGTGGTGGCAGCAGTGCCATTGGCGCTGCCGTGTCCATGGTCGCTCGTTCTGCGCTCTCCCATGGGGTTGCTGGTCATTCTTGTCAGGGAATGTGAGGGGCGTCCTCGTCGCACCAGCGGGACCCTTTACCAAGCACCCGGCTGGATGTCGCGCCTAGAAGGCGAGTCGGGCGTTCGGCCTGCTTGGCGGTGAAACAGCGACGGCGACAAGGACAACGACGCGAGCGGATTACGTGGGAGCAAAGTAGACGACGCGCGATGACAGCATGTCCGGCGGGCGTGGTGATGGTGGGCTGTGGAGTGAGGCGGCGCGGCAGGTGGCAGGGCGGGTGAGGGCGACAGCGAGAGACGGGGATCACGGGGCCACGGGCGCAGTGCGTTGAGACGGCGAGAGGGGGGTGAAGGTAGCTGTCGTGGTGCGATTTGGGGGGATGTGGAGCGTTGGGAGGCCCGTGAACGCAGCTGGGCGTACACGGGAGATTGCTTGTTCGTCGATCAGGAAACAGGGATTTAGGCGCGCTGTCAGATGGCCCCAAAGACTGGATGGCTGGCTTACGGTACTGTGCTGTACTGTCTTGTACTGGCTTCCTGGCCTCCTGGCTTACCGGTACTGGCCTACTGACCCAAGTACTAGCTTACTGTGCTTGCTTGCTTGCTGGCTGGCTTGCTGGCTGGCTGGGCACACAATCAGCATGCTGAGGTCATGGCTATGCAAGTCCCGCAGCCTAGCTTACGCGCCCATGCAATTCCACACGGCTAACAAAACATTTTTGCATAGCGCATCGTCTGCCCTGCCAGGGCCTTGTTTGAACCCAGACTCGAACCTGCGTCATGTTGCACACGGCGCCCGTTTGACCTTCATCCTGTCACCTGCGCATTGTGCGCTTACCTAAACACCCTCTCCTTCCTGCAACCACACCTGGGCATCATGCGCCTCTTCCTGCTGCCCATCTCCACCCGCCGCTCGCTCATCTACTGCGAGAAGCTGCACCAAAAGGCGCCCAAGGACCGCTCCTACTATGACAAAATCACCCTAAAGGCCAGCGAGACCTGGGTCGGCTGGGAAAAGGACGAAAAGGCCGTCTGGGACTGGAAGCGGAAAGTCACCTTCTACGGCAACCAGGCCCTGAAGCGGATACCGTACGAAGAGTGGGGGCTCAAGACCATACCCACACTCACTGCCAAGCGGAAGCAGGACATTGTCGACGGCAAGGCAAGCTATGAGGTTCTCTTCCCAGGCAAGTACCTGCCCCAGGACCGCGTGCCGGGCCTGCTCGAGAAGCTGGCCAAAGACCGCCAGAACATGCACCGGTCCAAGTTGATCTGGAGTGTCGTCATCATGCCCTTTACTGCGCCCTTTATGCTGGTGCCCGTCATTCCCAATCTGCCCTTCTTCTACGTCCTCTACCGGGCGTGGTCGCACTGGAAAGCACTCGGCGGCTCAAGGCACCTCGAGTTCCTCCTCAAGCACAACCTCCCCAAGCCCCACCCGTCTGCCATTCTCGATGAGCTCTACACGGCCGGCCTCATGTACCCTACCCGCGCACTCTCCCGCCTCGCCCCTCCCCCAACCCCGCAGCAGGCACAAGAGGTCGCAAACGTAGTGCACAAGCAGACGAACAACGAGACAGAGGATGTCATGGTCCTACAGCGATGGAATGGCAAGCTGATTGCCGAGAGGTTTGACCTGCCTGAGATGGAGGTCGAGATCGAGCGTGCAGTCGGACAAGTCGAGGAGGCCATCAAGTCGAAAGAAAAGCGGATCGAGGAGAAGCTCGAACAAGAGCGAGCAACCAGCGGCAACAAGGTAAGAGCAAAGGATGTGCTGCCCGAAGAAATCCTCGAGACGATACATGAAAAGGCCGAAGACGTAGCAGAAGAGGGCAAGCAGGAAGCCAAGAAGGCGATCAAGTCGTAAGAATATATGATATCATGAGTTCAAGACGGCATATAGAACGGGCGTTGGCGGCTGTGTCTGTACGATACCACGCATAGCATCTGTACGATTGGATGCATCACGAAGTTTAGAAATGTCATTATTTGCGTATACAGTAAAGTCTCTCTACAAATCGACTAAATCACACCACAGAAGCGTCATTGTACCCCATCCCTACCCTAACCTACAGTTCGCTCTTCTCGCTTACAACTCCTCCAACCTCTTCCTCTCCCACAACACCGGCCCATCATGTCCATACAACGGATCCCTCTTAAACCACTCCACCCTCGCAGCCGCCTTCGCCTTGTCCTCCTCCCCTGCCTTTCCATAACACATGTCCCAATTACAGCCCTCTGGATACGCCCCCACCATCTGGAACCCACCCTCCAAATCCTCCAGCAACCGATGCCCCACACCCGCCGGCACCACAATCGCATCCCCAGCCACGACTTCCTCTTCCACTTTCGCCGGGTTGGCCTCGCCGCCGAAGAGTAGGCGTGCGCGGCCCGAGAAGACGCAAAGCACCTCGTGCGTGGTGCTGTGGTAGTGTGTTGTCGTGTACATTGTGTAGCGCCACTGAGGCGTGAGGGAGTTTGAGGCCAAATGTGCTTCTAGGGCTGATGGGGGTGTGGAGGAAGGGAAGCAGGAGTGGTAGATTAGGAG
Organism: Drechslera avenae; assembly: GCA_034640345.1. Taxonomy (NCBI): domain Eukaryota; kingdom Fungi; phylum Ascomycota; class Dothideomycetes; order Pleosporales; family Pleosporaceae; genus Drechslera; species Drechslera avenae. The sequence goes on from JAXRVH010000048.1 coordinate 14,473, forward strand.
GGGGTGGTTGTGGGCGGTCGTGTTTGGGAGGTGGGCGTGCGATGGGATGTAGTGGCCTGAGAGGTGAAGGGCGCCAAGAGGGGTGAGGGTTAGGGGCGACATTGGGGCGGTGAAGAAGTAATGGGATGTAGTGTGGCGAAATTAATTCGTGGTTGTTGTATTGCAATCCCTTCAACAAGCCGTAGAATTAAGAGGTTTTCCATGGTTCAAAAGAGGGGCATTTGTTGTGCTGGAGGCAGCATTTCAAGACCCCGGCATGTATGATCATGTATCAACATCACTTTTACGCTTTTTATGTGTTTGCCCGGTAGAGGCTTGCTACCCGTTTGGACTTTTTTTTGGGATTTGTGATACCCTGTATCTATAGCGTTACAAAACCATAGAGCTATGCAGAAAACCATGATACCCAAACGACGTCATCGCTTTGACAAAGTCCGCAATGCAAAATTATCGAGTCGATTATCTAGCTGTGCCCGTCTAAGACTTCGTTTCAACAAATACGTGCAGCGCCTATTACGATGCACTACAAGGGCAGTGGAGTCATTATGACCTGGCGCCTAGGCAACACCAAGTCATATCAAAAGCAAAGAATTGCTGTCGGAGCGATTCTGAAACCTTCAATCTTGAATCATACCGGTACTGCTGCAGGATGATTGACCCATCACAGCGTCAAGACCTTCTTGGTCAATTGATTGCATAGCAAATCCACCGACGACGCGGATGAATGCTCGCAATCCAAAGTTCAGATGATGGCATCGGTGAAAGTCTAGCGCAGAGCGGCTGCGTAGTGAGACCCCGGCACCGGTAACCTTGTCACCGCCAAGACCGGTGCTGCCTGACACTGAACTATCTCGACGTGACTGTCAAAACGTCGCCGCCTCGCAGTCCTGGCGCCTTCACTTCCATCGCTCCCTTTGTGCAGTGCTTCGCCTTGACGGGAAGTGCACCCACCCACCACTGCTCACCGCTGTCGAATCCTGGGTACATCTTAAGCTCTCCCCGCTCACCCACTACTCCCCTCCACTCAACGCCTCCCACATCACCGACTGACACGACTCCACCGCCCTCACCCGCATTCGCGACCGCGACTACTGATACGTCTTACGCTTGTCGGTGATACGGCGACTACGATCATAAAGTTCCTTACGCGCAAGAAGTCGCCCCCGAAAAGTGCCCCGGAGCACGCGACGATTCAACCCACCATGGCCTCCACAATGCCACCTGTGCCTGCAAAGGACGATGTGAATGCTACGTATGTGGTTTCTTTTTTTCTGTCACCTCATTACAGAATAGGCTGCTAACTAGCAGCTATAGGTGGAAGTATTTAGAGGCTGGTGTTGACAAGATCATGACCAACCTGCGCGAGGGTGTCGACATGAAGACGTACATGGGCCTCTACACCGCCATCCACAACTTCTGCACAGCTCAAAAGGCTGTGGCAGGGTCGTCGTTCCACGCTGCCAACAACCGCGGGGGTGCCCATCTTCTCGGCGAGGACCTCTACCAGCACCTGATCGAATACCTAAAGGCCCACCTCGCCCAAGTCCAGGAGGCGTCGCGGCAACATGTCGATGAGGCGCTTCTCCACTTCTACATCAAGGAGTGGAATCGGTATACGACGGCGGGCCAGTACAACAACCATCTGTTCCGCTATCTGAACCGCCATTGGGTCAAGCGTGAGATGGATGAGGGCAAGAAGAACATCTACGACATCTATACCCTGCATCTGGTGCGCTGGAAGGAGGACATGTTCACAGGAAGCCAGGAGAGCGTCATGCGCTCAGTTCTCAAGCTGGTGGAGAAGCAGCGAAACGGCGAGACCATCGAGCAGTCACAGATCAAGTCGGTCGTAGACTCTTTCGTTTCGCTCGGTCTGGATGAGGCCGACAGCTCAAAGTCTACGCTAGACGTGTACAAGGAGTTCTTCGAGAAGCCCTTCCTAGAGGCCACGGCACAGTACTATGACAACGAATCTAAACAGTTCCTGGCAGAGAACAGTGTGGTGGAATACATGAAAAAGGCCGAGATTCGGTTGGAAGAGGAGAAGGAGCGTGTACCGCTGTACCTACTCAACGAGATCATGTCCCCGTTGATGCGAACATGCGAACAGTCCCTCATCACCAACCACTCACAAGCTCTTCGCGAGGAATTCCAGATTCTTCTTGACCACGACAAAGAGGAGGATCTTGGTCGCATGTACAAGCTGCTTGCCCGCATCCCTGAAGGTCTTGACCCTCTACGTCTTCGATTTGAGAACCATGTTCGTAAGGCTGGCTTGGCGGCTGTAGACAAGATTGCACAAGACGGTGAAAACTTGGAGCCCAAGGTGTACGTTGAGGCTCTGCTTGAGGTCCATACCCAGTATCAGGCACTCGTTAACAAGGCCTTCAACGGTGAATCCGAGTTTGTACGCTCTCTGGACAATGCGTGTCGCGAGTTCGTGAATAGGAACAAGATATGCAAGTCGGGCTCCAACAAGTCCCCCGAGCTACTCGCAAAGTACACCGACACCCTGCTGAAGCGTTCAAACGCGAAGATGAGCGAAGAGGACGACATGGAGAAGCTTCTCACACAGATCATGACCGTTTTCAAGTACATCGAAGACAAGGATGTGTTCCAGAAGTTCTATTCACGTATGTTGGCCAAGCGTCTTGTCCAGACTACTTCCGCATCAGACGACGCCGAGACGAGCATGATCTCCAAGCTGAAGGAAGCCTGTGGATTTGAATACACCAACAAGCTCCAACGCATGTTTCAGGATATGCAGATCTCAAAGGATCTCAACACTGCATTTAAGGAGTGGCAGTCAAACAACCTGGACGAATCAGACCTCAAGACTAACGTCGACGCTTCATACCACATCCTCGGTACTGGTTTCTGGCCGCTCAACCCACCTACTACACCCTTTACGCCCCCACAACTCATTGTCCAGACTTATGACCGCTTCTCGCGCTTCTACAACCACAAGCACCAGGGCCGCAAGCTAACCTGGTTATGGCAGTTGTGCAAGGGTGAGGTCAAGGCCAACTACTGCAAGGTTGCAAACTTGAAGACTTCACCAACTTTTCAGGTCTCGACTTACCAGATGGCTATCATGTTGCTGTTCAACGACAGCGACACTGTGACCTACGATGAGATTGCCGAGGCTACCAAGCTGAACAAGGAGACCCTAGACCCTAGCTTGGGTGTCTTCATTAAGGCCAAGGTTTTGCTTCTCCAGCCCGAGAACGCAAAGCACGAATCCGGCACCACCTACAAGCTCAACACTGGTTTCAAAACCAAGAAGGTGAAGATGAACTTGAACATCGGTATCAAGTCTGAGCAAAAGGCCGAGGCGGAAGACACACACAAGACCATTGAGGAGGACCGTAAGCTTTTGATTCAGGCAAGTACACCCCTATACGCACATTGCTTTTACTAACTCTCTTTCCAGTCTGCCATTGTCCGTATCATGAAGTCGCGTAAGAAGATGAAGCACCAGCAGCTCGTGTCGGAAACGATTCAACAGATTAAGAACCGCTTCATGCCCCGCGTACCAGACATCAAGAAGTGCATAGACATCCTTCTCGAAAAGGAATACCTCGAGCGTCTAGAGGGAGATGAGCTCGGGTACCTAGCATAAACGGTGCCTGTTAAGGCCATGCCGTATGCAGCAGTTGACTTAATGAATCATGGGTTCTCGCTTTTTCCACGGGTCGGAGTAGTTCATCATTCTCAGAACATCGCCTTTTCTAAACGATGTATTATCATTGGGCGTTTCTTTTTTAGGGCTAGGGAAGTGTGGGTTTTCTTTACCTTTGTATGGGGGTAAAAGGGCGTGCATGAGTCCTCTCTCTCAATCATCATTGTAACAACGCCTTGGTGCGTTTGGGTTTCCTGTCTATCTTCTGATGAGATACTGATGCTGATGACAACGACGGGGGAGAGATATATTATGGAGGAGCATGCCGGGGAGGAAATGGTCTGAAAACGATGGGGTTCTCCATATTTGTACCGTTTCGTTCACGTGTGTATGTGATGTTGCCTTGTGTGGATTTGCTTCCCAGCGTTGGTAACAAGGCAGAGCTCCTTGTATTCAACTGTTCGCTCGTCTACTGTCCGATCTCACTTCTAGTGGTTTGATCTCGAGGCCTGTACTACTCTCTTATGTATACTGCTCACCTCCATCCCCTTTGTTCATGCTCTTACTTCTCCCTCAATACCTGTCACATGAGTCTACTTCTTTTTTTTTACCTTCGATACACAGATTGACGTCCGTATCCTTCACCCCTACTGTCCCACCCATCGCCACCCCACCCACGGTGGTAATACCCCCTCCCTGTCCTACGAGTATATCCTTGTCCCTGGTCATACTCATAGCCCCACGCATTACCACGTCCGTCATCGCGACCTTGTCGGTACAACTCGCGGCGGGAATCGTATTCGTGATATCCACGTGTGTATGCGGCATGCGACGTGGTGGTCGTGTACGAAGAAGCAAACGAAGAAGAAGCTTGTCCAAGCTCACGCTCACATTCACGCTCATGCCCACGTGCTGCGTTGTGCGGACGTGTGTGCGCGCACGGCTGTGCCGCTGTTTGTGGAGATGGTGGTTGATACCGATATGCTGGTCGGCGTGTGTCCCACTGCCTGCCGCGTGTATGTGCTGTGTCAGAGATTGGGTGCGTATGTTGCTGGTGCGAAGAGGTAAATGGCGTTCCTGGTGCTGGGGATGGTTCCTTGTTTCCTGTTTGAGCGGGTGTTGGTTTCCTAGGCGCAGGCGCGAGGGTGCGTAGGTTTGCTGTTGTTAGTGGGCGTGTGGGTACGCGGAACGGAGTTTTTGCTTCTGCTTCTGCTTCTGCTTCTGCTTCTGCTTCCGCGACCATATGTGTGTTTGCTGCTGGGCGGAGGGTTCTGGACACTGATGATGATGGTGGTGGTGGTTCCTTCAGAGGAGCTGCTGGCTGCTCAACCATGTCCATCTTGTCAGCCCCAGACTTCCCTTTCGTCATCGTAATTCCATAATCCTGCCTCTTCTCTTTCAGCTTCCTCTCCGCCTTGCTGATCCCCATTTTCAGCGCCTCACCCACAACCCCATGTAGTGCCAGAAAGGGGAAGACAAGGACATGTCTGAGCGGGATCTCGATGTCGAGATGGACATCTTGCGAATCGAGATTGACATGCAACTGTGACCTCCTCCTCCTCACCTCTTCTTTCTCTCCCCCCTTGTCCTCCTCCCTGTCCGTTTGTTTCCCCAAAGACCGAGAAGTTTGATACACGACCTTCTTCTCCTCAAAACTACCCCTCTCCCTCCACTCCCTCAGCCCATTACAGTCCAAATTCTGCGGCCCAAACCCCTTGATCGGGATGCGCAATGCGCGCATCAGCGCCTGCGTGTGCAAGACATTAACCTCCAACCTGGGCGTAAAAGCATCTCGAGAGCTGAGATACCAAGCCAAGCACTCTGTCAAGCCGCGGGCATCGAGGCCAGACGGTAGATTGTGTAGGCCACGCAAGAGGTCGTTAAATGACGGCACTGTAAACCCGTTGCGCCGCTCGACTATGTATTTCCCCGGCGAAATGTCTGCGGTGGAGAGGTTGCGGTCGTGTTTTCCAGTGTAGGACTCGGTTTTGAAGCCTGGTAGGTGTGTCTTTACCGCGTCGCGTTGGAATTGGTTCATTTGTGCTGGTGTGGTGGCGTGGTTTGGGGGGCCGCGGAAGAAGGACTGGTTGTGTTAGTCGTTTGTACGAGGTTCGTGTTATATGAGAGGGACCCAAAGGGAGAGAGAGAGGGTATTATGGGGGTTGTCTTACCTGTATGCCCATTATATCCGAGCCCCGGTAGTCGTTGTTTACTAGCCGGAGCATCATACCTTTCCAGCGGACGTGGTGCGGGTAGTAGGCGAGTATTTCTTTGGCGGACAGAGGGATACCGGGAGGAAATAATGCGTCAATGGGTACGGCGTCGGTGTACCATGCATAGTTTGGTCCTAGATCTCGGACTTGCGTATCACGTTGTCGGAGTGTTTTGCGTACTTTGAACATGTTAAAGTCTTGGGTTTCGTCGACCCAGGTTCGCTTGAAATGAGGAATTGTTTGTATAGACTCGATGGAGTCGAGGATGTGTGGCGTATTTATAGTCTCTGCCATTCCGGCTTTAGCTATGGTATCGGGAGTGGCGAGTATCTTGGAGTTTGCGCGAGTGTTGAGTGCCTCTGTGGTGCGGGCGGGCACTGGCGTGTTGGGTGCATCTGGTGCTCGTGAATGTCTACGTGGGCCTGGTTTTTCTACGTAAGATTGCGCATCCTCTATGGTGAGTTTGCCTGAGAAGCGTAGTCGAACAGTCAAGCTATAGACATTGTAGCCCGGTTGCTCTTCACCTTCTACATGGTATTCGTCTGACGGCCTGTACCTTGAGATCTGCAACCATCTGCTCTTTTTCATAATCTTTGTCTTTTTCCTGGGTGGTCCCAACGTTACAGCCGACCTCGAAGGCGTCGAGAGAGGGTTTGACGCTGTGCTTTCAGGTGTGCGTGGGAGCAAGGCCGTCCTATCAAAGCCTGTATTGCTGTCGTCGCTGTATCCACTACCGCTCCTACGCCTTTTGCTACCGACAAATTCATATTCGTAGTCCATTGTGTCCCAAGCCGAGCGCTCTTTTGCGTCTGTGAGGTCATCGTGTTGGAAGACGCCGGTTGCGTAGCGCCAATCGCGTGACTTTGGGACCCATGTTGAGTAGCGTTGAGGTCGAGATTGGCGGGCGAGGATATCTTCTTCTCTCATGGTGGTTCTTTAGAGGTGATTTGTACCTCAGAAGGAGTGTAGAGAATGGCCAAGAGAAAAGATTTTATAATGTCGGCGGTTGATGGTAGAGCAAGTGAAGAAAGAGAGAGAGAAAGAAATGTAAGGATCACAGTACAGACCACATGTGACGCATAAAATATCCTAAGTTTGCTTTCACGGTGATTCGGTTAGAATGGGTAAACGTGGAGATCACTTTTGAAGGCCGTGTGATGGTCAAGTGTGGAACCAGCAAGTGAAAGAGTAGCGTCCGGTACCACAACTTGCTTGTCGCCTAGTGGCAAATTACTACAGTTTGGCCATTACCAACATCATCAATTTCCTTTCACCTTTCCTCCAGAATATACAGAGAATCCGATGCACATAAACGTTGCTTCTTATGACAAAGTGCAAATGTAGGGTGTCCCGTTTGCAGCATTAAGAACGTCATCGTCGGATCCATGACTGATAACCATGCGTTCTTAGCGATACAAGTTAAAGTGATTGAGAAGTCTAGCGACAGTTAATATGACTGGAGTGACGGACGATTTCGAATCTTGAGACGAGTCAAAAAAGTCGACAAGGACCTCTAGTGTATACCTTAGAACATAGGAAAATAAAACTTGGGAATTAGAAGCTCGTCTCCAAATAAACGGTAAAGATATGGCAAAATGAGACAAACCGCTACAGTCGACGTTCTATATACTTGTCTTTATAGACCACCTTCTTTCTAGTGCCAAGCATCACGATTCTCCGTCAACTGTCTAGCAATACTTGCCACACGATTTGCTTTCACCAGTTGAATCTGAACACTCCAAATCTCCAATCTATCACTTGCCGAACCTACAAACAAACGGCGTTCAGAATCCGGTCGTATCGTGCGTAGTGCGTGTTGCGTGTGATAAGCAACCCCAGATCCGTTCTCTGCAATCTCCCATGCGCTCTTACGTCATCAACCCCAATCCCTTGAATATCCGACCGAGGCACACAACATGCCTCTCCATCTCCACATCTCCATACACCGCGCTACCTACCCCAACCGAGCGCATTGAAAACTTTCGAACCCTCCACAACAACCAACAACACCAATCTCCCCGCCTCCTCGCCCAACCAATCCACTTCCCCCTTCCTGCACATTGACCAAAACATCAAACATGTCGACAAAAACCACCCCAACCCTCACCCTAACCGGCGCGCGCCTCGCCCTCGCCGCAGCCGAAAAGCGGGCGCTCGAAATCGGTGTACCGATGAACATTGCCATTGTAGACGCATCGTGCCACCTCCTCGCCTTTGCGCGCATGGAAGGCGCAAAAATAACTTCCATCAGCACGGCCATCGACAAGGCCTTTACCGCGGCCGGACACCGCATGCCAACCTCTGTTTACAAGGATGCTGTCTGGCCAGGCGGGCCCGCATATGGCATCAACCACAGCAATGGAGGCCGGTTTATGACGATTGGAGGGGGCGTGCCGATTCTCGAGGGCGGTGTCGTGGTGGGTGCGATTGGGTGCAGTACGGGGTCGCCGAGTCAGGATGAGGATGTTGCGAAGAAGGGGGTTGAGGCTGTGGAGAAGGGGTTTGGGAGGGCGAAGTTGTGAGGGGGTTTGGGAGAGGGTTATTCTTTTTTTTGTTCGTTTTCTTCTCTGCGACATGACTGGGAGTGGCTTGCTTGCAAATAGTAGTAGTGGCAGTGTTTCGTCATTGCTATGGTTTGGGCTGACTATATGCAGTAACCCATTTTGCTTCTGTTGTTTTGTTCACGTGCGTGTACGTGTACGAGCGACATTGTTGTACTTAGTGTAGGATGCTCTGTATTTGCGAATGATACTCCCTGTGTACATATCTCGACAATTTTTCAGCAGACCGTCGTCCGGTACCCCCCTCCGTTGCGCCTGTATGCCATACAGTCCTATTCACCTCTAAGATGGCTTCTGGCACTGCGAATAGTAGTCATCGACCTTGACACATAACAAGCCCTGGTTGCACGTAGTTGATCCCTGCCACGTTTGTCCACCGCACTGATCATACAACTGCACTGGTCCTGTAGCTGTGGGCGCAGAAGGCTTCGTCGTAGTTGTGCGTCTTGTGCGAGTCGGTACGGTAGGACGACTAGAAGACGTTGGCTTGAGAGTGCTTTGTGGTAGTGAGACGGTGGAGGATTTTCGAGTTGTGGTGGGAGGTTGGCATTGGGAGTACCCTATTGCATCACATGTTAGGTTGTGACTAAGCGGTATGAGAGAGAATGCATGTATCCAATAGGACAACTTGACTTACATTCGTCAACACGCACACAAACTGAATCTTTGCATTTTGTAGGTCCTGTCCAGCCGTTGCCTCCGCATTGGTCGTAAGGAAGTCCAACTGTAGGCGCAGCACTAGGCGTTGTCGTCATCGTGGGTGTTGTCCGTGTGGTGGCTGAATCTGCAAGACAATAGTACGAGTTCTCGTCTACATACGTGCATACAGTACCTCCCACACAGCGTGTAGGCCCTTTGTAAGACTTCCCGCCGCATTGACCGCCTGGCTGTACGGTACCAGAAGACAAGGGCGCAGTCGTGGTTGGTGTAGGCGTAGGCGTGTTCTTCCCTGGAAGTGGGTCGTCGTTGCGTCGGCATCCAGATACAGAGGTTAGAGGGTCTGGGCATGTCGTCTTCTCCCAGTTTATGCTTGGGTTATCTGCGGCGCGAAACCAGTCGAACCGCCAGTAGCAACCGGCCTGTAGGGGAGAGGGGAGAGCATCGCAATCGTCGCGGTGGGCAACGCCGCCGTAGTCTTGGCCCCATATATTCTGGCTGGAGTATTGCTTTGTGCAGCCCTGAGTTGAACCTTGTCCGCCGCCTGGGATAGCAATGTTGAATTGGTCGTCTCCGAGGTCATCGCCTGTGCTGGTTACTTGGACGACCATCTTCTTACCATTGACGGGGCCGGAGGTAAACGTTAGTCTGGGAGGGCTTTAGTGTCGCTGGTCTGATATGAGAGAAGCTGTGTCATACGCGTAGCAAGAGCAGCACCAAGCACTCTCATTTGAAGCCGCGAGATTGACGGCTGCAAAACCGTAGGCTAGATCGTTGCTTGCAGCCCAAGGACTGAGGTCTGAGCATTCGAACGATCCACCTCCACTATCGCATCCATCACGTCTGTTGTAGTTGTCGAGGAGGTTATCACTCGCGTCGCAGGTCAAGACTGGCTTATCGACAATGGCTTTACCGGGCCACGAACAGGAATTCTTGCAGCATGACCACTGGCGAGTGGTGGTGCCGGTGCCTTGTGTTGCGCTTCGGATGCCATAGACGCTCGTTAAAAGGATGGATACGAATATTGTGAAGAAAACAAACATGATGACTGTGTGACTGAACTGAAAGGAGCAAGTATACTGGAATGATGAAGTGTTGCAAAGGAGAATGAGTACATATACCCACTCCTGTTCATTCGCCGAATGCAGCCTTTGTGGCGTCCCATGGAATCAGCTTCGCATCTGCCAGTTGAGATGAGTGATACTGCACGATGTCTTAATGAACATCGACTATATCCAGGTACTTGATTGGAAACACGGGAGGTTTGTTGGTTCAATCTACAGATTGTGCTGCCGCATATTCGCCAAGCAGCGATGCTTGAGCTGCACGTGTTTGTATCTGGATTCGACGGGACAGGAAGAAAGGTTTCGCCGCTGCGTAATATGTCGAGCCCAAAGGCAAGATCGCAATCACCACTTTTAGCCTACTCGTTGTTCTGGGGAGATGCCTGCGGGCTGCATCGGAGAGCACAGGGAATTGGCCCATCTCTCTCAGCAGCTTGGCACTAGCCATTCACGTTACTCGCTCACATCGTTACGATAAGATTGATTGCTCCCGTGCCGGACGGCAGGATCACGATTTGCATCGGCTGGGAAGCAGCACCGGATCCAACAAATGGGTTGTTGGGAAGCCAGGAATCGGAGTCCCTCTCGATCCTATCGCTATCTCATCTGGCATTTGCTCCCCAAATAGCACCAGATCCACCTCCAGAGATTTTGACTAGGCCGTCCACTTGAACAATCTTCGCGGATGGCTTCGCGAATACTGCCTTGTTGAGCGCTGGAGCGCGTTGTATGGCTGGTATCCTGATACAGTCATAGTGCTTGGAAGTTGGATCAATATGGGATGCTCATTCCACCGGACGGCGAGGACTGGATCTCCTGTCGTGCCCGACATGCCACTCTGTTCAGTTCGAGCTGGCCTCGAGGCATGATGCTGATCTATCGGCTGATTACTCGCAGTGATCTGCGAGCAACCGCACGGGCGGTGATCTCTTGCATTGCACATGGGCGGAATCCGAGCTCTTCCATCCCGTTGATGTCAGACCGTGAGCGTGTTCGTCTACACCGCAAGCGAAGGCACATAGCCGGCGTTGGCTCCAATCTGGAAGAAGGCGGGCGTAGTCGGGGCGTGGGCCAGAAGGCGAGGCCTTCTAGTCCGGCTCAAACGCTGGTCGCCTAGGAGGCACATGACTAGGGGGAGAAAAAACATCGCAACTCAGCCGGACTCTGAAGTGGCACGCGGTGGTTGATAAGCGGCAAGTGTTTCGGTAGAACAGGCATGGAAACCTCTAGGTCAAGGCTTAGTGGGGGGACGGCGTCGGACATTTCCCGGCGCTAGGACCAGAGTTGCTATGAGCTGGACTCGGGCACCACACCGTGTCTACGATACAACACGACGTCTCGGGGGAGAGGGAAGCTTATCCTGCCTGTCAGGAGCCCCCATTTCCGCCACCATATTTTTCCAGTGCCTGTGCCTGTCACTCACAACGGCCCCCGCCACGGATGACGCTCCACGCGCACCGCGCGCTTCTCCGAGTCAGGGCTCCCACGGCTTTCTGGAGAAGTGTCGATCGTCTATACCGTGTGCAATTTAGCCCGAGCTGTGAAGGATTTTCTCTCCTTCCATCGGACGAGGATAGCACCAATCACGGGACAGCGTCCATCCTTCCACTGGGTGCGCCACGGCAGGTGTACCGCTTTGTCACAAACGTCAAACATGGTAGGCTGGTCGAGCAAAATACGTGTCGGACCGTTTCCGTCAGAGATATCATACACAACTATGCCTCAGGCTTCCCTACTCGGTAGCGTTGGGCCTTGCCGCGTCACGTCGCATATTAGTTGCTTGCTGCACTCGTTCTCCCTCCATAAATCGAGTGAACAACCTCGGCACGACCCCCCCAAACTTCCATTCTAGGATCATCGGTGCAGCACAACTGTGAACAATACCCCCATTCAAGCTTTTTACTGGCATTCCTCGGCTTTACGCCACACTTTGGTTGCCGCGCTAGAACACCATGGCGGGCATCATGTGCTGCTGGGCAAACGTCGACAAGGAGGCTGCGGAGTGGTACCAAGACGAGTGGGTACCGCGCATACGCAACCCAAATCTTGTACACAGCATACATTGCGAGATCACGGCGAGTGGCATGGAGAATGAGCCCGTGGGCAAACTCGACTCGCCATGGCCCTACATGACCGTTCACGCTGTACACAATGTCGACCAAGCGAACAAGGACATGCGCAACAAGCTCTTCAATCCACCTGATGACGTCCTTGGCGGAGCTCTCAAAACACCCCGCTTTGACATCCGGACCTACCGCGAGATAAGGCGATGGCAGGTTGAAGACTGGGAAGGCGAGGGCGGTAGCGGTAAGATGATAAGTCCGGACGTAGGGGGTGCCGGACTAATGCCCCCAGAAGATATCGAACACATCGCCAGTGTGACGGCAATGGAGTGGGACATTCCCGCTGACAAGGAAGAAGAGGTTCTGAAGTACTACATGGAAGTCGTCGCCCCCACAATAGCAAACGCCCCCGATGTCTTACGTTTCCGCGTCTTCCAAGTCGACCAGGCCACAACCATCCAAGGCACCTCGCAGACGGATAAAGATAGCAAACAGCTGCACAAGTTCTTTACCGTAGTCGAGCTCGAGTCTGAGGATTGGCCCTGGGAAGTCATTGTTGAGCTTGCCGATGACCCAAAGTGGAAGGATTACTTTGAATCAAACACGGTCGTGGTATGTTTTATATGTAATACTGCAATGTCTTGGCAACAACTAACGTGAACATAGAAATGGCAACTAAGTAACTACTTGGTAACGCAAACAAACCACAAAGACAACACAAAATCTCCATACCACGAGTAAGATGTTAGGACTAGACAGGAGGCTAAAGCATCAGGTCAGCACGCACGTTAGACCGACATGCGGGGAAGGGCGGACCGTCGTATTTCTCACCGAAGCTTGTGTTATTGCCCCACTTCCATCATGTAGAATCTTCCGCTCGACTCACAATAATGATACCATCAAGTTTTGCGCTCAAAAAATGTTCATCTCATACTAACACGCATCTGCATCTGACACCACAGCCGCACAATAGCTAACCTATCCGCATCACACAGCTCGCGACGCTCTTCTTCACCTAGTCTCCTCACCTCCTCGGCTGGGTCATCCTTCTTTGACGCACCAACCTTCTGTATAGATCTATATACGCCCAAGGAAGAGTAGCTTACAAGCCCGCAAACGCCTAATAATGAGATTAGTAATTTCTTTTTCGAAGAAGCATGCTTTCAAAGGAGCAGAATCACTTACCAGCTGTAGGTTTACACATCAAGTTCGCAAACCCCGTAGCCAAACCCGTCCCAAACCCGACAATGCCATTCTTCTCCGCGCCATCAATCGGCTTCGCAATAAGATCTCTCATCCCATCACCCATCCCATGACCAAAGCTCTTTGCACTGACCGACAGTCCGCTTCGGAACCCAGTCACCGTCTCGTACTGCCGCACCTCTTCACCGTATGTCTTGGGCAGATTGTGGAAGCCGCGGATAACACCATGCATGATGAGCATGGGGCTTTTGAGACTCGTAGTCACGACTTTGCCCAGCCCCTTGGCCGTGCCCATGGCGACTTGGCCCGAGGCGCGGGCAACATCTTTACCCTTGGCTTTGCTGCCAATTGACGCATCATCGGGATGAACAGCGTCGTCTTTGCGATTGGCCTGTCTACTTAGTTCCACGGGCCCAGCGGCAAGGCCAGACACGATATCACCCACGAGGTCGTAGCAGCCGACTATAATGCCGGAGAAAGGATCTGTAGGGTCGTCATATGTATCCAGCTCAGTGGTTATACTGTTTGGCGTGAAAAAAACAACTACTTGTCAGCTGCTTCTTCTTTTACGAACACAGCTAGGATTATCCAATATCTTTTTTTTCTTTGGGTCTCAACTTACAGCTGCAAATCCTTGGCTTCAAGCAGTCCATCTTTCGTCAGCACTGCACCTGCCAAAGCTGAAAGCGCCGTGTTCTTCCGCCGAACAAACCATACTGCAGGCCGATTCTGCAACAAACTACATCTGCGTATGCTAGTCAGGTCCGCATGTGTGGCTGTGTTAGTCTCGATGAGAGACCGGGTATGCATCGGGCCCCCCGCAGGTGTTGAACCAGCCAAAAACAGCTTATCCGCTCGTATCGGCACCGGGCCGTTGTGCACACTAATAGCTCCGCTTTGCTGCAGTTGTTTCGCGTCGCTGCTTCGAACGGACCCTGCTTTAGATAACACGTGATGTTTTGGTGACAGTTGGGTGGAATAAGCCTTGTATGGTGGCAAGCACTCTGGACTTGCGGTTGCTTTCGAAATCCGCACTGCTTGCGCGTCTATAGAGCGTTCGCCAATTGAGGCTGTCTGCGTGTAGGACGGGAGGTCTGAGGTATAGAGATCGGAGTGGGATTGTGTAGGTGTTGGGGACATGGTGGTGTGTGATTCCGGATGCGATTGTATACGGTCTTCTGCACGTGCTGGGAACATGTGCGTATCTTGATAATCTAGGTCAGCGAAACTATTTTTACAGAGAGAAGTGGGTTCCGCAGTGCTTACTTGTAATACTTTGCTCTTCTCCGCTTACAGATTGCGCAGGCGTCTCCTCAGGCGTCGCTGCATACACTGAGAGGGCACCGGTTTCTAGACCCCCCCCCCCCCCCTTGTATTAGCACATGTTCGCCGCATGAAAAGGACAGTTCATGCTGTAAATGAAATACCTTCAGAACCTCCTCTCCCCCCACTATCCACAACAAGAACAACTTGCGCCCGCGTCTGCACCTCCGTCAATGACGTCCCCATCTGCATCACCGCCATCTTGTTCTCCATCTCTCTAGTTCTAATCTGCAGTCTCAAGAATCTCCACACTTGCCAACCCGCCCAGCCGAAAACCACCAAATCAACAGCTTGTGCAAGAGAGTGGATGTCTACCTTGGACGTTCCTCTTCTAGGGGGCCGGGGCGTTGACCTGTACCAAGAAAAAAAAATGCAAAATACTATCCCCCCACGTTTTCCAAACTTCGAAAGTCCACAAGAGAAAACAGAACATAATCTTCCCCTTTTATACACGCTCACTTCCCATCCTCAATCCAACTAGAGCTCAGCCTCGAAACCCCTGCACGGGCCGGCAGCCACAAGTGCACACACTTCAGGTTCCAGGATACCATGTGTGTATTAAAACCACCGATCAGCACTAAATCCGATGAGGGGTAGACGTGGGGTCCCTTGCTGCGGAAAAGGCCTGAATTGCATTACTTTGAGGTATGTATTTTTTTCAAATCCATGTATGCGGAGAACCGGACAAATGAGATTGAACATGACGTTTACGTCTCTCTTCTTCTTCATCATCCTTTTGGGTCTACGAATTTAAAAAAAAATGAATAGTAGTCCTGTTCCTATCAATCTCCATACTTTTCTCTGGTGCTGATGGATTGAATTGACGCAGTTTTTTCTCTCTCTTAGCGCCGTTTGGAGCCTTTTGTCCGTATCACGTATTATCGTATTGTCGTATCTTCGTATTGTCGTATAAAGCGTTCATCGACCTAGCGTTGTTTCATTCTATTCTGTACGCATGCCCTACTCCTGGCTCTACTACTCTGCATATAGATTTAATTTTTTCCAAAGAAAATCTTTTTTCAATATGAAGGCATGTATCTTCACTCTTTACCTAGCTGAATAAACGTGTATTTATCGAGGTAAGAAAATAAGTAGCCGTCCTACTTTAATGCATTTTTTCCTACTGTGTAATGTCGGCTAGGGGAGTGCGAAATGCAAGGTCTTGAAGTAAAGACATAGTTCTCTAATGCGCAAGGATGCTGTGGCCTACTCTCCATAATCAGACTGGATAGAATTTACAAGTCTATTCTTCGAATACGCGTATAATGCACAATATTTCAAGACGTCAACATTGTTTGTTTCGTAAATCATTTTTAGTACGAAGGAAAAAAGAAAAGAAAAGGAAAAAAGGTCATTCAGAGTGTACAACAAGACAATCACCAAACTCCAACCCGCTTCTCTCTTCAATCTCGCGTATATATTCTCACACCCCACACCCTACACGCCCAACACACCATCTCATCCTCACAAACGTATACATACGTACCTTGAAAGGCAAACAAGACAAAAAACCACCCATTCACTAATCCGAGTGCCAATCGCTAGCATTACTCTCTCCAAACTCGCTCCTATATCGCCTACAAACACGAAAAAAAGTCAGAAAACAAAATACGATTCTCAAAAGGAAATAGTACAGGCAGGCAAACACACTTACTCGTCCCTGCCACCAGATTCACTCGACTCGCCCTGCATACCCAACTTTGCGGCATCGAGTTTCGCTAGCCCACTCGCGCCTAGCGTATCACCCAGAGTCTCGCTGCCCCAGCCGCCACCCTCCTTTTTGCCCTCCAGCAAAGTCCGCATCATATCCTTCAACTCTTTGACTTCTTTACGGAGCTCCCTGACTTCCAAGACGGCAGTGTCGAACTCGACATTCGGGCGAGACCCTTTAACCTTCTTATCCCAACCATCAGCTTCAAAATCGCATCCGTCCAGCACTTGCTCCCACTCCATGGTTGTATCCTCGTCGTCCTCGCCGCGTCGGCGGTTCTCTTTGACAACCCAGGCCTCCTGCTGCTCGAGCATCGCGGTGACGAGAAGTAGGGGCGAGTAGATGATGGCCATGACCATGTCGTTTAGTTTATCGTAGCGCTTTTCGTCCATCCACCATTCAAAAGGCAGGATGAGGAAGAACATTTCGATCAAGTTAAAGGGCGCAATGAAGACGTTTTCGTCGGGCGCGCGCACGAATTGCATGGTTTTTTGCGAAAAGAGGGCCATGTATTCGTCGATTGCATTTTGGGTAATGTCTTCGTAGGCTGAGTTGTATAGGGCGATGAGGATGTTGAGCAGAATCACCATTACCACGAATGTAAAGATGTAGTAGAGAATGATTCCAAAGGGTGGCTAGGGGTGCTGGTTAGTGATGGAGCGTTGCTGGCGAATTTAGGGATACGTACAGAGAAGTTGTCGAAGCCTTCAAATTCAGGTGACTGCATGATGGCGTTGAGCATAGCTTGAATGACGAACCATGTGTCATTTGCCAACTGGTCGTCGGCAATATCAAGACCGATGAAGGCCTGGAAAAAGCCAATCATGATGATGAGCAGTAGTGCAAAGAAGATGAGAGACTCGCGCATCATGACCTTGAGCACGACTAGCATGGCGCCAAAGAAGCGGAAAGTATCGAGGTACAAGAGGAGACGCATCCAGAACATGGGCGCAGTAAAGGCCAAAAAGTCGTAGCTCATCTTGTTCAGGGTGGTACGTCGCGTATCCTTGTCAATACTTGGAGGATGCCCTAGAGCTACCATGCGCAAGACAAAGGATACGGTAAGCAGTGCATACAGGGTGCTGTTGAACATGTTCCAGAAAGACAAGTAGTAGCGTCCGACCTTCCAGAACTTATTTGCCTCGTCGCAGATGAAGCCTAGGGTGAAGAGATATAGCAGGCCTTCGACAACATCGAGATCACCCGAGGGGTTGATGGTGTTGATAGCGCCAGTGTAAAGGCCCAAGAAGATGAGGGACAAGGCAATCTGCACCCAGTTTTGGTACTTGGGGACGCGCATACGATCGGGGTCGAGATGCGCCCAGTAACTGGTGTTGGTCTTGTTCTCGTACGTGACGAATCTGCTGGGGTCTTCGTCGTCCTGGACAATCCAACCGCGCCACAAGTAGTTGATGCACTTTTGGTAACCGGACGATCCGATGACGGTCACGGCGTGAAGATCGACAGCCTTCTCTACAGCGTTAGCCGGCGTAGTCGGTTCTCCATCTATCAGCGTCGAGTAGCGCTTGAGCAGAACCTCCTCGAACAGATAGGCGGTGTCCTCCTCAGCCTCGATCAAGCGCTTCGCCATGATCTCTGCGGCCACGGCGCGCACATTGTGAAGATCTGCGTCCCATAGCTCGGCAATGGCTTGTCTCTTAAACCACTTCTTGACCTGCAACAAGCAGAAAACTACGCAGGCATTGTGCTCGGGAGCTCCGGCCTGCCTCGCCGTCTCTAGCACCGCCGGAGTGATGATGTGGCTATGCGCTTTGGTGATGTGCTCTTCTTCGAGCTCGCACGGGACGACTTGTTCAATCTGGTGCTTCAATCGCAGCGCTACTATGGTGACATCTTTGGGGTCGATAGGCGGGGGCGGAAGGTGGTGTTCGCGGCGCGAAGTTGGTAGAACTGGCACATGTTAGCACTACTGCTGCATGCCCGGTAACGCGACAGGCTTCCTACGCGCGCTCATCTCATCGTGCACTGTGTGCCGTCCGTCATGGCCGTCGGAATTGAACAGCTCACCCCACCGCACCATGGTTGCGGTCTGGCTCGGTCTGCGCTGTGTGAAGCTGCTTGTCGAGCTTCGGATCTACGGCCGAGCTTCAGCAACGACGAATACAAACACAAATACAGCAACACGCTACAATCGGTCGTAGAAGCAGAAAAAGCAAATGCCAGTGCGAGAACAAAGCAGCAGCGGAGAACAGGATTGACCGGATCCTGGAATCTTGGAATCCTTGGACCGGCAGGGTTCTTCTTGCTAGTGTGTTGGTGCTGGCTGACAGCTATCGACTCCACTCCGCCAGCGTCATCGCGCGCATCTCCCGCCTCAGGACTACGCGAGTCGGCCCAAGCTTCTGTATTTCCCACTCAACACCGAGCCATTACATCCGACATCACTGTAGGAATAAAGACGAGACTGGAATACATTCTTGATTAGCCATCGGAAGCGGCTTTTTTTTCTAAACCCTCCTTATCTAAGCTGGAATGGGTGCCGGCCAGGATGGATGCTGTACATGTCGACTTGTCTTAACATTCAATTCCGTTGTGTCGACGCCTCAACGCCAGATGCCGGATGCCGGATGCCGGATGTCACTTTTGCCCAGGGCCCGTTGTCATCATCATCTCTCATACAAAACATGTCCCCATCGCTTAGTCGGCCTCGGCAACACCGCCCTCATCGCTCGTGCTCTCGTCCTCGTCACCACTGACTTCCTGGTTCTCGCGCTCACGCTTCTCCATGAGCGCAGCCAGCTCAGCGTCATCGTTCTCCGTGACAGCCTTGGGCGCCATCTTGACCTGGCAGTCACCGCCTGCTTTTGAAATGTTCTCCTTGATGTCGATAATGGCTTGTTCGAGGCACGCGATACCGGCGTTCTTGTCGAGACATTGGGATGTGAGGACTGTGCAGTGTCAGTAAATGATTGAGAATCCATCTATCGTAATGTCATACCATAAAGAGGCGGCGATACAAGCTTGACCTTGACCTGGTTCTCGGGTGTGTTCTTCGCCTCTGCGCATCGCAGGGCCGTCTTAACAGCGTCGATGCCCTCGTATCCGAAGCAGGTGACTACACTCATCAGTTTGTATTCCCACAGCTCATTTCTTCTTCTCACGTACCCTCAATATCCGACCGCACCTTGGTGGGCTGCGGTGTCAGCCTCTTGCCAATATAGCTCTGCAGCTCGTCCTTGACCACATCGTTCGGGAACGTGACGTCGTTCCAGACCTCGGGGTTGGTAATGCTGAGCTTGAAAGCATCGATTGAGTGTCCGTACTTCTTGTTCAGAGGCCAGCCAATGCTCTGGTAGATGTCCTCGATGGGTGTCTGTGTCTTTTCGGCAACGTGGCGCATGATGCTGTGCACCATCTTGGACTTGTTGTACCGCTCCTCGCACTTTACGATATCTTCAGGCGACACACGACGCTTGGACAGATCAATGTAGCCCTTGTCCTTGTCCACACGGAGCACGACAACGACTTCGTTACGCCCGACTCGGATGAGCTTCTGGATGGATCGAATACGTCTTCGCGACAATTCTGAGAGCAGAATCATACCGTCGATGTTGTCTGCCTTTATTAGTAAATTCCTCGATGCCTCCTCCCCCGTGCCCAAAACCCACCATATTCTAGCAGCTTGACGTATGCGCCCATCTCAGCAATCTGCTTGACATTGACCATGACAAAACTCTCCACCTCTGGGTACTTCTCCTCATAGAACCGGCAATTTGTTAGAGACATCTTGTGTGAATGTGCTCCCTCTTGTCTCCTGCGTGGTGTTGTGTATTGTCGTTCGACTGGCTCTCAAGGAGGGGTCGCTGCGTATTGTTCTTCGCCTGTGCGTCGGAAGGTTGCAGGATTCGTCGAGTTGCTCGGTATGCGGGCGGCCGTTGGTATGCGTCTCGGCGGAATGCGTCGTGTAGTTTAGCGGAGACCGAGCAGAAGCGTCGAAGCAGTTGCAGGCTGAAGTGACTCAACTGAAAGATTTACCCACTTCGGGCTGTGTGGCTCGCCGCCGCCGTGGGGCAAACAAAGCTAGTCCGCTTCGGGTATCACGCCATCAAACGTTCCTTTCTTCCCGCGACAACATCGTAAGTGAGGACGACCAATTCATACACAGAGGAAGATGGAACCTAGTGATCACGATTCAAATCAAACATCATCACTTCACAACGATACTGGCAGGA
The DNA here is from genome assembly GCA_034640345.1 of Drechslera avenae. NCBI lineage: Eukaryota > Fungi > Ascomycota > Dothideomycetes > Pleosporales > Pleosporaceae > Drechslera > Drechslera avenae. Next base: position 35,083 of record JAXRVH010000048.1, read on the forward strand.
GAATAAGAGCATGAATCATGAACTGCATTATCGAGCTATACATCGATACTCATCATCATCAAGCCGGAGTCGTGCATCGACCGGAGGCTGATACGCCGTGAACACCCATCTAAAAGATCGAGTTCCACCGAAGCCCAGTATAGGAAATGCCGGGTGAGATCTTGCGGGTACTTAAGTAGACGCTCTAGACACCAAAGAAAGCCATGACGACACCGCCAAAGAGAGCAGCAGTGCCCATGTTGACAGCACAGGCGGCAGCAGTGAACTCGGCAGGAGTAGAGTAGGAAGCACTGGCAGACTCGCTGGCGCTGACAACACCAGTGCCAGTGGCGGTCGTGACTGTAGTCGTAGAGTTCAAGGGGTAAGGAACCGACATGGTCGGGCTGGCCATCGTAGATGGCATGTCAGTCGAGTTGGCGGTACCATAGGTGGTGGTTTGGTTGAAGAGTGACGTGACAATAGTCCAGCTCTGTGTCAAGGCAGGAGTCTAGAGTACGGATGTTAACAGGTCATTCGCAAGTAGCGATTCAAGAGGGAATGCGTACTGTAGGCAAAGGCGACTCAATGGGAGTGAGTGTAGTCGTTCCGAGATCTGACGTCGAGGCCGACGACATCGAACCGAGAGAAGGAGTCACATACACCGAAGTCGTCGGGACAATACTGGAAGACACTGACGTCGGCGCGCCCTCCGTGGAAGCCAGAGTGACCGTGACCGTAGGATAGACCACCGTAGTAACCGTCTCGCATTTCGAGCTAGGAGTAACCATAGAACCAGGGATCATTGTAATCGGAGTAATCCACTCGACAGACGTGACAGACGCGAACGTGACCGCAGATGAGAAATCAGTGCTCGCAAGCGTGACGTTGAAGAGCGCGGTGGCGGCGACCACGACAATAGTCTTGAAGAGCGTCATTGCTGCTACTTGCTTCTCGTTTGTGAACTTTGTAGTTTGCTTGTTGGTAATCGAAGGTGTAGCTTGTGAGCTAATTGACTTTGCTTCGAAGTGCGGTTGACGAGCGGGTTGAGTAGACTGGATCCAAACGAGTGTAGAGAGTTGGTGTCGAAAAAGAAGAGGAGAGTAAAGGCGAGAGGGTTATTTATCTCTGTGTGGGACCTGCGCGTTTGCTTCTGCGGGAACCGAGCGTGGTTTTTGATAACGCCAAGGCTTGTGTTGCATAATAGGCAGGAGCGCGGCCGCGTGAGGAACGGTGAATGTGAGAGGGACGCGCGAGTTTGCGAAGACTTTAGGTTGAAGCCTGTGCAATTGGACCGCGCTATAGATTGGGGTATTCGAGTATATCTTGGGTAGTGCACGTGATGTGGCTCTTCATCCAAAACTTTACAAAGCCTCTTGGAAGGGTTTACAAGAATGAACGCGTCATGTGGTGTTATGTTCAATTACTACCCTAGGGTAACAGCAATAACCATGTACACAAACTATGAAAGCCGTCCACGCTTGTTCCCATGCAGTGACTCCAAACGCAATTGAAAGCATACTCAACCTTTGACGAATGGCCAAGATGTACAGTGGAAACCCCCGTCTCGAGACGATATACCCGCCTATCGCGGCCCTGCATTACTCTGCTTAGCATTACCACTCTCCTCGAGCCTGAAATCCGCATTAGTATCATCTCCCTGTATCCTCTCAATCTCTGTTTGGATTGCCAACACCCAGTGGTCGCGCTCTGCACGCGATCGAGCCCGAAAGACCACACTACGACCCTTGCTGCCCAATTTGGCGACGCGTTTCAACTTTGTCCGCTTGCCCTCCTTGCGATTTTGTTCGCCACCACCAGCGCCCTCTTCTGCGCGGAACCAGCTTTTGGCTTTGCCGTGCCAGATGACAAACGTCGTCATGACGTCCTCGTCTGTAGATGTCCAGCCGTCTTCAAGATAGATGCGTGGAAGGGCGTGATGACCTGGCTTATTGGCATCAAAGGTTTGGTTCTGGTAAAGTAGATCGCTCTCCGTGAGCAGACCAGAGTAAATGTAGCAGTCCCTGAGATCCAAGTTTGCGATGCGTTCATGGTGGATGTGTGCGAGTTGCTTCCCGACCCTGTTTCGCAATACATCGCGGAAGATGAGCAAGGTACCGGCAGTGAGCATAACGCTGCAACGTGTGAACGGAGCGTGTATGCGCGGCTTTCGGTAGAGCATCCCACTCATATGAACACTGCGGCAACCGCCGATACCACACATGTTGTAGAGTTGTGGCGACGCAAAAGATTGTGTCACTTCCCACTTGCGCGCAAATTGACCAACGTGCGCTTCTGCCTCTTCATCAATCTTAAGGGCGCTGAGGTTGCGCTCACGTGTGGACTTGTAGAGTACAATGTCAGCTGCAGTCCGGTGCTTCCAGTACTTTGCAAGAGCGCGTAGATGTTGTATCCATTCCTTCCGACGGGCTTTGTTGGCAGCCTGCATGGGTGGTTAGTAAGGATATCGCAGCAAGCCATGCAAGACCACATACCTGTAGACGAATAATAAGGCCGTTCTTCATGACCAGCTCAAGAGTGCGGTCGATATCGAGCTCGTTTGTAGCCCCGTCATTACTCATGGAGTCATCAATGTCTTCGTCAAAGTCTACGTCTGAACCGTCCTCGAGATCCGCGTCAGCGGGACTAGCGCCAAGTCGAGCTTTGCGAACTTTGACCACGTCGGCCAAGTTGATGTAGCCGTCACAGTTGAGCAGGTTCTGCTCTTTGCGCGCCGCCTCATCCGCTGCATCCTCATCGTGCAATCGTCTAACCTCTGGCGTGCCTGACTGACCCTCTACAAGCCATTCAACTTCGCCATCTTGAAGAGGATATGGGTTGACAGCCCAGCTGTCCGGCACCGCGTCTCTGACGGCCTGAGCCGTTGGCACTGTCGCATTTTCCGAAGCAGGTAGTTTCGGGGGTGGTGGTGGTGTGACCTTGGTTGGACGTGAGAAGACCAAGAACTGATCATGGCTGGCGAAGTATAGTTGCTTGTGGTACATGAGACCTAGTCGCTTTGCCCTCCCTCGCTGGCCCGTCAGTCTTATCAAGAAGCCTTCCACGGGGACTGGCTCTGTCAGCGTCTTCCGCTTCTTCCGCGTTATCGCCGTCGTAGGATAATGTGTCTTTGGTCGCAGTTCCAGTTCGTGCGACTTCAGCATAGCTATGGTGCCATACATCTTGCGCTCGTTTGCTCCGTGAATCCACTCGAGTCGATCGTACCGCTTCCAAGCCAGGCCTATGCGCTGGTCTTTGATCCACGACTCTAGCACATCCCCCCATTCCGGTGTGTCATGTAATTGATCCAAGCAGCGTCTTATCAAATCCTCTGCAACGGCCTGCTCCTCCTGCATGGTCCTCAGCAAAGCCTCTTCGGTGTTGGCAGCCTTGTGCACTGCATTTTGAGATGCCTCCAGCTTCTCGAATGGGTTGACTATCCGTACGCTAAGGCTCATGTCCGGTATGTTGACTTGGAGTTCAGAGGCGCGCAGCCAGCCAAGGATATTTCTGAGAAAGGTATACCACTCGACGGCATTGGAGGCAGTTCTGGCTTGCATGATGAAGATTAGGCTTTCCCGCGTCCCGGGTGAGGAAACGACCATGGACTTATCCAGCGAGGAGTAAAGGTTGACTTTGCTAGTTTTTCGGCCCAGCGGAATTGTGTATGCAGCCTTCTTGCCTGCGCCGGCATGTTCAATCTCGGGAATGACCTGTGAGGAAAGTTAGCACTGCAAGACTGCCGGCGGCATGTCCGAAACTCACCCTGGTCTGATAGAATTGCAGTACAAAGTCAGCGTCATTAACGTGGCTATGACGGCAAACGACCATATACTCCCGCCACTTGTCTTTGATGCGAGACACAACTCGTTGATTGACATTCTCATCGAAATCTTCCGGAACCTCTGCTGCAGCATCGACTCGGACGAGCATGCGTTCCATCTTGACTACAAGCCCATCCTTAATCTTCTGTCTTCGCACCCTGCTGCCTGCTCTCTGGACAGTCATCTGCGCTTTTTTCGCTTTGAGTTGGATGTTAGCCAACCTGGAGTCTTCCGGGACATCGAATTTGACCAGATTCTGTAGCTTTGACTTTTTGCGCGTCAGCTCTCCCGTCACGGGATCTGTTCCATTCAATCCGGCCGAGGAGGTTGAGCGCATCTCTGACCTCCTCTTGACCCTCGCCAGTATGCCTTTCGCGGGTAGTTTCGGATCGACATCAGCAGGGGCCGGTGCCTTGTTACTGTCAGCCTTACGTAGCAAAGACGATGTTGAGTTAGCATCTACAGAAGCGGCTCCGGTAGTTGATGCAGCGGCACCAAAGCTTTCGACGTTGGACAGCGGCCGTTTTCCGAGTGCCGTGGCTCCTGGCTCATCCTGGCTTGTAGGGAGCTGTAAGCCATTCGCCTCTGATTGTGGGGGTACCTGCTGACGCGAGCTTTCGTCTCGTGCCCTTTCAGCGTCGTCTCCGTCTGCAATGGGTGTAGAGGATGCGGTGACGAATGATTTGTTACTCGATTGAAGGGTCCTCTGCTCCGCGTTGGCGCCATTTGCATGGCCCTCATCCTCATTCTCGTCCTCTGGTTCTGATGGCGCGTCAACAAACTCATCCTCCTCGATGTCTACTACGACATCACGCTTCTGCTCTGAGCCCCGAGGGATCTCCAAAGCAGGTGGTGGTGTTGCCGCCGTCGCAGCTGCCGTGCCATTTGCGCCGCCAGCCTCAGATTCCTGTGCGCTTTCCTCGTCGTCTGCTTCGAGTTCTTCAGGCTGTGGGAAGCTGTGATGGAAGAGAGCAGACGAACTGGGACCTTGCTGGCCGCTCAGCTGGCGTTGGCGCGCCTCACGCGGGTCTGGGGAGAAGGTCGCCGTGCGCGATGAGTAATTGATTCGCAGGTGGTGCTTGTACCAGTCATGTCGACGTTTGCTCAGCCATGCAGTCTATTGCTGTTCGTGAGCGCTGCCCTGATAGACACACATGGGGGAGGCATACCGGGATAGGACCGATGAAGTAACGCCTCGACGTGAGGTGCAAATGTTCGGGTTTCGCATGTTGCTGCAACTTCTCAGTACGTGACACGTCATGTAGCTGCGGTGAGGCATACCAGTCGCTGCGCTGTATACGAATCCGGGGAGAGATTGGGGATTTCAGGCTGGTGCCATGAGCGGCGCTGCTGGTTGGGCATTGGACCTCTCTTGTCTCGATTTGGCCGCGGAGGTGCGCGTGTCCAGGTCACCACAGAGTGCTAGGCAGAGACATGAGCACTAAACAACATACACGAGCAAGCCAAGAAGAGGGCGCAACGGCTGCCCAAGGTGCGCATAGAGAGTTGGCAGCTACGACGGCTGGCTGTGCGTGCGACACGTGCTGTCCAAGTGTAGGCCTTCTGGGCCACGTTCTGGCGTCATTACGGATTCGGAGGCGCAAAGCCACCCCTGCGCCAATCACCATCGGCACATGCTGGCATCTAGCCCTGGAGTCGTGCAAGCGATCTACTTCAACAAAACCCTAAACCGACAGCGACACGCTGCGTCGCCGTCTCCAGTCGCCGCAGTTTCAAGAGGACGGGTTGTCGGACACGCAGTCTGTGGCGCAGGTAGGCTCGACCTCGTCTTGGCTTCCCTAGTGAAAGCATACCTCCTTTCTTTCCGGTTCTCGACATCTTCGTGCACAGGGCGGAAAAGGAAGCAAAGAGAATAATAAATAAGCACAACGCACCACTCTTACCCCCCACATGCAGTCTGGCTATCTGGCTGCCCAACAGACCCCACCGTTCCCGCCCTCGGGTTCCGCAACACACTTTGGTTCGGCTTCACCCAAGCGAACCACAATCTGCCCAAAACGTCCAGTTTCAGATCTCAACCTGCCCCTTCTGGTAAATCTCACACTTGGCTGTTGATTCTGGCCTCGGATGATCTGCTTTGTGGCGCCCACGGTGCAAGCGCCTTCCCGGTCAGCACCGTGTTGACATGTCATTACGAATACGGACAGGAGAGACGCGCACGTGACCCTTGCCGGTCTCAAAGCATCATCTTCTGGAAACGCAAACAATGTCATCATAAAGTCTTTTTTTTCTTTAAATGCGCGTATATCTACACCTTGTCAAAGTTTATCGCCAGACCGTTTTCTCTTGGACTTCGAGGTCATCTGCACACGATAATCGCCATGACATCTGGACTTCCATGAGCGGGGTAGCCTGTCACAGCCTGGTAGATTGAACCTTACCGAAAAGTTCTCTCATAAGTACTGTCATATCCTCTTTGATACTGGATGATGTCAGCAAAGGTAGCGAAATAAAAGAGTTCTCCGCGTCTTCCGCACGTCTTCATCATAGCCATGCTATTTCTCGTCGAATTCAAACATCGTTTAGATGACGTAAGAGACACAAAAGTAGCAAAGAAGATAGCTTGTAATACTAGAGAGAAGGAGTTATACATGGGTGGCCAACGTTCTTATCTAACCACTGGGCTCACTGTATGGCATCGTGGAAGGTTTTATCTGCCTCAAGGCTATCGTACGTGCCCTCCGTGCCCTCGAATCTGTTCCTTTGATACACCCTTCTGAGCCTACCAATACACTCGTCTTTCTTCTCAAATACAAGGTCTTCGGGATTGTGGATCCCATTTTCCTGGTCTAGATGCACAAAGTGCGGACTTTCCGCCATACAGCTTTTGGGGCGCATCATACTCGAAAGTCCGGCATTGTTGCCTGCGTTAGATTAGTCTCTTATTCAAAGGTGGGAATTAGGAAAAGGGTGTAACGTCAGACATTTCGAGCATTGGCTCGGTTGGCAGTCATGGATACGCTAGCTCTGGCCTAACCAATGAAAGGATTCCATCTCAGTCCATGGATGATATAAGATATAGTGTCAAGGACACACTGGTTATAGAACCACGGTACCCATTCTTGAAATACAAGTCAAAAGCAAGAACCATCTTTCACCAAAAGCTCTTTGAGTTTTAGGCACCTTCCCCCTCAGATTAACCTTTGGCGCATAGCCATTACTAATTAATACAGCTGATTGCATCATCATCCCGAAAATACAGAAGGAACCATAGAACCTTGCACCAAAGCAAGTTCGTCGTTGAACCAAGAAGCAGAATAATACAACCCACGGCAATCAGCGAGTATTACAAATCAACAAACAGTACCCCCTCCCGACCATGGCTCTAGCTGATCCATTTAACAGCCGACGTCCCAAAATTTGATCTCCTCGCACACTATATAAAGCCCTGCATCCGCCCATCCATAGCACCCTAAGGAATAATTCCCTCTTGCAACACAATATTTAGACCGATGATGAAACCTAGTCTGTAATTTTTCGCAGACTATACACAAACTGAGGTTCAAGAACGAGTGGAAGTTAGCCTGTTTAAAATTTGCGCGGTGTTAGCAAAAGCTAAGCGTGCTACTTTGGCGGTCAGATATGTTTGGTTTTCTTTCCTGGCCCGAAGACCTCGGATTGAAACACAAAGAGAATCATCACTTCACCCGCCTTTGAAAGAGTCTGAGTCTTGTCTTCTTCTTCTCATACCAATGTATGCCAAGTGTGAATGTGTTTGTTGTAGTAGACGGTCGAGGGGAGCGAGTTTGTGGACTGCTGGAGCTGTTGGCGACGGTAGGAGGAGAATAGACGAAGATGCGACTTCGAAGTTTTGGGCATCAGAAGAAATGGAGAGCTGAGATGAGAGATGTTGCAAGAAAAGTGGTGTGTAGGAGGAATGGAGAAACGGGGCGAACACGGGCTTTCTATACTGTGAGCAGTCCTGGAACGCTTTCCTTCTGTACTTTATCACCCCTTCCCTTGTACCGGTGACTGTTGCGCTGTTTGATGGCGCTTGCGGCTGCAATAATCGCTGTGTAGTAGCGGCGATGTGTGTTAAAAGGCAAGGGCTTCAACCTTTCGGGAAGCTGATATGTTTCCCAGGACTGCCACTTCTCAAACCTGGAACGTCGCGACACCAAACATCTCTGACTAGTGTAGGTACATATATTGCTAGCAAATGAGTATATACAGGCCTGTTCGAATACTTTTTGCCGTCATTGTTGATTCTTACCTCGGCTTTCGCGCATGGATTGGGGGGCTGGTTGCCTTCCACTTTTCAGAGTTACCTTTTTCAGTAACCACAAGATCACTAGTAACCTGAAAAAAATAACAGACAACTATACGTTCAACTTAAATAGGTGATGTGAATGTTAAAAGATAGCTGTTGGGTACAATAAGCTTGCGAAGCAGTCAAAAGCAAATGAAAACATACAATAGTAGGTATTTGCTAGTAGTTACCTACTTCACTAATAAGCACCAAATAGAGATATTATCTAAGTATCTTTGTAAACTAGAGCTTGTTTATCTGCAACACATTTTAAAAGTCGTTTACCTTTAATTCTAACTACTTAATCCTAGATAGCATACCTAGAAGAGGCCCTATATATATAGCTCTATATTAAAAAAACTTTAAGAATGAAAAGAAGTATCAAGAAAGTTATAAAATTGCAAAAGTAAAGGCTCCAATAGTAAAAGTAAGTGACCAGTACACTAGTTTGACTATTAAACCTAAAGAGTGCGTTATGTAAACCAACAAGTACAAAAGCTACTGTATAGCAAGAAAGAACTATAATTATCATACAGTAAACTTAGGAGCTTAAGAAGACCCTGTCATCATGGGTGTTATGTACAAAATATACCGAATATCTAAAATGTAGTGTTGCCATCGAGGCTTCCGCGTTATTATAGTGTTATACAGCTTTCACAACGTACAATAACTGGAACCACTTGTACCATGCTGGGACTACTATAACACAGCGACGCAGACATAAGTGTTGAGCCACAATGACTGACAGCTCGACCCGACTCCTGTGTTCCAGCGGTAGAAATTAGCCAGCGAGATGCCTGCTGCTTGTGCGATTGAAGCGCAGTTATCTCCGTCCCGAACATAGCGGAAGCTCTTACAGCTACTAGTCATGCCTGTTTGAATAGGTGTTGGGGTAGCTACACCGTTTCCGGCCTTGGTCGTCGTGGGAATGATTGAGGTCTTCATTGTGGTGGAAGCCACAGGGTTCACGCCCACGATGCTCACGCAGACGTATGTGTCGAGCCAGAGCGAGGAGCAGCTAGAGCCTACTGCTGGGTTCCACCTATAGAACTGAGATAGGCTGATGCCGTAGCGCTGGACAATGATGGCGCACTGATCGCCGTCCTTGACGAAGTGGAAGGCGTCGCAGTTGTTGACCATGCCAGTCTGGATTGGTGTCGGCGTTGCGATGCCGTTAGTGGGAGTGGGCTGTACTGTGGTGCTGGGAGGAGCAGTGGTCGTTGTGGGCATGTGTCCAATAATAGAGACGCAGACATAGACGTCGAGCCAGAGTCCTCCGCAGTTGGTGCCAACCTTGGGGTTCCATGCGTAGAACTGGGAAAGGCTGATAGAGTTCTTCTGTGCAATGGTAGAGCAGTAATCACCATCCTTGACAAAGTAGAAAGCATCGCAGTTGTTGACCATGCCAGGTTGGATGGGTGTAGGAGTTTGAATGCCGTTGGTGGGTGTTGGAACAGTTGAGGATGCCTTGGTGGAAGATGATGGAGTGGTTGGCGTCCATCCAGGTACGCTAGTGCAAACCTGACACACTTGTAAGCTCAAAAGCCCTGCGAATAGAGTAAGAAGTATTGGGCTTACATAAACACCGCCCCAGAGCGTCTGGCATTGATCACCAATGCCACTGTTCCACTTTTTCAAGTCACTCAGCGTCAGGCCAGGGTACTTGTTGATGAATGTGTTGCAATCCTCGCCTTCATTGACAAAGTCCCAGCGATTACAACTCTCAATTGTGCCCGGCTGTGTAGGACCCGGCGCTCCACCAGAGCTGGTTGGTGTAGGAGTAGAAGAGCTAGAAACGACACTGCTCGAGGTAGGAGCTGGCTCAGGTTCGTTAAAAGCCTCAACGCAGTATGACTTTCCAGTCTCAAAGTTACCGCATTCAGCATTAACAGAAGGGTTCTACAGTCAAAGTGAGCAATGTTTCTCGGATCTTGAGAGACTTTTGAAACGACCAAAGCTTACCCATCGCCTGAAGTCTGCTAGAGTAATGGCCCAGGTAGCGGGCATGTCAGTGCAGGCCACCGAGCCATCGTTCTCGAACCACCAAGTGCAGTGTTCAGTGGTGTTCGGGTCGTACGGAAGAAGAGGCTTCTCATCTCTCTTCGATGTCGAAGCCAAAGATGAGCTAAACAAAGTGGGCGCGAAAGTCGCGAGAAGGAGTGTATTGGCCAACATATTGACAAAGCGAAGGACTAGACAGGCTGGTCTTCAGTATAGACGGTGTCGAGGGCCATTGATATAGTTTGGAGATTGACTGCTTTGCTTGAACGCCTCAGTCCACCGTTCCAGCCTCTCCTGTGAGCTTTTTTCCAGATGAGAAGCCTATTCGGTTAGCCCATCCTCATCTGACGGCACACCCGCGGAGCAGTCGTTTCGCATGTTGCCATCTATGGATGGGCTCATTTCGTAGTGACTATTGTTCGGATTTTGTGGTACTTCATGCACTACCCTGCATAGTACTTGGCCCGCGGTAGGCCTGAAGTCGAACAATCCAGGTGGATGCTGCAAGCCTGAGAAAGGATGATGGCGTTAGATCCACCAATCAACTTTGTGTAACAAAAACGCCCCACTGTGTAAGGAACCCGAGCCGTTGTAATTAATCAGGGCAGAGAAGCGAGCGCAGTTGCCAAGACGAACCCTTCCCCATCAAGTTCGAGGCCTCCCCCCATTATTTGTCAACTCCTGCATATTAATCAGCCTCTTGGCGGCAGTCAATCCGCCTCTGCGCCTATTTTATCATCTAATTTCACAGCCTTGCACACCCTCCACTTTGGCCTACATTGAATCAACCACAATGGCCACTACGTACGGGCTGGACGACATATTTGGCGACATGCCTTTTGATCATTTTCTCGTGGTAGGTCTGACCGGTCAGGGCCTTGTTACTACCCTAGGCGGGCTGTCCGATACAGTCAATAGTAACTGACATTATCCAAAGGACAAGTGGGATCTCGAATCGTCTCTCAACCAAGAGGCGCAAGAACGGGCCCTGGTGAAAACATGGATTAGCCTTGGCAGACACGGTCGTTCTGTAGGATCTCTCGACCTAATTCCCGAGTACCCTGCATATTAGCCTACTAACGCACTTTTCCAATAGACCTACATCCAACGGTGCAGGGAAGATTGGCTAATTCCCGTCCCTGACTACATTCCTACGGATCTGTCGGCATTTGAGAAGCGCAAAATAGTGGAACCAAGTAAATGGAGTAACGCCGGTGCCATCTGGATTCGAACATGGTATGGCAATGAAGCGGAGGAGAGCGACCGTCCAAACGAGGAGACGGTCACCCGCGCAAGTGCTGATGCCGCGTATGCTCGGTTATGGCAGAAAGCCTTGTGGCCCCCGGGAATGCACGGATTCGACGACATGATGTTTGGCCCGTACGTCTTCGACGACAATGCTGTCGCCTACGGCGTGTCAGCACGAGATGCAGACGATGAAGTGGAGCTAATGGACGAAATACCGTCTTTCATCTTGAGCGCTCTGATGCGGTGTCCCGACGCGATGGAAGGCGGCGGTGGGGACTATGCAGCAGACGATGAGGAACTAGCATGGTCTCAATCGTTGCTTGTAGTAGTCGCTGACCGTGAGGCATGTGAAGATGGGTGGGTATTGCTGATTGCTATCAATGACAGGGGCCAGGTGTTGCACATGCGTGTCAGATGTAAGGCTTCTCTTGTTGGAGAGAATGTGACCTTCTGGAAAGATGGAGGGGAGCCGCTGGACATTGAGAATCGGCGAGAGAACCTGATGGACTACCTGGATCCCAATCAATCAGGCGATGGCTGGGATGACGGATGAAAGCTATTAGACGTATGATGTTATCTTCCAGGTTGGACGGAAAACATCCGTTCTCTCTTATGGACTATGTGAATCAGAAGTGTGTGACAGAAGCATAGGCTGCATTGAATGTTAGTGATCGTCGGGTTGTCATAACGATTGTATTATCGCGAAATCGCGGAATTGTTAAGCTCTATGGGCCGCATATACAGTACTATTATACTGTCCAGCCTTACGTTCCGATGGGCTCTTCTCAATGTCCGTGGCGCTTGGACAATCCTGTCATATGGTGTCTGAAATGACGCTTATGGTTGCGACGTCCAAGCTCGCTTTCCGTGTCATTATTCTCTCCATCATCACCCCTGGAACTGACTCCAATGGGTATGTCAGCACTTTCGCCATCTTCCAAAACCCTGATACTCTTGACGTTGAACATCTCTTCTTGAGTTGGTTCTTCTCCCCTCTTGATCTTCCTCAGTGCAGCGTCGTTGTCGAAGATAACGTTACACTGCTCGATTCTGATAAAGTCTCCCCACAACTCGTGGTTTCTGCTTAGCCCAGTGGTGCACCAAGCGTTAAAGTCTGCCGAATACTTCGAGTTCCCCATAAAGTTGACGGCTGATACTACTCTGGAAATGTCGGTTTGAAGATCGACGGGCGCATCGCCTTGAGAAGGAGCGCCCTTAAGGTTGTGCTCGAAGACGCTGTATGCATTACCTTTGGCGTCTCGGTCTGAATCAGAGTCGAACAAATGCATCGTGAACTCCTTATTGTTGTTCAAAGCCCAGTTCCATGCCGTATCCTTATTAGGATTATTGATCCTGCCAGTAGCGTCCGAGCGTCGCCAATTTTCGCCCCATGACTTCCATTTGGTCTTTTCATTGCCAGCTTCATCTGTCCAGGTGACCTGCTGATTGATTATGTTCAGAAGCTTGTTTGCATTGCCTTGAATGTCCTGTTGATATCCGGGTACGCAGGCTCTCGCATTACGGTTTGGATTGCCACCCTCTTCTAAGGCATTGAACGGAAACTCGTCGCAACTCAACCAATTGGTGTTACCATGGCGACCCTCAGTCTTCTTGGCCGAGTTTGCGTAAAAGTCGGACTCGGCAATGCAACGTTTGTCCCACGGTCCTGTCACCTCTTCATAATCACCGTCCTGATCAACTGAAGCATACGTGGTCCTCGAACCAGATCCACAGACAGCTGCCCGATTGGAATTCTTTCCTCCAGAACCCGCATGACGGAAGGTTCCAAAGAACGGACCGGAGCCTCCACCCAGGAAATCCTGGAAGTAGTTCAGGATGTTGTGACAGATCCCAAGGAATTCGAAACCGTCTGCATTAACGTCGGGGAAGTATTTGCAGTTGTACATGAATGCGGGAATCGAATTAGGGCACGGGGCGTTTGAGTCAACGTCCATCGGATCGTCATCGTCGTCACTATCCCGTCGCTTCTTTGTACTCTTCCCGGGTGTCCATTGGCAGGCATCGCCGTTGCAATTGCCCTCTTTGCATGTCCCGCCGTCGTTACAGGTGAAAAGGCTAGTTGTATCCTCATCGAGGGGAGTTTTCTCGTCTCCCTCGGCTCGTTTGTTGAAGCGTCTCAGGGCGCCACCAGACAGGTCAACGCCTTCCGAGACATCATCAAAGAAGTCATAGCTCGAATTGTAGATAGGCTCAAACTTCTCGGAGTATTCTCTGTCCGAGACGAACGGATCTCGTTTTCCAAGAGCCACTTGACCGTGATGCTCGTAAAGAATCTTCTGGCGGCCTTCCCCAGGCCAGAGTTGCAGAGGGCTCAGAGCGTATTCACCCAACCACTTGAACGTTGCTGCACCACCTATTCCAAAGTTGTAGATATACTTGATGAATATACTGTAGGATGCTGCCGGATTGGTCCCGATTCCGGCGTCTCCTTTCGCTGAGACTTCGAAGCGGAAGGTGTTATTGACGAAGCCTTGAATCTGTGCGCTCACAATGTCGCCCTTCACCGAAGGATGATTGACCTTGATTCCAAGATTGACCATAGGCGTAAGCAGAATATCAACACCAACGGATGCTTGGACAGAAGCATCAAGAATAGGGGTAAAGTCTGTTCCTTTGGATGCCTGTTCTTGGTCCGTGCTGGGGGTTGGGAACTTCTGATAATCTTTGGCTTCTGGAATCTGTGGAAAATAGGTTTCGTATCGCGGGAATGTGATCTTTGCGCCTGCCCTGATCTGCCCGGCAATCGTCGCCTTCGCTCTCATCTCTCCCAATAGATCGAGTGTAGGTCCAATCGCAGCAATACCCTTAATGGCAAGACCAGGATAGGCTAGGGTGTCGATGATCTTGATGGGCTCCTTCATACGATACTCGATTTCCGCGTTGCCCGAAACCTCGAGCACAGCTTCTACAACGGGCTCCATCTCTAGTCCCAAGATTAGTACTGTAAACAAAGATTGGACAGAATAAGCGTACCAAAGTATGTGTAAATCTCATCAACTTTGAGGGGCACAATGGTGCCTTGAGCATAGTACGCCCATCGGGCGTTCATGTCAATCTTGGAATCCAAAATGACGTCCAGTCCAGCCTTTAGACGAGTGTTACCTCTCGCACAAGAGGCTCGCTTGCGATACAGAGTCATCTTCTTGTGAATACTCATTGGCAGCTTACCCTCATCGCTTGTTCGCACAGTATTGAGCTTCTTGAGCCAGTCGACATAAGAACCCCACCATCTTTTCTCAAGGCTGCGCTTGCTGGTGCCTTTGCGGGACTCTTCACCAGTCATTTCATCCCAATAAGGAACCAGGTTGGTGTAATCTATCCTGATGTTGACTGTAGAATCTTCGCGCTTTATTGCTGCGAAATCGTAGTCGAACACAAGTCGGTAAACGGTCGACGAATGGTTTTCGGAAGCCCGTTTGCGCAGATGATGCTCCGTCAGCAGGGAATCCTCAACAGGCACCATCGAGACGACACGCGCGAACGGACCAGATCCGATATGGCGAGGCAGGCTGATAATCGTGTCGTTGGCATTTCCACGGAAAATTTTATCGCACAAGTCCTCTCGGTTGGGACGGCAATAGACTAGATGCGATGACTCTTCGTGTTCGAATGTCCAATCGAGAAGGTCAGGGTCTTCGCGCGTCAAGGTCGTTCTCTTTTTCAAGGCCTTTCCTGTACCATCGTCCTCATGTACAAACTCAAAATCGCGTGCGAACCTGCTTTGTAACGCCTCCTCGTCTCCATCAAGGAGGACGAAACCGTAAGGATCGTCGCCGACTTCATCTTCGTCAGGGCCATTTGGATCCTTGTCGTTGTTGCCATAGTTGTCCTTGTACTGGTATGCGACATCGCCCCCATTAGGATCCGGGAATATCTTTTTGATATCGAAGGGAAGATCAACATCTCGCGGTGGGTTGCAGCAGAAGCGATGTTGCAAGCCTGGGTTGTACGATCCACATGGGGCTGGATAGCCAGCCGGACGCTCTGGAAGGGTCGCTTTTGCTATGGTGACTTGGTCTTTCGAGCATGCAGTGTTCATGCACTGCTGCATGGTATTCATCATGACCATTTCGACTCCATTAACTACCTCTGTCTTCTCGACAACAGGCGCCCATGCACAATCGTCGTAAAGTCCTATAACAAAAAATTAGTCATTTTCCAAGATTTTGTGCTTTGTTGCAATATCCGAGCAGCTCTTACCAGCGATGGGACAGCAGAATGACTGGGTTTGTCCTTTAGGACAGGCCTTGCCGCCTTCCTGGTTGCCACGGAATGTCAGATAGCCCCCTGTAGGGCACTTCTTCTCCTCCTGACATTCAGTCCAAGAACACTCTTGAAGCTCCGGAGCAGAGTCGCAGCACAGCGATCGTGCTCCGCTGGCGCAGATAGATCCTCCTGTCGAGGCTATGTACCGATCCGTCACAAGTTCGTACCTCCCGGCTCCGCAGGTTTTCTCTTCGAGCCCCCCATCGCAGTAGATTGAGCTTCTTTCGGGTGCGCCTACCCATTTGCAGTTGATTGCCGGGCTCTTTGCTGGGCAGCAGACAGTCTTCCACTGGCCTTTGGGACAGGACTCTACCTCGTGTAAGAGGGCCGTCTTATATACGTTGGTGGGGTTTCCTCCGGGTGAATGAACCTTCTCCACAGCAATATCTCCGGTATTGCATTTGGCGAGTTTGTTGTTGCTGCCGGGACCGGAACAGCCCATTGTTACGTAGCAAGAATCGCCTGTCAAGCCGCCAAGTTCTTCGGCCAGAGCCTCTCGCTCGGCTTCACCCATCGTACCGCCTTCAATCAAGGCACCTTGTACAAAATCATCGCCGAGCAGGCCAGATAGAGCCTGGAAATCTGGGGTGTCGTGGTCAATAGCCCAGATCATTACGCCGCCGAGACAGTCGTTGTCGAGAATTTCGCGCTTCTTTGCGAAACTTTTCGCGTCGTCGTAACCAATCCACTGGTTATCATCGTAAACCATGTAGGTGACGCCGTGTTCCTCTACATAATTGACGGTTTTCTCGTTGAATCGGTTCTGGCGAGCCATAATTTCTTTGTATGTGAGAATTCCGGCTTCGCCCGAACACTCTCCCTTCTCACCCGCATCACTGAAAACACATCCCGGTTTGTTGCACTTGGGGTCGTCGAGTGTGAAAGACCGACCGTAGAAGCCCATTCCGAGATTGACCTTGGAGAGATCGATATCGTTACGCCTGAGAAGGTCTAAGCCCATGTTGATCGACGTAGTGTTTGTGTGACCGAAAACGTAGGGACCTGTCCATTCATTGTACTGATCCCATTTACCATAGATGTCATAGGTCATGATGCTGTATTGGCGGTCAGAATTGGCTTCTTCATTATATGGGATGGATCAGACTCACTTGAACCAATCGACCGAATTCTGCATGTTGTATAAGTCGAAATTCTGTAGATACCAGTAGGAAGCAGGAATAGCAATAGAAAGAACGTATGATGGATCGGCTTCTTGCAGGTGTCGTTTGATAGTCTGAAGCAAGTACACGTAGTTGTCAAAGTCTTCAGGACGGCCGCCCCGATCGTCGGCACCACTGCAGTGAATCAGTAAGTCTCTGTACCAAGATCTTAATTGAACTCACGGATATTCCCAATCAAGGTCAATTCCGTCGAGACCGTATTTCCGTAGAGTCGCAACAATGCTTTCAGCAAAAGCTTTGCGAGAGTCGGGGGTAGCGGCAGCATTTGTGAAGGCGCTCCTTGTAGGACCTTTGAGATGTCAACACGCTGCACTGGTGTCTAGGGATACCACATGCCTACCCTCATCGTTGAAAGCCCAGCCACCAATGGCTAGAATTACTTGAAGCGCAGGATTGCGCCTTTTCATCTTCACCACCCTAGTCAAAACACCCTCTGCATCAATGGTGACTTGGTGCTTGTCATCAATACCCCCGAAAGCAAAATTGATGTGAGTTAGAGCATGAACGGGGATGTCCTCCGGTCTGAACGAGTCGCAAGTCCTTGTGTCTGCCCAGGATTCGTAGTATGCGATACGTCGTTTCTCCCAGTTTGAGGCGCAATGCTGGCGCACCGGCTGGTCGCAGTTACTTTGACAACCCTCTTCATCATCAGAACCTTTTGGAGTACAAAACTCGCCCGTTGTACCACAAAATCCCCATTTACTGCAACAGACATTCAGTGGGCACTCGCTTCCCGGAGTTTCAGCCCACCTGCCGCATTCCGCTGTAGCATTGCAGGTACCAATGCAAACGTCAGGTTTACAGAACTCGTCACCAAACCCACAGTTTCCGAGCTTCGAGCAACATCCACTCTTGCAGGGATTGTCGGTGTCACAAGTCGCACCCTGTTGAGAAGTCACAAACGTGACAAGAGAGAAGCAAAGGAGTAGGACAAAGAAGTAGGTAAAAGAATGTTGTGGAGCCATGTAGCCAGGTGGGTGGTTGTGCAACGAGAATAATGCAAATGAGTGAAGTAGTAGCAAATGAGTGGCTGCACTTTCGTCGAGTGCTTCTGCAAAGGCAGCAAAAGAGTGATGAAGTTAGGATCAAGTTAGAAATGGAAACGAAAGTTACTTGCAACCAAAATCAGCGGTGCTGTGTATAACTACACAGATGTACCGCATGAACGGACATGCCCATCCCTCTAGCATTCATCCTTGTCTAATCCCTGGATCCACAACAATCTCGACATGAGCGTTAGACGGGCGGTAGCTGGAAAAACATTCGATGCACTCGAATAACCGAGTGTGAACCAAGATGCAAGTGGAAATGAGCCAGGCCTGGCTCGAACCGGACGGTAAGGGCCCACACATCTGACCATGTGGGTCGAATTGAAGTGTAGGATTTACTCTCCAAGGGACGCGGCACGTTCACCCACACAGAAATCCGCACGGGCCAAATGCAGAAGGATCAACGACTTGTGCGCGGGCTCGGGGGGGGGGGGGGGGGGGGGGGGGGGGGGGGGGCCTTCTGTCTTCCAACGAAGTTTGGCTATATCGTTTGGATTTCGACCAGCCATTCTAAGAAGTTAATGTTCCCTTGAAACCACCAGCAGCTGAGCCCTGACTGCAACCGTGTGCCCGATGGCCTCATCATCCTCATCACTTGGGTTGATCCTCGACGAGATTCTAGCACACATCCGATTGCGGTCTGGGTATTTTTTTTCGCCGGATTTGCTTATTTCCTACTCTCGGTCCTCTCGGAACGCGGATGAGTGTGGATTCGTTGCCGAGCCTAGCGGTTGCTCATCTATTGAGGCGGCTGATTGAAGGACCGGCCGAATCTAGCAGATGTACGCACTTTGAGGCGTCCAAAGTCGAGGTGCGCGCCAAGAGTGGCATCTGACAACTAGGAATGAGCAGAGTAGGAAAGTCTTCTTTGCCCATCGCAAGGCGTCTGTGCAGGGTTCTTGCGTGCAAGTTCTAGAAAGTTTCGGAGGAACCAATGTAAGAGGGAAGGTGCAGTAGAATGAAGGCACCGCGGATGGGCAGCTTCAGCTTCCGCGGTCGTCATGGCCGAGAGGAGAGTCGCCGAAAACTGCTCAAGTCCAAGTGTTGCCTGTTCTGTTCCTGCATGTGCCGCATTGGCGCTGTGTGTTGGAGGCTGCAGCCGCGGAGGCGAGGTGGCGTGTGCCGCCCGGCACGTGCCGTCCGCGCCCCCTTGGCGCTGCACCAACGTCGACATACAGTAGTGGAGTAAATTCTTTACAATACCGACCCCGTATTGTTACGCATGATCCGGACCAGCCGGCCGACACGGCGCCCACTCTGACATCGACACCGTCAGACGCACCCACGGCATAGGCAATATTCACTAGCGAAATTAACACGGCCTGAGTAGTGCAGCGGCATGCTAGAGCGGGATCGAACGACGGGTGGAGGCCCTGCCCTTTGGTCGCCGAACGAATATCGAGGTCGCCATGTGCACATTCGTCCTCTCTTCAACCGCAGACGTTTCTCCCACAAGCAAACTGCGTGTGCTGCCACTCTCTTCAGCACCATGGTTGCCTTCACTCTTTTCCTGTCTTTTTCCCTTGCTAATGCAATTTCCGTAATTCCAGGAACGGGATACTTACCTGCGTCTGTCAGAGCAGCTTGTCGATCAGCTCTCTCGCAAACTCTAGCAGGATGCTCGGATTTGATACAGTATCCCGAAGAATACATTGACGTCTCGTCTTTGAGCAATGTTTGCACAACACAATGCCGACAGTCTCTCTCGGACATGTACACAAGAGCCGTTTCTGCCTGCGGAAGCACGAGTGTTAATGTTACTACGAACATCACGTCGCAAATTCTGGTACCTCTCGATCTTGCCGCACAACTAGTCTTCCAATACAACGTGACCTGCCTCGAGGATGAGTACTACATTCTTTGCTAGTGTTTGTATCGCTAACATAGTCGATTACGCACAGGAGGTTTCTGCGCCGAAGAGTTCAGTGAACATGACGAGAACATGCTCTGCTCTGATTGTTACATGCGAAAAGTGCAACTCGAAGTCGGTGAACCCCTTGCAGAGGTGAAGAGCTTCTCCGCAACCGAGTTCAACGAATTGAAGCAATCTTGTGGAATTCCGACTTCGTCATACCCAGTCAAGCAACCGGAATCTAGCAGCACTCCGGAACCAGCGTACGTCTCCAGTCTTCGAATTCGAAACATCATCTAATGATACACAGGCCCAGCTGCACATCCAGCCTCACTGGAAAACCAGGTGACACGACCAACAGCATTGCGAAGAGCAACTCCGTGTCCACCGACTGGCTTTTGACATTCAATAATCACTTACCCGCATCCATCAACGAGACTTTTGCAGACAGTGAAACAATTTGCATGGACAATGTACCCAAGTGCATCCTCCACCAAATTACTTCAACAGAGACGTGTTCCTCGCTTATGAAACTCAGCGGCACGGGCGTTAACGAAATCATGTTCAGCAGCTGGAACCCTACTGTAGGAAATGCCTGCCGCAACCTGTACGCCATGATAGGCAAGTACATCTGTGTGTCGCCTCCTGGTCAAACCACTCCTTTCGCTCCCATTGACACAACAACCATATCTTCCACATCAGCAGCATCGTCTTACACCTGGACTCCAGCACCTGACGCAGCGACCAGCTCCTTAAACTTCACCACCACATGGGACTTTCCCACTGAGGCGATCCCAATCGCCACCGCAACGCTTACGCCTCCGGACAGCGCGTATGCTTCTGCCGTCAGGGCACGCACATTGCATTGTCCATTCCTGGGTGAAGACACTGAGGAGTGGACTGAGGGGTTAGCCGACGACGAATACCGCCTGCGCTCATCCGATCTAGGACCTGAATGCATCGACGCGTGGGATCCATACTGCTTTCCAATAACCACTGGGTCCATTCTGCCCAGCCCAACAGACATCGCGTCAACATGCTATCCCACTGTCTCAACAATCATCCCTGACGACTTCGTCAAGCCCCCAGCACCTACTAATTTGGGCACCTCGAACGATTGCAACAAATGGCACGTCGTTGGACAGGGTGATACGTGTGCAATTCTCGAGAGCAAATACAAGATCAGCCACGCATCGTTCAAGGCGTGGAACCCGTCTTTGACAGATTCGTGCAATAACCTGCGCACAGAGATGGCTTACTGTGTACGCGTGTGGGTGGAAGTCATCGAAACTCCTGCGCCAACCTCTAGTTTGTCGACACGCGTCTCGGTCAGTCCGTCATCCACATCTGCTGGACCTCCGGGCCCTACGCAGTCCGGCACGTCTGCAACATGCACAAAGTGGCATTTGCAGAAACAAGGCATGTCTCTCCATCTTCCTTTCTTTGTAGCATTGTTTTTTTCGTATTCTAAACAAACCCGAAGATTATTCTGACAGCATCGCAGGCGATACATGTACATCCATAGCGTCCACGTATGGCATCATTGTCAGCCGATTCCGCCAGCTAAACCGGGGTGTGAACACGGATTGCTCGAACCTGATTACTGGTAGCGCCTACTGTGTTGGTTAATACGCGGTGTAGAAGTGCACACTTAGTCAGAGAATAGGAACAAGTGCGCCTTGAGCAGACTGTTAGGCGGTTGTAATATCGTAGGGTCAATTGATCGAAACAAAAATGCGATTCTTTGAGTAGAAATCACACTCATCATCCGTTCCGGCCTTGCGGCACTTAGGTCCGACAGCGTACATGCTGCTCTTGCCCCAAAAAGTTTCCCATTGCGAATGTCACCACCCACACACCCCTTGCTCTTCTCCGTCAAGAATCCAGAGCTTCAACAAGTGCTCCATACGATCTTGAATAGCTCAAATCATGCTCAATCACGTTGGCTAACTTTTAAATGCGTGATGCTCTACTTGGCGTTGAATATTGCTGCTTTCTTTATTATCTCTCTCCTGCATCCGGTGAGACTGTTTCTATCGTAGATGTCATAAGATTTGTTCAAGCGCAGTTCTTTAGAGTTACGGCAACGCGCCACGACTCCTTGCTACTTCACCTGTCCCAGATTGCACATGTCACCGATTTCCGCTTGCTGCAACGACAACACGGCAAATTGCACAACTCGCAACGAGTCACTGTTCATATTCGCCTATCACAATATGTCCCTAGTTTAAAACGTCGACTTATAATTACCATGTGCTAGAATATTAGGAATTCATTCGTCTATTCAAGCAAAAGAAACTCATAGTTCTTCCGGTGGGTTGATCGATAGCGATAAAAGGTAGCAAAAATTGGCACACGTGTTCCTGCTACTCCTCGACGTGCTGGTTCTTGTTACAACAGCCGAAGTGGCTGGAAGCCTTACCTATCGGTTAACAACAAAACGAATCAGTTACAAAAGCGACGGTGTCCTTGCTGTGCACTGTTCGTCACATGACTACCGTACCGGTATTACCCATAATTAGGTTTGATTGTTACATACGTCCTGCACCTCCACACTTCTTACACTAACTTTCAGAGGCCTCTCTCTTCGGTAAAGGCGCGCTTCATAGTCCAAAAGTACTGTAAATCCTGTCTACGATCGCGACAATTGCCAGGTATGTTGCTTATGATGTGCACAGCCGCCGGTGCGACAATTACTGTATACCTAGGTATATCCCGTGGGCTTTTACATCTTCGCAGTACTCAAACTTACCCGTGTCTCACACCACTTGAACAGAAACCTGACCACACTCACAGAAGCGGCAATTGAGCGACTTATTCTTTCAAGGACATCACACAAGCGTCAGCTCTTTTGCCATTGAGCAAAATCTATCCAACCCTGCTACATCGGAAAAGTTCTGACCGTTAGCATGTCTCAATTCGAGTGCTTCTCGGAATAATACTTTTTATGCTGTTCGGCATCGCTTTTGCATCAGCCCACCATTTCTACGACAATGCTCTAGACGACTAGCTGGTCATTGAAATAAGTTAGGAATGGGCCACTCGGGTAGGAACGGGTCTTGCATTTCTCGCCAAAGCTTGTCTCATTGCTAGTGCAGCTATAGCGTATCAATAAAAAGATGCTGCGCAGTCGCCCTGTGTCCATCAGTAATATCGATGATATCATTTTATTTTTTATTGATATTATCCGCTAGTAGAGTAGTGAAAGCTATATAGAGAATGATAAATGTTAACACCCTTTATGCTAGATATAAGATGCGGAAGTTAAAAAGTTTAGGCCTTAGGCTTAGTAGTCTAAGGCTCTAGCTATAATAAGATTTAGTACTAAAATATTACGCATATAACTAAACACTAATAGGCGGCAGCCTATAGAAGTAACTATAGGTTACTAGGGCACTAAAA
Source organism: Drechslera avenae (assembly GCA_034640345.1). NCBI lineage: Eukaryota > Fungi > Ascomycota > Dothideomycetes > Pleosporales > Pleosporaceae > Drechslera > Drechslera avenae. Next base: position 58,173 of record JAXRVH010000048.1, read on the forward strand.
AGTGCTAAAATATATATTCTCCTCTTCTTCTTCTCCTTATACTATTACCTACTACACCTTATTAGTAAGTATTCTCCTAACTACTACTACTATACTACTACTACTATACTACTACTACTATACTACTACTACTATACTACTACTACTATACTACTACTACTATACTACTACTACTATACTACTAACTTAAAAGCTATATTATAATTTAATAATAAAAAAGCTATTCTTATCTTCTTACTACCTACTCTAGCGCTTAGCCTAGCTATTCTATAACTAGCTACTAACGCTTATAATTATACTACCTTACTACTATAAAGTACTACTATTCTATATACTACCTCTAACTTTTTATTTAGTAACTTAGAGTGCACTTATAATAATCTACTATATAGAGATATTAAAGTCTAGGCTACTAGTAGAGAGGTTATAGCGTAGCTAGATAGCTAAGAAGCTTACTAAGTACTACGACTTAGGTAGTCTATCCTCTTCTTAATAATCTAGATAAATAGTAGTAGTAGTAATAGTAAACTTATAGAGTTTACTATTAAAAAGTAATAAAGTCTCTTAGACTAGGTTATAGTAAAAAGAGGCGTAAAGGTTATTATAACTAGAAAGGAGTAGGTGTTTAAGGAGGAGTTATTTAGTAAAAGAAATAAGGCGTAGATATTATTAGTGCTGCGTTATCTCGCAGATAAGCTTAGGGTTACGATTAAGTAAGGAGCAAGAGACGGGAGGCGGGAGGCGGGAGGCAGGATGCCGGAGGCAGGATACCGGAGGCAGGATACCGGAGGCAGGATACCGGAGGCAGGATACCGGAGGCAGGATACCAGAGGCAGGATACCAGAGGCGACGGCGGTTTTTTGTTAGTTTTCTAGTAGGTAGTTAGTTGCTAGGTGGGTGCTGCTTATCAGTATCGTCTGGTGTTGAATCGAGAAAGTTCACGAAACAGGTTGCCACGAGATAACCCCCCCCCCACCCAGGAGGGGGCCATCGATGATATCATGGGTTCAATGGCGAACCCGTCCTGCTGTATTAATTGGGAATTTTGGTGAAAAGCATGGTCATCTGCTGTCATCGCACTAGCAATATGACAAGTATCTTTGTTGCCAGCTTAGATATGGTTTTGGGTTAGCTAAATGACCAGTTCAGGTCCATGCCTCTTGCCGCAATCACTCCCCCAGCAACTCTGACAGTTGCGGTCTCCGTATCTCAGCAGATGCTTACGTTCCATATTCCTATAATGCCCTGGGCGAATGTTAGTTTTGCCAAGACTGGAGGCTGTAATAAATTCTACGACGCTGCTTCAGAGTCATCGCCTGTTTGTCCTGGTGTCGTGATAGGTGCGAGAGATGAGAGCGAGTGCAAGCTGCTTCATCGCAACAGTTTCACAGACCTTAAAAGACCGCGTAATTTTTTTGGGATAGATAAGGAAGGCTCCGACGCTGAAAGGGGGAATGGAAATGATTGTGGCGTGGTAGCCGCTGTAATGATGTAAGCATCACTGCGCGTCAATGATGTGTTTAGACACCCCGCTTTCTGAGGCTCAGTGACTGACAATTCATGCGCGAGTGATTGAACCTCAAACATAGCAAACCCTGAAATGAAATAGACAGTCTTGGATATTGTGGAAAGCGATTGAAACTTAAGAAGACTCGAAGATATGACGATACCTGTAAGCAATTTGTCTCGAAAAGGTATTCAACTACCTACTCACGCATAGTACCAGCCTATCTCTGCACTCCAAGCAGTCGCAGTGCCCGAACTGTACAGTTCAATGCCTTGCATTCCACAGATTAATGTGCTATATCTGGCCCCAGGACAAGAAATCATCAGTCCAGAACAGTTTAGGGCATCAACCCCAGAGACAGTTGCTAGAGGAGCGGGCACACAACTTGCGAAAATATCACCATCGATGCTAGTAAAATACGGTACCAATGAGTCTCTGATGGAAGCCACGAATATGCTGTATGTGGCTGAGAAAACATCAATACCTGTACCAACACTATTTGCAGCATATGCATACGGGCCTCTAGACCGAGACATCTACGAATCTGGTAATGTCTATGATACGTACATATCTAAGGAGTTTATCTAACACGAAGACTAAGGAAAGTCATGGGGAAAACTCACCTCTACTGAGAAGCAAGCAATTTCGACAGACCTAGAGCGGCCTATAACAGAGCTTCGCTCTCTTCCATCAGCCAATTACATTGGATTTGTATATCAAGGACCAGTCACCGATGTAATACTAGAATGGTCTACAACTTCCCAGGGTTTGTTATCACGCCTATATTGGCAACTTATAGCGATATTTCTAACTAGGTATCTAGGTCCGTTTCAAAGCGAAGGAGACTTTAATGCTACAACTGCAGACACCTTCATCACAAAATCAAAGGGCCAGGTTGGCCCATACATCTTTGGCATGCTTAATACACACAAGCATGGAATTGCCTTCACTCATGGAGACCTCGACCTGACAATATTATCGTCAAGAATGGTCGTGTAATAGCAATCATCGACTGGGAGATGGCAGGGCGGTACCCAGATTATTGGGAGTTTGTCAAGGCATTCTACCTCGAAGTGTTTACTAATGACCGGGCATCACATTCACTAGGTGTTCTTACACCTTATTATTGTGAGCAATTGATGCATGCCAAGTTGATGCAAGTATTATGGTAGTTGATAATGGAATTGCCACCAATAGTGGGAGTCCTGGTGCAAATGCCACGGAAAACGCGCATACGTTCATTCATATCGATATACAAGTCTCGACGTGAATTAGATGCCAGTAGATTTGCCTCGAGCGACTAAATCAAACTCACTATTGGCGCCCTCACGTCTGGTAGATCACATCAACCTGAAAGCGTACTAAGATATGGCCATGATGATGTACAACAACCAGCCGCCCTCCACTCACGTACACGAATAAAATATGTGAATCATCCACTAATGGTAAGTTGGTAGGGTTCTTCCTAGGATATCATGGCGCTTGTTGAAACCAATAGTCTGTAGTCACAGTTGATCTCAACGCCAAAGGACCTTAGGGCCTCGTATGACGTTTGTGATGCAACTTTGTGGAAGGTGGCGCTTAATTATTCTCCATAAATGCGTATAGTGTTGAAAACAACTATCAGGAGAGGAAAGTAATATGGTGATGAACTGGTATTGCTTTCTTCCCCTTATTCATTCACGTCTGTGCATCTATTCCAAGGCCTCCCACCAACAAACTCTGCATGATACTTAGGTAATCTTTTTCCACATCTACCGGACCCGCGCCTGCATAGGCCTATTTCCCTATGTTTTTGTAATGCAAATTGATCGCGAATATGATCTTGTCCTGGTTTATCGGCAACAGCATTCCACGTTGGGCAGCCTTTTCGGATATGTGGGGATTGACAACGAAGATATATTACTAGAGAGCTTGCATGATGTTGTACAGATAGGAGAAACCCCGAACTAGCGATCGCAAGCTGCACGTGATAACCCGACTCGTCAGCGGCACGACGGCACAAACGATAAACTGGGACTTGCCGACATTAGCTATCGGTACATCTCTGGCACGGCTGTGCATCAGTAATAGACCACTTGTAGCTTGCGGTTAGTTTTCTTCTCCAGTTTAGCCTCATATTCTCGACAAGGTGTACGCCTGCCTTGATCGTCCTTAGTCGCTGAGCTAGCATCAACACTAAGCTCGTACCATACCCAAGTGCACGTGGCAGCCAAACGATGACACCGCAGGGTTGTCGCGATTTTTCTTATGCATTTTGTTCCAGGAATTGGACTGTGCCTTACCGGTACCTTTTCGTTGTTTTAGTAAACTACCACGTTGCTGATCGAGCAATGGCTCAGACGAGTGGCGTAGAACATCGGGAATTCCAAGGTCGGAAACCATCAATCTGCGCTAGGAGGCGCTATCGAAGATCGTCCTGACCACAAAAAAGTATTCAATACCAAAAGCAAATCTGGCGAAAGTAAAAGGTTCGGTAAAAACGAATGTATGCAATGCTGCCTTGCAGCTTATTGAGATCTACAGAATGCTGTTCAAGATTACTAGAGGTTTGAGTTAAAAGGCACTGCAGTTCGCACCTTGGAATATTATCACAAACTAGTCATACTCATCCATCAAAAAAATTCCGTCACTCGTTCATTTCCTAATAATCCCATCGCCTTAATCAATCAAGCTACCTCACATACATCTCAAAAAAATCATCACCATGCGCTATTCCATTATCCTCGCCCTTGCCACTACCGCAATCGCCGCGCCTGTCGTTGAAAGTCCACTTGACCGCACTTCCCCGAATCAACACGACCTTTTTAAGAAGTTGACTACGAACTCGGAAGAACTTCGCGACCCAGCAGTTAATAAAGCCGCTTTCCAAGCACTGGAATCGTGTTTCGATACTTCTGCCTTTCAAATTCCATCGGAAACAGATCCCCTGTGCTCTTTGAAGCCGCTCAACAAACGTCAGCTCCCCGTAAGATATTGCACGACTAAGGCTGAGGACAACAACTGCCTATTTGGAAGCGCAACCGACCCCTTGAAATGCTACGACTTTCTACACCACTGTTGTATTCAGTCAGCAAGCTACCCGGGTTTCAATCTCGCTCTAGATCCAATCTGTACTTCTGATATGAGCCCTAAGAAACTGGCGACCCTTCCTATCTCTGCCCAGCCCGCAGTCGCAAAACGCCAAGAGGATTCTGTTTGCCTGGCTATCAAAGAAAGCTGCCTAAAGGAAGGCTCTACGCTGGACAGTTGCTTGTTGAAAGCCTCCAACTGCTGCGCTACGACCCAGTCCGCAGAACGTGTGTGCGCTGTTGAGACTTATATATCAAACAACGTAATCTCTCCAGCTCTAAATTACCAACCCGAAGTCGCAAACCCGAAGGTTATAAAACCCACGCAACAGGATTATGTTTGCACAGCTGTTGTGGTAGAATGCGTATTTGCAGGCAAGAATACGGACCGAGAGTGCCTCGATAAAACTCTCGAATGCTGCCTTAAGAGCGAGGTCATGGTAAATTTGTGCAATCTTCAGTCTAGAGTACAGACAGAAGTAGTCAAAGAGGCTATATTTATTACAGCGAATGCGATTGTAAATGAAGCTAGTCAAAGCAAATAGATACGGATGAAACTCTCGTCCCGCATCAAAATTGCGGCAGGTCTATATACTCTGAAAAATCACTCAGTCTCACGGTATTGCTCATCCAACCTACTTTACAACGCATTTGTCTCCTGCAAAAACCTTTCAAGTCAGCCTGCTAGCCATGGAGACCTCACAAACATCTGCTTCGCAACCGTCGGGAAGACTTTCTACGGCAGCCTTTTCTATTTTCCTGGTGCCAAAACGACAAAAAAACTTGTACTCGGCACCACTGAACTAGGCTACGGCATGACAGAATATCTTCCTGTCTCGGTCTATTTTTCGGTGCTGGGGTCGGGAAGTGGATTCCTTTTACAAGGTATCAGGGTGGTTCAGGAAAGAGTTATTGTAATATTTTGTTTTACTCGATTATTTTTGAATTTCTGTTGATATGTGTAATTAAAAAAACTCCTACTTCTATCACTTGCATAGTTTTAATTCAATCCCTTCCTCAACCCGTTGAATTGCAAGTCCATGATTTATGGTGAATTTCATAATGTTCCAGTCGAAGCAAGCTTTGTTGAAGGAAATGTATGATCGTAGGTACGCCCTCTACTTTTAATGGTGGGGGCCCAGAATGCCAACAAAGACTTGGTTTACTTTGAATCTAACGCAACTTGATAGCATCCCAAAGACGGGATCTGCAGGTTACAAGTTCAAACTTGTGAGAGAGCGGGGTAGTACCGTGTCTCGAGATGATGGACCACTAAAAGGCTAGTATTACTACATATCTCTTCACCGGATGTACATGTTGATACAAGATTACAGTCACAGATCGTCACTATATTCTCTACCTAGCTGGATTATTTGATTTGCTCAATCACTTCTGTGGCACATAGCAACCTCTACCTTGTAATTCCATGCTGAAGCATTGCACGACCCGCTGTTCACCCTCATATAGCAAGCTTGAAGGATCGACTGCTTGCGTGGAACCGTCCATCTTCAATAAGAAGATTTAGTTGCTTTATCGCGGCAGTCAAGCACAGCAAGACTGTAACCTTTTCCGGCTTCTTACTTGGCTCATATATCTATTCTCATTCGTTGAAGAGCCGTTGGGTGTGTTGAGGGTTGCTCTTCCTAGTGCTTATGGGGGTTCTAAAGCAACCAGTCTCTTACCTGCGGTTTGGTCCACAATACCCCTCGCTGAACCCTGATTGAACGTAGATTACGTTGCAGCCCAGACTCTCCCATTAAGATAAATTGGAGGAGATGTTGTCTTTATAAGCTCACCACGTTCCTTGGACGACCGATTTTCACAGAGTTCAAACATCCCACTTCCTCCTTTGAACCCCCTTCATCGCCGGTCTGGTTGAGCCAGCTCTGCTCAAAACGTATAGACCTCCACAAAACCTAAGAATCTACGATACTCCATCTCAAATATGCGCCTCTCCCTCATCTCCGCCATGGCAGTCACCGCGCTCGCCACGCCCCTCGTCTCCCGCAACCCGCCAAACTGCACAGAGCACATGTCCAACTTCAAGGGATGCGAGCCCAACGGCATCGGCCAAGTCCCCACCGTCTGCAGCCGGCTGGTGGGTAACTGCTGCCGCGACCTCCCCCATCCCGACGGCGTCTACGACCCAGTCTGTTTCCAAACACCGAGCGACTACTCCCCGCGCACCGGCGTGCCGCCGCATATCGAAGGCCAGGATACAGAGTTCTGCCAGACCTCGCCCTACCGAAGGCTCAAGTGCTGCGAACAATATGGCAGCAAAAAGCACGAGTCGTGCGAAATCATCGATCTTTCTCGCCCGGATCGCGCGGCCGAGTTTGACAAGTGCAGGGCTCTTGAAGTGCATGATATTTATTGCTGCTACGCTGGTGGGACTCACACGTTTGATAGTCCAGAGACGGTCAGGAACGGTGCAAACGATTGCATTGATAGTTCTTTGACTCTCAACCGCTAAGAAAGACACGGCTAGAAGCTCGTACAGTACATCGGATGCGACAGGCGCGGAAGGAGGGATTTTGGGGTTATTCTTGGTTGGAACGCAGCCATCTGGGGGAGGAGAATGATGAAAAAAATGTGGGGCACTTGTTGTATTCGGGGACATTAATTAGGGTCCCCTACCGAAAGAGCTCCTTGGTTTTACCTCGTGTGGCATCGCCAATACATCAACTGAACCACGAAAAAATGTTGTGACTTGACGATTGTACCCTGACCCATCCAATGTCTCATTCCTCGTCACCTTCATTGCGCTGTGATCACATTACATGTCCCCTCGCAAACCACTCCTCTGTCGCACTCTCTCAGTATATCATAAAAACATCTAGAATACCTCCCACGCAATCTTCTACTAAAGCTTCTTCTAACACCACATCTCACACCCCTACTTCCCTGCCCCTCCACCTCCCCCTCCTCACTCGCCCCAATTCATCATCATCAACACCACCCCAACCCTCCATGTCAATCTCCAAATCCTCAATCTCAGCCATAAGATCCACTTTTCTCTTCCGCCCCCTCCTCTCCGTCTCTCCTTCTACATCTGCCAAAGACCCTCCATCTCTTCTGCGCTTCTGGCCGTCTTGGCGGTGTCGTCGTCGTCGTCGGCGGGATCTAGACAAGGTACGTGACAGCGAGGAAGACACAGCATCATCTATAATTACTACGCGTTAACTTTCTACAAATCCTTTTTGTTATCAAGCTTTCAAAAACATACCGTCGCCGGAATCCACAACCACTCGCCGTCGTGCCTTCAACACCGTCTTCCTCTGCGCTTTCTCCGCTTCCGAGGTCCTAGTTTCCTCGTCTGCATCTCCTTTTTTCCGTTGTTGCGCTCGCTCGGACATGTCTGGCCCGGGCTCTGAATCGCTAAGCAGATCGATGATGGCTGGGGTTTTGGGTTCGCCAGATAAGAGGTTGATGTGGGCTAGCTTTGCAGTTGCTTTGCGGAACTCGGTGGTGGTGGGTCGGTTTCTTTTCTTTGGGAGACGTTTGGGTGGGGTGTAGGAGCATGGGTAGTGGTTGTGGGGCTTTGGCGTGTTGGGCATATGGGGTAGGGATGCTTGGTAGGTATCGCGATGTAGTAGTAACTACCTAGAGGAAAACTATTAAATTGCCAACTTTTTTCGCTCACATTCTGATATTGTGTTTGTTTTTATAGATAGGGGGAGCAATTGTTTCGCTTACCTCTGGTGGAGTAAAAGAATAAAAGTGTTTGATTAGCAACAATGCCGTCTGTTTGCTTTACTGAGATATAAATTTCCAGGAACAATAGAGACACTACAAAAAGCTAGAGTAAAAGGTGTGCTATGACATTCTACTGGGAGTAAAGAGACATCACGCAGGGATATGAGATGGGAGAAGATGGCATAAGAAAACACGTGTGTATAGGTCCATTTATCTCTTACCATCCTCTCTTACTATCGCCGCATGTGTCGCTTTACCACTGTCTCTTGGAGAGCACTATGACAATTGTCAATGCAAAGGTGTGCGCGTCAGAATGGAAAACCCGTCTTTCAACTAGCGCGACGATAATCTTCCGCTATCATCATTGTCGATCCTACATTGTATCCATGAATCCATAACCAAACTAAGCATTTGAATCAAATCCAAAGACCGTTTGTCTACCTGTTTTCCCGTGTCCTTTTCTTTCTCAGTATGCTCGCATTGTAAGCGTAGTGCGACTGCATGTCTATGTCTAGATCGAATTCATCATTGCTGTCTCCAAACCTGCGATGGCTCGATCCAGTATCATCGTCAGAGATAAGACCATATTGTATGACATTATCTGCAACCACAAAATCACGATCGCTGCTTGTCTCTCGTGCATGTGTAGGATTACTACGTGCAGGGTTTGTAGATTTAGCGGTGACCTTGGCCTGACCTTTGGCTTCTGACTTCACACGCTTCTGATCATTGAATGCGTGTTGTAGATTAGAGAACTTGGTGGGTTTTCCCTTTGCTCCTGGCTTCAAAGGACGGACTCTCCTTGTAGCGACTGGTTCCGGTGAAGGTTCATCAGTATCCCATTGAAAAGCAGGGTCATTGCAATCTATTTTGATCAGAATTTCATCATCATCTGAATCATTCTCAAGCATCTGTGGTGTTTGTAAAGGTCGCATGTTTTGGAGATTTCTGCTGGGTGCTTCGCTCATCCTGATTGCGCGTTCTCTTGCTTTCGAGAAGTGGCCCTTGCTGTCGATGACGAGATTATACAAGTCTCTGATCGGTATTACCGGTGCAACGGCCATCAGTTGGGCTACTCCTGCCCTGGTATCGAAGTCATCTATGTCCAGGAGTGTCATTTCTGCGTCGTCTCTGTTCTCTTCTTTGAACCGCTTGGCTACTGGTTGAGTACGCCACACGCCGTTAGCTGCGGGTGGATTCGCTAAGCAAGTAGAACCTAAAGGGCGTGCTTTATCCATAGGGTAGGGTCGATAATCGGGAATATCGAGTTTCGTGATTGAAAGGAGTTTTGACCGGTTTGCGACCTTGACCTTCGTAGGTACGTCATTTCCAGCCGGGTACAAATGTCTGTTTGTCACATATTAGACACTTTCCTAGAGTTCCCCACAGGTTCCATACGCTGCATATATACTCGTGTACGGTTTTTTACGCACTGTGGCATTCTTTGTGGGCACCTGAATGGGCGAACATGGGGAAGGTGCTGAGCGCCCTGGGACGAAGCCCGCCCGGCTGTATGTGTCGCTTAACGGGGAATATGCGCTGCTGCTTCTCTCAGAGCGATCGCTGAACGAGCTGTGAGGCTCATATCGAAACTGCTCTAGGTCCGGGCCACGTAGTGGAGTACGGGTTGGACCACAGAGTGCGCTGTATAGGTCAGTATTCATGCTACGCGAGTGCCTCGAGCGCATGTCACTTTCAAGACGAACATACCTTTGGGAGCCGCTCGCCCTGAATTGTGTGCTATTATTCCTCGCAGGCTCGTCATCATCACTGTCGAGTGTGATTGGAACGCTCCGCGAAGTGCCTTGCTGTGCGGCTGAATCCACTTTTGAAGCCTTGGCCTGTTTGCGCCCCGTCTTGGAACCATGTTTAGAGAATCTGGGGACCTTGGATACTGATATAGTCGCCTGCGACCTGTGTCTTCTTCCGCGTTTCTCTTTCCCACTCGCTGGGCCCATGTTGATTCGTCGCATGTTCCTCTGGAAACCCATGTTGTTTTCACTTTCCGAGGCGATCTGGGGTCCTGTGTTTAGAATGGCATGACGAAGTGGGAAAGTATACGAAGGTTCGACTGTCGAAAGGTCCTCTAGAGAGGCAATGCGAAAGACTGGTGGTCCGTGTAATCTTTGCGCAGCTTTACCCTTTGTACATAAATTCTTATAATAGCTACTTAGCCCATAAGGCAACAGTACACGCAAACGGTCGTCCATGGCAGAACGGGTAAGAGAAGGACAAAATTGCAGAAGTGGGGTACTCTGGAGGTGAATGCGTCCGGTGCTCGGAGCGGGACGGGCAGTCGCGATGGGAGCTCGGCATGCCAGCCAGGGTGGGGTGGATGCATCAACAAGTTTCAAGACACGTCAGGCGAGTGCCAGCGTTCTCGTTAGCTGTACAGTCTATTGTCGACTGCCAGCGAGGCATGCAATCGGGTAGTATGATGAGTCCCGTCACGTGATCGGAGTTGAAGGGTTAGCGCATGGGTGCCTGGGTGGGTACATGTACCGTATGCAGGGCTAGAATGTGCCAAGACATATGAGCGACGTGGAAGGTGATGAGAAATTTAGAGCGAAGAAGAAGAAGAAGAAGACGGGACTATGCAGATAAGGGACGACAAGGCGAGGCTTAGGTACATGCGGTATTCTGTCTTCAGGCATGTGCGACATGTCCCGTACTCTGGAATCCCGCGCATCCGATCTGGGGGCCGTTGTCATGGTAAACCATGAGACGAAAGTATACCCAACGAAATGCCCTAGTCTAGCAGCTATACTGCACGGAATGTTTAGTCGCGTATGTCGTCGGAGCGACGGTGTTTGAAAAAAAAAAGCAACCCAGTCCTTCGTGCTACTCTCGACCTGCAGGCCCCGCCAGTCAGTGGAACCAGGGCCGTTTCCATCAAAAGCAAAGACACGTAGCTAGGAGGGGCTGCATGGAAATTGCGGGGAGTGTTTCATCGTAATGGGTAGTGGTGGTGAGGGAGCGACGAGACGGTGGGAGGAGAGGTGGTGTTGTCGTATGGAGTTGGTCTAGACGGCCTCTCTCTCATCCCTCCCCTGTGCGCCACGACGTCACGCAAGCCACCCCCCAGCCATGTTGCTTGCTTTCTCCGCTCAACAAAGTCACCAGCACAGCACGGGGTCTGCGCATCACCAAGACACGTTATATGTACTCTCGAGTCTCGACCGCTCCTTCTGCTTTCTCCACTCATACACGCCAGCCACCGCGCACATATGAACGCCATAACCGCGCCGCATGTGGCAAGACAGCAGAGTCTACCATCGTGATTTCGCCATTCCCGGTTCTAGTCGGTCACGCATGGCTTCTGGAAGCATCGGCCATGTGCCAGCCGCAACATTCGCTGAGTACGTAGATATCCCTTCTCCCACCACCATCACCACCACCACCACCGCCACGGTAATGAGGGCGGCGCACCGCAGACTTTGTCCGAAGAGGTGGACAAGTTCGTGATGAATGCGCCGCCAGCCGACCCGTCGCAATTGGAGCTGGCGCAACAGGCTGAGGCGCGCTCGCGATGCATCGCTGTACGCCCGGCTCTCACGCATCGCCTCTATTCCCAGCAGCTGCATGTTCGCGCAAAAGCTAAGCTACAACGCGACAGACTACTCTCCGGTACCATGATCGACATCTACGTAGGCGCCGAGAAGCGCCATTGGTCGCTGCACCAGAACCTGCTCTGCCACCACTCCGAGGTTCTTGAGAACGACATCTTCGGCGCGGTGCAGGGCAGTAGCAAAAAGGACCGACTCGATCTACCCGACCACGACCCCGCCGGTTTCGAACTACTAGTCAAATGGCTCTATCAGGGCACTCTCGACGATGTGTCGGACATGGCGGATGCAAACCAAAAATACGAGTATGCCGTGAGCTGCCACAAGCTCTACCTCCTGTGCGACCGCTTCGGCATGGCCCAGCTGAAGAACGTAGCCATGGACCAGTATAGGAAGGGTCTCAACCAGGCCGAGTTGGTCCCAGACGCCGACGAGATAGACCAAATCTACCGCAAGAGTCCAGCCGGCTCGCCTTTCCGTCTCTTGATGACGCGAATTGCAGCGCGTCAAATCATGGACCCCGGCAGCGAGCGCGACGTGGAGACGTATCGCGAGTGCTTCGAGAACAACCCCGACTTTGCCATCGACCTGGTCAAAGCCATCAGGTCTGGTACGGGTGGTGTGCTGTTCGAAGATCCTACAGAAACCAGTAATGGTTGCGATTACCATGACCATGAAGCGGGGCCCAATTGCCACATCAAGGGGAAAGGAAAGAGCAAGCAAGGTGTGTAGCTCGCGCTCCGTCCGCAGCCCATTCCCAGCTCTACCACGCAGCACCCATTCCCTCCTCTTCGCACATGCCTAATAACACACATTAACCAGCAAAGGAGAAGGCCGACCTGTCATCCGCCAAATCCGTTCCATACATAAGTTCCGACCGGCCGAGCCACCCTCCCCGCCCTCCTCCCCAAAGCACTCCTCCCCCGCCTCCTCCACCACCTCCTCCTCCCCGGCAACTTCGCCCACAGGACGGAAGCGGCGGTCTTCTCCGCCGTCGCCTGACAAGTCCGGTGATTTCAACAGTTGGCACATCGAAAGAAATAGCGGTAGCTACTCAATCACCGAGACCCGCCGCAGCTCAGGACAGGGAGAAGGACATGGGAAGGTTGGACAAGGCGACGACCCCGGGGAGAAGATACTCAGAGCAGGCCCACACCAATGGGATAGAGACACAGGAGTTTCGCCCAGCCCCCGACGAGTCCCCCCGAAGCTCAGAAGACGCACCTCGCCAATCCCAGGCTAGTTCAATCGCCGAGGAACTTGCCTCGCTGGAGGGCGGGCCAGTGCAGCCGATACAGCGAACGCCGTCGCGTCGGGGCATATGGGAGTGGGGGAGACTAAGTATCATCGGACGCATACCACATCCAGAATGGAAAGGTCCACGAAGAGCACCCGGAGCTACTACGAATGGTGGTTCATATATCGGTACCATCTCCGAGACACAGGATGACTTTAGCATCCCTTCTACCACAGCTACCGATACAAACGACCCACGAAACCACCAACACATCCTTGCTGCCAAGCTTGAGGGCTATGGTTTATCACAGGTTCAAATCCTCACTTCACCATCATTCTCACAGACAAAGCGCTCATCAGATGAGCTTGTGGCTGGGTCCTCCACCTCTAGCACGCCTGCCAACCTTGCAGTCATTACTGAGAATTGGACCAACGGCGAGAGCCATACGCCGCGACCCACATCAACGGATAACCCATCCACTCCAGAAACCCCTACACCGCTACAGCGCAGGAGGGACTCACCAACAGAAACCGAGAGCTCACCCACAAAAGACGCGCCGGATGTTGCGGCGATAGAGTCTAATGCTGCACTCACGAATGGCACGCCTGCTACGCCTAGCCCAGAAGCCAAGGCTACGCCTGGTTCCCGTCGCATTAGCAAGTATAGAGTCGCACTGGCCTCCAGCTTTCTCTCCCCCACTCGCAGCAATCCGGCTTCGACAAGATGATTCTTTTTCGATTCTGTTTCATAGAGATACCCCGCATATATATGGAAATAGGCGTTTTGGTCCACTTGGTTATGAGCATTATATATCTACTTATTTTTTGCCAACTCCCGATTTCAAGATGAAAACGTGCCGTTACCGCAATTCCCTCCAACTACAGAACCTCGACATCCTGCTGTGCCTGTCAATCTTTGAGTGTTGAAATTGCGGATGTACTGCGCGAATGAAAGCTCACTGCTGTGATATGCAATCCTCAACTGAGAAGCAAATTCTATACGACACCTTTACGCTATCTCGGCACTCTCCGTTCCAGGTGTCTTGGTAAATATCATCATCCAGTTCACCGTACCCGTTGTGTCGCATCTATGCTATGAATTTCCCTTCTCTGGCTGGGAAGAGGCGGAGTAAAGTGCCACAGAGTGCAGTGAGCAAAAGCATGTATATGACAAGAAGGCAGGGGTTTCCAAAGAATAGATATGTATATCAACCATCTCCTACTTCACCCGAGAACCCTCTATTCAACTATCTTTCCCCCCCATGCTCCTCCACTACGTGTTCTGCAGCCCAAACAACAGGTCCTTCCCTCCCCGCCTGCTCCCTAGCCTCTCTCATCCTCTTCGCCGCGCGCTCAGTTCTCCTTTCCGCCCTCTTCTTCTCCCTGACTTCAATCTCCTTTCGCCGTGTCAGTACAACAAGCGCATACCATGCAAACCAAGATATGCCGGCGAAGAGAAACGCTACAGCTACTACAATACCAATGAGTGCTGGTGTCGAGAGAGAGGTCCCGGCTTCGGCAGATATGAGCAGTGTGGGAGTGGCTGTCAGGAGGGGGAAGCTGCTTAGTATTGATGTCGGTGACATGGTTGGAGAGACGGCGGTGGGGGTGTAGGGGTAGAATGGCGGCATGATTGGTGTTCAAATATGCAATGGGTAGTTTTTTTTTGGCGAAAATAGTGTGGTACTTCACGCTGGTGCTCGCGTGGCAAGAACGGAGAAGGAATGATGGGAAGGGGACATGTGTGACTGTGGCAATACATGCTCCAACGTGACTATGTGTGTGTGTGTAAGACTAGCAATGAGACAAAGAGAACCCGACCAAAAAGAAATGCATAAGACATTGTGTAAAGACATTTAGAAAGGAAAACAAATTTGACTCTTTATCGCACAGCATCACGACAAGGATAACGTCCCGCGCTACCTACGCATATCCTGCCCGTCCACTTTATTCACAAAAGAAAACGAACATCCAACGCCCGCTCGCCTCGGACTGGCCCCAAGACCAGCCGCGGAATTGTATAGATAAAAAATCCGCGTCGTTTGAATGTGTAAATCACAATAAACTTTCTTTGCCCAGGGGGACAAACTCCTCTTCCTCTTCCACTTCCTTTGCTTATCTCCCTCCAGGTATTTCGTTTGTCAGAAAATGGTTAATGTGCATTTCCTGCAGTTTCTCCTCGGCGATGCGCGCCTCCTCCTGTGCTGCGCGCGCCTTTTTGTTGCGAGCGCGCAGGACCGTGTTTTGGTAGATGAACCAGACGATAAAGGAGACCATGAAGGGTCCGAAGACGCAGAGTGCAACGAAGATCGCCAGCGGTATGGGTCCGATTTTATTGTCTGGCGAACTTTGCGTTGCTGAGTCGTTTTGGCGGCGGAGATACATGATGGTCTTTCTGTCTTTCTCTCTTTCCGTTCTCTTCTTTTTTTTTGTGCCGAGTATTACAAGCGTGTGTGTTGCTGACTGACTGACTGATTGACTTTGGGGAAAACGTGGAGAGAGCGTGTAGGAGGATTCCAATAGGGTTTAGTTTAAAACAAAAGTAATTTTTTGGTAGAATAAAGACGGTCACAGGGTACAGAGGAGTTGACGTTGGGATTTGGCTGGGCTGCCGGGGAGAAAAGTGAATGAAAGGGATGAGAAATGAAGGAGTGTTTGCTGATAATTATTGGAAAAGATCCCATAGGTCAAGAGCAAAGCTATATTAGGATCAGAAGGGGAATTGCGAATCATGGTACATGTTGAGTTAAAAGCGGCGGATTACCATTTACCTAGCTCTTGGGGTGAGAAATTCATCGTATCTATTTACGCTTTGGGCATCGTGCTGATTTTTGTGGGGCACTCCAGAAATTACAAACACGAATCTTGTCATGGAACCTACCTGTTGGAACGACTCATGCGCTTCAAACCCAGTCTAGTTTTGAATTCAAAAACGCGTGCCTTGTTGTTGTTGGGGTTTGTCAAGATCGAGGTATACATGTCAAGCAATCCCTGTGATATCAACTAGCTCCCGGTATGACGCCTAGCCTGATCGTCTTCTAGACATGGTCGGGTAGGCTAGAGGCGACACGTAAGAGTAATCACTTGGACCATGGTGCCGAGCCTCATCCTCGGTCTGCGGCGAAATGGGGGAGATATTACGACCAGTCTGTTGCGTGTCACATCGTTGCTTACCTACAGGGCGAGCCACAGGCACCGGCTTGCGAGGCGGCACATGCGTAGGAAACTGCACTGGAGAAGAGGGCCCGACATCACCCCCATAGGTTCGGCTTACCTGAAACCCGTCAGCGCCAAACGGGCGATCCCAGCCCTGTGCTTGTGCAAGAGCAGACGGAGAAATATTAGATGATGATGCCTTGCCGGCAGGACGAGTGGTGCCGCGTGGCTCATACCCGTACCCTTGAAGACCCTTGCTATCCTGCCAACTCCGCGCGTTAGCTAGAGCGACTGGATCTATACTTTCAGCCTCAGATATCGGAACGGAACGGCTAGGCCCTTGGCGCTGGCGAGAGCGGGTGGAAGAAACATAGCCCAGCTCCACGTCTGATGAATTTGGCTTCGAGCGCTTGCAGTACTTGTACAGCAAGAACAAGAAGATGATGCCGCCAACAACTGCGACAGTTGCACCTATTGCTGCACCCATGCTAGATGAACTGCCGCGTGTATCGTGCTGGCTAGGCGCCGGGGTAGAAAGGAGACGATTGTCGGTGGTAGCGCTCGTGGCCAAGGGCTGAGACATTGAGAAGAGAGTCTCTTCGTTATACTCAGACATTGAGACATCAGATGGTACCACCGACATGCTTACAGTTACAGTAGGTATTACCGTAACTGTATGAGTGACTTGCACTCGTGTCGTACGCTGCAAGCCCGCGGATGTTGGGAAAACAGTGGAGGCCGAGGAAGTGACACTATCCGATGTGGCCGAAACTACTGCAGAAGGCGATATAGATAACGGAATACCGGTGACTGATATGGTGTGTGTCATCGCCAGCGATGATACCAAGACCGAAGAAGGCGGGATAGTGGTGTATGATGGCGAAGATCCAGAAACACGTAGAGGCCAAGTGAAGCCCGCCATACCACTGCTTTGAGACATGGTTAGTATTGTCTTGGATGAAGACGTGGTTGATGATTTTTACGAATACAAGAGAAAGAATAGTCGGGTTATTATAGTCTAGATCCTTGTTGTTATGAGTGCGCTGTATAGAGGTATCTTGGTTGCATTACTACACTGCAGAGCTGTGCGCTCACAATGTCACAATCAATATGCCACGCTGGATGCGACATTGCTATCTCCTTTATAGAAGATGGGCTGAATGCTCACATTGGGGCTTCAGCCGAGTCATCAAGGAGCCGTAGGGAAATGTCGATATGCAGCGAACGATATGATAAGTCTGCAGAAGGGCTTGTTGATGAGACCCTGAATACCCATGATAGCACTATAATAGAAATTTGTTCCATCCCACTTTCAACAGTACTGTTGGCCAGAAAGAGGCCAGTGCAAGCCACCCTAAAAACCGGAACAGCGGCTTCCAGATCATGCTAGTAAACTTACTTTAGCTTAAACTACTCATCACAGATGAATAATCTACAAAAAGCTTTAACATTTTGTAGAATCTTACAAGTACGTGTATTTATTAATAACTTGTAAAGTACAAAGCAGTGCGTGACATGACGTCGTCGTCGCAGTACCTCGTCTCTCCCTCTTCTATGAATCCTTGCAAAATCCTCGTTACCTTTTGTTCCATGACTACCCTCTCGTCCGCCGCAGCTTTCCTGCGCGACGCTCGTCTTCAACCTGTTGTGGCAGCGTCGAAGGAAGAGGACCCTGCATAAGCGGCCGTGCAGGACGGTAATGCCCCGTCCCTGGTCCGGGATTGTTTCCTTCAGGATATGGATACGTGTCAGAAGATCGAGAAGGCAAACGCCCTGTCTCTTCGTCATCTGCTCGTTTGCCGAAACAACTGCCACAGCAGTTGCACACATTGATGCCCCGAGATGCTGCAAACAGCGCGTAACCGAGCACACCGAGGATGATGAGTCCAAGCACTGAGCCTACTACTATACCGGCAATCTTACCTTTGGTCGCCCATGGTGTGGAGCCTGAGTTTGGCTCCGCGCTTGTGGTTGCAGACGCAGCCGCGGTAGAAGAAGCTTTCATGACTGTGGTTGCGGTGAGCGGGACTGGCTTAGACGTCGTTGTAATAGATTCAGCTGCGGCAGACGTAGCTGGAGTAGATGTGATTGCGATAGACTTGGCTGAGGTGGAGGTGGTGGCAGAAGACGTAACTGGATGCGAAGTAGCCGTTGTCATGGGCGAAGCCGGTGATGGTGACGAGGTGACGGTTATAGTATCGCGTGAAGAGATCACAGTGCTACTGGTAGGTGGCAAAGTGATGAGGGCTACCGAGGTCATGAGTACCGTAGAAACCATAGTGGCGGGTGGTTCAGACGCACCCTGGTGCATCGCTACGACGGGTATAGAGATCGATGAAAAACCGCTCGTAGTGTAGCTCGAAGCGTGGTAACGCGCAGCTGAAAGCATACCGGAGGCGGCGATCGCTGTTGTGACTGGAAGATACATGCTGAGTAGCAGTACTAGGTAGATCTTTGGTGGGTAAAAAAGGAATAAAGCGCAGACTGATTTTACTAGACACTCAAGATATATTGTGAACCTCTTCTTTGTTACACTTCATTGTTGTAATATCCGACAATGACTCTAGCCGAGCCGCTTCACAATGAGGTGCATTGGGAAGATTGACTGCTCTACGCGGGGGGGTTTTGAGAAGCCACGTTTAAAGCGGTATTGCTAGAATAAAACTAGATGGTCTGAATAAGTTGAGGCAGAAAGAAATGTCAAATAGGTATTCATGAGGTGATGTCAGACGCCACAGATGGCTTGCTCATCTTTCTAGGCAAGTGCACTGCTACATTTGCCTACAGGCTCTTCTAGGCCTATTACTACGGGAAATTTTCCACCAAACAAAAAATCTGATATATCTAGAAAAGCAAAGCGGGAAGTACTAGTGTATATTGAAGCTGGCATTGATCACACTAGGGATAGCTTTCAAGGAAATATCAACCCACACACAACAAGGGGTTCCGCATCAAGATCACTGACCCACCAAACATGGCCCTTGTCATCTTGCATCTAGCAGTCTGGAACCGTATCACAACACCTGTTTGGCAAAAGCCGTCGTTAGAGTGTTACGAGCTCGGCGCACGATCTCATGCACCTTTGGATTATCCCTATTTTTCTTCGGACAATCCGCAATGGTGGATTGACAAGAGTCATACAGAGATCTATGCAGATCCAATGGCTGGTGAGCAAACGGTAAAACATATGGGGTGTAAATCGCGGTAGAGGCGAAAAGGAAAAGCACATGCCACTGCAATCGCGATTTGCAGAAACCTGAAAAGGGATTGCCTATGTGCGATTCAAACGAGGCAGCTGACCAAAAACAGCGTGCTTGAGTTACTTCAAAGCACACTGTTTTTAAGCCAAGTACCTAAGTCAATATCGCCTTGGTTTCCAGGCTTCACAAAAGTTTCAAGAGTCTGAATTCAGCTGACCAACAGCTTCGGGACGGAGCAGAGGACTGAATCTTGAATGTATTCTGTCGAGGGAATTGTGCAAAATCCTATGCATGATGCTTGCATCTTTTATATCCATGCATAGCTGGTCTTAGTATGGAGGTATAGTAAACCAAAAGGGCCCCGTGAAGAACAAATGACGTGTCCCAGCAGCCTTCGAGACGCTATTGATTCAAACATCCCTGCTCTGTTGTGATAGATGATTGCGCTTGATAAGCTAAGACTCAAGAAAGATGGTAATTCTTCGAAGCCGACCATCCGCAAGGTCGTACCCGACAGGGCAACGCGAATATGACTGTGCGATATAGATGTCGGGGCGGAGATGGCACATGTGCGGTCGTGCCATTTCTAAATAGTGGTCGAAAAATAGAAGGGTGACTGCGGTCCGAGCGGGGAAGCTTGAGAAGCGAGGATCGGGGCGTGAAGCTTCTTCGAGAGACACTCCTAGGTGCGCCCACGCATTAGTTATAAACCGAACAAGTGTGATGGACTCTTCTGTTATTTCCGCAAAAGTCGTCAAGCCGACGATGGTGACGACTTGAGAGACGTAGACGCATGGGTGAAACAGAAATGTAGAATGACACCCAAGTCGTTTTTATGACTTGGCGATACGCGACAGCAAAGCAGCAATACCCAAGTAGATGCCCTCCTTGAAGTCTTGGTGTCGGTGCAATGAATATCGCTCGTGCCAAGGTGATATGTATTGCATCTTTAGCCTGAAGACATGGTATTGAACGTGATTAATAACACCCCGTGTCGCGTAGTAGCACCCAAAACGTATGTGGTTTGTTATCGAGGCATGTCAGTGGTTACTTGGGATATTCTCTGCAGATTTTCGGGCGAACAATTCCTAAGTTGTCGTCGTCACGGTGAGTTGTGCTTTCGACTGCGATGGACAAGCGCCAACTTTGTGGGTCTCGGACTCTGACGAAAGGCGGGGGGCGTAGCGTAGCTTCCACATGGGGTTTCAGCCTCCGTAGTATGCCCAACTTTCTTTCAACCCTGAAACATTCTACCTTGGCCTAAGCTTTTCCAATTCAAAATGATAATTGTCCGTTCAAAAGACATTCAGATCATCTAGCATGTTGGGTTTTTCCCCTCCACCACAGTCTTACTATATCTAAGCGGCCATCATGCACCAATAATCACTTTATGGCTCGCATGCCCTTCTTGCGAGGATGGAGCTCCACGAAGGAAGTTAGTTTGATAGGAAGTTCGATATGTACATCACCATGCTCGATATGCTACCAGGATCTCCGCAGAAGCTGACTCGCTCGCTACCATGAAGTGGGTAGCGGTAGCAGTTTCAGGATTACAGCTGATCCGAACCTGAGTGTACTCGATCATCGCAGGGAATACCTCGGCTGGATAATAATGGAGCTGGGAATGGAGCTAACTCCACCAGAAGTGTTGGGAGCGTATGCATCAACGGCATAGTTTCGAATTCGGCGAGGTCTCTAGAACACAGACACGTTTAATCCAGATTCTATGGAGACAGGCAATGTCCGGTATCTGCTAGGTAACTGCGGAACCGATGATCATGGAAGGGAGGCAAGATCTCCACGTTGGCGGTGAGTTTCGCGAGCCATCCTCCATGACCACGACGGAACCAAGGCTTCCGTGTACAAGGTCGTCAAGCATCGCATTCGCCCAGTTTCGGGCCGGTTGTGGCCTTGTTTTCCCGTCCGTCTTGTGCTTCGCTGTTCATTCAAGATAACAGATGTTATGCTGTATGTTTCCGAAGCGAAATTGTGGACCGGAGGTATCTCTCAGAATGTCTTAGTCCTTGCGGGGTGGAGTTAAAATCTCATGGTCCTACTGAGATTGATGGTGGTTCGAACAAAGCGGCAACGTTGTAGTATACTCCGATGTTTCTATATGCTGAAAATATCAGTAAAGGGTAGACGCAACCTCGAGTTCAAGAGTTCAATGGCGAGGGATCAAGATAGGCAGCTATCATGTCGGTAGTGGCGCCAGAAGAGATCGCGCAGGTACCGGAACGCACCGGCAAGGCGTCTGTATCAAAGCTTCTAATTTGCTGGATAGCTGTGCATATGCGGGCCGATCGTACTCACTTCCATCTTGTCTGAACGACGAGGGTGCGCTTCAATAATATCCCTCCCATCATTTTATATGCCGCAGTCCGAACTAATGTCAGACATGGGCACGTAGGTCGTCCCACTGTTTCCCAAATGATGCAGGCTGCATAGGGAACTGGTGGAGGCAGTTGATGAGGTGGTGCGATGCCAGCACGGCGCAATTGCGCAAACAATGCGATACACAGTTCCGCATCGGAGATCTGCCCAAGGTATGCAGCCCTCCTTACGGGGTGTTTGGTGGCACGAAGAGAGCTGATGGCAGTTGTGCCCCGTCTTTTGACAGTCCTGACGTAAGCTAGCTAAACACTTTCTCCACTTGTTTCGAACTTTAAACAAACCCTCCCTGACTACCACCAACATTCTCGAAGGCGCCACCCTTTTCACCCCCCCTTTCCCACTGCTCTTCCCGCTGCATGTTCATCATACCATCTGTTTAGCGTTGCACTTTCTCCCAAGGACCAGATCTAGCGATGAAGTGCGCTTCTTGCGACGAGTCTGGCTGCAAGCTCAGGCAATCTCTTAAAGTTTAAACCTCCATCCATTTATCATTTGAAAGCCAGCACATACCCTGTCTTCACCATTGATGCTCCCTAGGGCATCTTGTGACGCATGCGCATAGCCGAGAAGTGCCGTTAAACCGGCCAAGGCAAAGCTTTGCCCTTGAAGTGAACAGATAGATCGCCACGTGCGTCGCATGCTCCACCCAATGACTACTGATCGCACACGGCATCCTGTGTGGTGACACCTTGAGCGCTACAAATCGATCAATATTCCTGGTCCTGTCAATACGACGGCGCAGGGCTTCCACCCCAAGGCTCTGCCGCGGTGAATCGACCAGCAGACGTGATTGGCTCCAACTCTGGTTAATTGCCGGCGACCAAAAATGCGCTTCGCAAGCTTCCGCCACCAGGGTGCATTGCAATGACTAAGTTTACGCGTCCTGCAACGTGATACACCTGAGGTAGATCATCTCTATCCCTCTTTGTGATATACTCCTCCAACTTCCCGGGTCGACCTCCATGTCACGTTCAGGTTACGGTTCCAAGCAGAGGCTTTCCAGCCATGAGAGTTCGAGCGCTTTCTGTCGTTCTTTGGCTCCTCCTTGCGACTGGTAATGTTGAGGCAGTTGGATCAGATGTCAATTTGAGGGCGCTGGGCGTCGCTGATATTCCACCATGCGGAGTATGTAGTCACTTACTACAAGCGATGCGCTTACTGACCCTCTCCCAGCTTGTGTGCACAATATCTGCGCTTCCCGCGAGCGGTTGTTCCATATCCGATGTCGATTGCATATGCCGCGACACTAGGCTTGCGCAGACGGTATCGGGGTGCATGCTCGCCAACTGCACAATGCAAGAAAGTTTACAGACTGCGAGAGTACAAGCCGAGCAGTGTAAGCTGTCCGAAGATTCGAAGCGGATGGAGGTCTTCACATACACCATCATCGTTTACTCGTTGGCTATCCTGTGTGTGATTCTTCGGATTGCAGGCAAGCTGATATCGAAGAAATTATCATACGACGACTACATCGTCGTCTTTGCCATATTGATATCTGCACTACCTGTGGCGTGTGTTATAAGCAGTATGTCATTGGTATCTGTACAACCAGCTTCCACTCAAGCTAACATGGTGCAGTGACACAAGAGGGGTTCGGTGAGCATCTATGGAACCTTGAGGATGGTGCACTGCTAAGCATCCTCCGCTACTGTAAGCTTCATGTTTCGACGAAAAGGTCATTTGTAGCACCGTACTGACAGTGGCCAGTTTTCATTTCTTGGTCAACCTATGTCGTCGTCCTTGGTCTCATCAAGGTCTCGCTGGTCCTTTTCTACCTAGAGATCTTCCAGACTCGACGCTTCCGTATCATTGCCTACGTCTTTCTAGCCTGCGTCATTATCAACTCGCTTACGATATTCTTCATCACGGTGTTCATCTGCAGCCCGATAGAATCTTTCTGGAACCGGGACATCAAGGGGAAGTGCATGGACCTTCGAGCCATAGCCTTTGCAAACTCGGCTAGTGCAATTGCACAGGACATCGTCTTGCTGGTTCTGCCTCTGGTATTCATCCAGAACCTTCAGATGAAACGCCAACGAAAGTGGGCGGTTGGCTTCATGTTCTCCATCGGCACCTTTGGATGCATTGCGACCATCTTCCGTTTCCGAACCCTTACTTTGTTCAAGATATCCGTGGACCCTACGTGGGACTACGTCGCTGTCACTATATGGACAGAGCTTGAGCTGGCTGCAGGCTTTGTTTGCGTCTCGTTACCCTCGATTCGGATAGTGGTCGTTCGGTTGTTACCTAAAAGGTTCAAAGAGTTCCTTTCTCACCTTAGCCACCCATCGAGCGATAGCAACCCAACACCACAGAAACCCGCCAGATACCTTCCACCGCCGCCGATGCACAAAGAGTGGGCTAGACCTTCGGGGTGGAGCTGGATATCACTTGGTACCAATGATCATCCGTCTAAACGCGACACCAGGAAGAGCTTCATGAGTGGTATTTGGCCTTGGGTGGACTCTGGCGCGGCCCTTCCGACCTCGAGCTTCTCATCAAACAAGGGCAGCAGTTCCCGTAACCAGTATTCGACAATGAGCAGCTATAGCGTTACAAAAACGGGAGTTGCAGTCACCCAAAACCCGTACCACGAACGAAAAGGCGAGGACTTCGATCCCGATACCTTGGAGTTACTCACGGTCCCACCAAGTTCCCATGACCGATTCATGAACCGGGACTCGTGTAAAACTTTTTCCAGTAGAGATGACACAGTTACGGCATTGCCTAGCATAGGATGCTTACCCGAACGCTCCTTTTCGCAGGATATGCCGAGACGGATATTACCCAGACGCGGTCGTAAGGATTCAGTTTGAAAAGTGAACATTCTCCAAAGCTTCTTCCAATACATACAACTGCCGACGCAATTGCCGATCTTGGTGTCATATCAGACATTTAACCCTAGGTTTCTTTCAATCGTGCTTACATCGAAAGTTTTGATTTTCGGGTCCAATCCGCGCCATACCCGAAACGTGCAAGGTGTCCTCACCCTGTGCTATAGGGGCTTACTTCCAGCGCCAGGATGCTTCTTCCATCTTCTTTCATCGTGATCATCGCGATATGATCGTCATTAATCTCGACGCCTTTCTCTTCGCCCAAGACATCTTGTTGGTAGTCGACCGTCCACCCATGAAAAACATCGGGATGGACCATGAGATCTATAAGAACTAGGTGTATCCATGTCAGTTCCGGAAAAGCACCGGCGCAGCCTGGCGCGCGCCTATTAGCGATTAGGGCTCGGTGAAACCAACAAAGAAAGAGGAGAATGAAGACTCACAGCCTCACTTTCGAACTCATATCCTAATCTTCAACTTGACACCCCGGCCCGCTTTCGCACTCGGTGACATGATTTCGCAGACTACATTCAATCACGATACTCCCCATCACTCCGGGTCTCCTGGATCATCGGAAATACGAGCCTGTTCAACTCCTCATATCTCAATAGCAAGAGTGGCACGACAATATCTGTGCAGCGTGGCTGGCTTCGCCCAAGATTCGTCCTGGGGGGCTCTTAGGCAATACACAGAGAATGATTTTGAGAAACTACATTGCGTAGTTATGAGATGTCGCGAGTTTGCGGCGGGGGACGGGGGCCGAGGGATGATTTAGACAATAGTAATTCTAAAGTTGAATGGTTGTTTTTCTTGCAATTAGGCAAAACTTTGCATTGTGCAGCAAGAAGTTCCATTAGACTGGACTTGATTCCGATAGCAATTAACTTGATATATCAACACACGCACACACACACACACACACATAAACATAACGCTCTACTTCTCTAGCTAACTAACAAAGAATTTTTTTCAGATCCTTATCTCGCCATCATCCAGTTTAGTTTAGCAGTATCAGTAGTAGTGGTAGTAGTAGTGAGCCCCACCATTTCGTCACGTGAGAGGAACAACAACAATAAACTTATCCCAACGATTAGCCCATTTACCCGCTCGCACCTGACTAGCCTAGTGTAGTACATCCTCCTCCCCCCCCCCCCTTTTTTTTTCCTTTTTCTTGAAATTCAAAGATGGCGCGCATATCAAGCATCTCCTACTGTACCTAATCGTCCTTGACGCTACACTAATGCGCGCCTTACGTTGGCGTCGCCACCTCATGCCACCGTGAACCAAAGTAGCGGAACCAGCCACGCGCGCCACGTGGGAAAACCAGCGCCCTGTGTCCTCGTGGCGTTTTCCACCCCCCCCCCCAAACACCTCTCCCTAGAAAAAATCCAAGGATGAAATGAAGCAGTAGTTACGTTACACAAATGAGTTGTTTTTCGTGGGACTTCTGCGGTAACCTTTTAGCTGTTTTTGGTGGGACTTATGGCAAGTCGGTGTAAATAGATAAAAAAAATGTCATGATATGTTTCATTGACGCTGTAAGATCTCTATGTATGTATATTCTTATATACACATATATACCGCCGCCGCCTACAGTGAAAAAGGACAGCGGGAGAAATGAAGGATTTTCTGCAGATCTCTGCAGAAAAACAAAAATCTCAATTCATACAAAGAACAAGGAGTGTAAGACGAAACTATAACGACGACAAAAGTCTCTTTCGTATTCAATCCCCACTTTATTCGTACCGAATAATCGGCAACTTAAACGTCTTCCTCGCCTTGGCGAACCAGTGCACAAACGCACCCAAGACGACGGCCCCGAAAATCGGGCCTGCGTAATTCATGTTATCCTTTGTAACGGGCAGTACCTGTGGGAACGGCATCCAGATGATGACAAAGAGGATGTAGAGCAGCGCATAGATGTTGACAGGCACGCCGTAAGCACCCATCTTGAACGGGCCATATGGGGGCGGTGGGCCCCTGATCTTGCGCAGTAGTATGAAGAGGATGGGGAAGAAGTAGGATATGTGCAGGCCAAAGGCCTGCAGGGAGATGAGCGCGTTGAAGGCTGTTGCGCTGGCAATGTAGATTAGGGAGAGACATGTTACTATTGAACCCACGAGGAGGAGGGCGTTGATGGGGAGTTTGAGCGTAGGGTGAACCTGGACATTACTGTCAGCAACTGTAACGTGTGAGCTGGGAGGTAACATACGTAAGAGAAGAAATTCGAGAAAGGCATGCCGTTGTCGCGGGCAAACACCCAGACTAGTCGGGAAACTGAAGCGAAGATGTTGAAGAGGGCGAGGAAGAAGAGGACGGCGATGAGCACAGTGATGACGTTGGCTGCGACTGCGGAGCCCGTGATGTTGTAAATGATCCATAGGATAGGGAGTGGCGTGTTGACGACCTGTTCGAGAGGGCCCATGTAGAAGAGGAGGATGGTAGCGAAGATGATTAGCATGACCGAATTGACTACGCAAGTAATAATGATGCTGCGTGGTACACGCGTGCGGACCTTCTTCACTTCGTCGCCTATATGCTTGATTAGCGGACAGGTGTCATATCAGAAGAGGCGGACCTACACATGTGCAGGACACTATCAGCTCCAGTAACAGCGAAGGTCATGCTCAAGAGACCAAGACCCCAAGATATGCCCTTGTTGTTCCAACCTGACTCTTCCCAAGTAAGTGTCTTGAAGACAAATTCTGGGCTGTTGCGCGGTCCAAACACAATGAAGACGATGATGACGACAAGAAAGAGGCAGATATGAAGGATGCCACCAACAATCTCAAAGGCATCGAGCAGCTTTCGGAACCAGAGGTTGAATGTAAAAGGCACAATCATGACCGCAATCATGATAAGACTGGTGTGCCATCGCTCAGGTACGTAAGCAGGGTTGTTGAATATGACGAGCGATGTGATCAAGTTTGCAAGCAGCGATGGTGGTGCACTGCAGGCAAAGCACCAGGCGCCGACAGTAATCCATCCTATCCTTCTTGTAAGAGTGCTTCTACTATGCGAGAGTAATATCGCTTACCTTGCAGAAGGCCCCAAAAACGAGGAGCAGCAGGCGCGAGGTTGGCTGACCAACGATACTGGGCACCTACAGTCGGGTCTCTATTTGTTTGTCAGTCGGCCACTCATGTAAGGGTGTAGCGAGAACATACATAGAGGCCAGTTCGGCTAGCGAGAATCCCACGGCACAGGCGCCGATGCCAGCAAAGATGGAACCATAGAAGATACTTGCTGGACCTCCATTGACAAGGGCAAACTGGAATGTCACTGCAAACGCCTCCCACGAGGCGAGGATGATGACGGCAAAGTTGACGACGGCCGACAGGTTGATGTATCGCTGTTTCCGTCAGCATGTCATGTCAAGGCAGGTGACGCAGGCTGTAGCGTACCTCAAGCTGCCCTGGTACCCGTGGTGGCTCTGGAGACCCAGCAGAGTGGCTCGCTTCATTCTTCTCTCCTTGGTTGGATGATCCGTGCTCGGCGACTTCGAGATCGGCCTCTGATTTGTAGGTGTTGAGCTCCATGTTGGCGCAAAACGATGTGATACCAGTCGTCGGTGTAGGAAGCATGGAAGTCTAAATGCAACAAGTCCTCTCAATAAGCGGTGGCCCCACCCGTGCGTGCAATGGCAGCAACGGCCGGAAGATTACCACAAACCATTAGGGTGACGGGCCATGGAGATTGGAAGCGAGCCCATCAGGGAGTCTGCCCAAGGATGCCTGGACTCATGCACGATGTTCGGTAAAGATGCAGGGCCTTGGTTAAGCTCTGCTAAGTTTCCGCTATCATCGTGCACGTGGCGCGAGCGTATTCTCGACTCTGGGAAGAGTGTTTGCGTGTTGCTCCGGGACGATGCATCCTGGGTTCTGGCGGTAAGACTGCCCGGCGTCCCCTGAAGGTGTGCGTGATGCCGGAGTACCGTGGGAATCGTACGAGATTGAGATACGATGCCTCCTCCCAACAAATAATGTCGCACAGTTCCAAAGCGGCCCGCATCCTACATATACGAACCACAGAGCGGACGAATTGCCGTCGTCGCGAACAAGGCGCGCGGGTGGTGCGGGAAATACGACGCTAGTGCCCCGATTCATGTACACAAGCGACCGAAGAAGAGACGTCTAATCAACGGCCCGCTGCATCCCAAATCCATCGAGCTCGCAGGATGCGGGATCTAGCATATTTCTCCGCGCCTTGTTTGCTTGACTGCTCCATGCACTGAATCAGATTGATGAGGTTGGTATGCGGCGTTGGCTAAATCGATGGCCGCTGCTCGGCCCAACTGTCTGCGGCGGCGAGGCGCAATCTGACAAGATGCATGATCATGCAGTTGATGAACACGCGTATTGCGGAAAGCAGGTTAGCCTTTCGTTCGCGTTGACGCACAGACTCCGACTTGCAGTGTGAAAGGCCCGTTAAGGCTCTGGAACCTCTCCGTCGTTCGTAGTTATTGCCCCGTGTGGGCAGGCATGGGCTGTCTTGGGCACACGAAAAGGCCCGCAACGCCTGTCACGACCCGGGCCCGCACAGGGTGCTAATTGGCGCCCCGAATCTGACATGTATCTATACGGTGAAAGCGGCGGGGGGGCGCGGAGAAGGCATCTCGTGTGCTGAGGCCGTACGTTCACTTCTCTGTTCTCTACCATCGGTTCCTATATTGTTCAATAGAAGTCAGCTTACAGCTCTCACCCTGTCCATGTTGCACAATGATGCCCCCAACTTTGTATGAGGGTCCACGCAATGCAGCAAACACAAGGAACGGCTTCGCCCTCGTATCCACCTACACCTGGGCATGTGTAGTACTGCTCGCATTGGTTGCGCGGCTTGGTCAAGGCTATTCCCACAAAGTCGGTTTCGGACACGATGATGCAGCAATTGTTGCAGGAACGGTAGGATCTTGTCGTACTCTACAACCGCTTCCGACTGACCATGTGTAGATTGTGTATTTGGGAACGACGATCAGCTATCAGTTCGCTATCAGCAGCGGCCTGGGAAAGGAAGAGAGTGATGTCACTGCTGACGATACGGTCGTGTTTTACCAGGTTAGCGGCTTGCATCTGATGTATACAGTCACAGCTGACCATGAACTCCTCTAGGCCATGTATGCTGCGATACTGCTTGGAGTTGTCGCTATGACACTCTCCAAAGTATCCTCCGCTCTTCTCATCGAGCGTGTGGCGACGCAGACGCGTTGGCCCAGGATTTTCCTGTACGGCATGATCGTCGCCTACGCTATGTTCTCGATATTTACTATTTCCTTCCAATGCGGAATACCAGAATGGACCACACAATCGGTACAATGCGGACACATGTCACTCGTAATCGCAGGGATTGTCTTGAACATGGCAACAGATCTCGCGTTGGCGTTTTGGCTAGTGCCAACACTGTGGAAGTTGTCGCTGGATAGAGAAAAAATAATATCAGCGGTTCTGCTCTTTGGGATGCGTGCAATGTATGTCTAATCTCCTTTACTCCTGCCTAGAAGCTTACCTGATTTTTTTTGTAGCGTAACATTGGCTGGTATAGGGCAGATTTGGGCCCTAATGAGACTCGAATCCAACATCGACCCTTCCCGTAAGTCATTTCGTACAGCGTCGCCACGGAAGACTGACAAGCTGTAGGTAGCTCAGTCAATCTCGTAGTTCTAACACAGTAAGCATATCCACACCAATGAGATATCAATCTAATCAATTCCAGAGCCGTATCAGGTCTATCCATCATCGTCACAAGTATACCCCGGATCAAGCGAGTCCTTGGTGTGGGTGGCAGTGGCATCCAGTATCCAGATATACAACAGACCGAGATTTCCCTCTCGCATAGATCGGGTAATCACACGGCTAGGGACGATGTCGAACCGGTTCTCGTGCCCTCGGATCTTGGAAACTTCTCCGTAACCATCTCGTCTAAAGGCTGCCCGAAGAAGAAGCCGAGAGAGCACCCAGACTGGCAATCAATGGCCATGGGTACCGTTCACGACGAACATACAAGCACTTCTAGCCTATTCGAGCACGAGGAAGAAGAAGGTGTCAGGTTGCACCATGAGGTCAAGGTTTCCGTCGAGGACACCAAGCCTCGAAAGATGGTTTTCAGGCAACATTAGTGACGCAGTCGTGAATCGACGAAGATTATGAATTCAAGTTTCGACCCACGGCTCTATCAACCAGTTAGCGATTATTTACCTTGGGGTTTCAAAGAATCTGGAAGGTAGTAGGGAAAAGACTGAGCAGTTGGGGAAAATGCTTGCGAGAGGGTGTGCCGACTCATGCCCCACTTTACGCTAGCGCACTCTCAGCGGCGACCATGGCGTCACGGTCCCCAGAGGTACATCATGCAAGCATCAACTTCAACCAGATGCCCGCTATTTAGCTGGAAAACACCGTCCAAACACCAACCCAACCTGGAACCAAAGCCCACCAAAAAAAAAACACGATTCATTGCACTTTGCGGTTTCCACCCTCCAGCTATATTTCCCTGGCACACGATACACGTCATACCACCTCCATCACCACGATTCCACCCACCCAGCAAGTCATTCGCCCCGGAAAAAAAATCACTCCCCCAGACACTCCATCTAACTTTTGACATTTTTGTTTCATCCTGCAATTCCGACGGCGACCGGTTGATGTAAATTCTCCAGTTACGCTTTATTTATTGTACTACTCGAGATACCCCCCCCCCCCCCACCCCCCTTCTAGATGAATACTTGTATACATTTAGTCTTAATGTGTCAGACGGCCTTGGTTCAGCAATGTATATACATGTATATAGATGACTAGCTCTTCTAGACTAAGAGTCGCCTTTTTCTTTTTTGATTTTTAAATGGTCTTGACGCCATGAAAACGCAGCATTTGTTTTCAAGGGAGCATTGTAGTTTGCATAGCCGACTTTGTTGTTAATGAATAATAATCTGTCGATTTTTTTTATCTGGACGCGGCGATTACAAGTGACGCTACAAGAATGTAGCTAATTCTACTATTAAAAAAATGGGTATATTGTAACTGGTTGGTTGACAGCATCCCGCTACATTTGCCCTTGAACCAATAGCACTGACAGTCGCACCTTTGATATGTTTAGTTGGTGATTTTGATTCAAGGCCGAATAACTAGGATTCGCCAATTAATTAATATATATAAAACGGTCGCTTGTTGAGATTGCACGGCCTGAGATGGACTTGGGGCATAAATATCAACAATAAAGTCTTACCAACAACCAATCCAACACAACCGTCTAAACAGCGACTATTCCTCCACTCGACATAACTCACCAACTCCCCCTCAAAAAATCGCCACCGCATTCGGCGGACTGCCCACCCCACCAGGTACATACCCC
Organism: Drechslera avenae; assembly: GCA_034640345.1. NCBI lineage: Eukaryota > Fungi > Ascomycota > Dothideomycetes > Pleosporales > Pleosporaceae > Drechslera > Drechslera avenae. The sequence continues at coordinate 90,174 of JAXRVH010000048.1, forward strand.
GGTTTACTAACCACCAAAAACGTCCACCTACCACTGTCCTCGCACTTGTTGGCCAGCGTCTCAAAATCCCAAAGCTCGCCAATCGGCATCCCCCAGAGGCTCAACATACTAGCATGCAAGCTCGTTGCAAAACTCTCGGGCGGCCACGCCTCAAAATTCGCATTATCGGTAGCAGCAGCGGCAAAGTAATTATCATGGAGAAAATCCTTCATTGCCTCGTCTGCTACCAGGCCGGCGTAGAAGTGAGATGCGAGATCCATAGTACCGCGTTCGTGTTTTTGAGTCGGGGTGAGGGAGTTATATGTCGAGAGCCAGCCGGTGCGGATGAGCAGGATGTCGCCAGTTTGGAAGGTGATGTTTTGTGTCGTAGCACAGGCGAGGAGGTCAGCGGCTGTGATGTTGTGTAGGGAAAAGGGGTCGTATGGTTTTCCTTGTTTTTGGGACCAGGCGTAGACGTCTAGGAGAACGCCGCGGCCTATGATGCCTTTTTTCGCCCAGGCATCGATGCCGAGTTTGCGGGATGGGGCTGGTGCCTTTTCGGCAGCGTCGTCATCATCGTTGTTGCTGTTGACGGTGATTTCATCAGACGGCATGCCGTTGTAGTGACATCCATACTCTGGGTTTGCGAAATGGCGGAACCCGTCCCATTGGCTGCTGGATTGAGTGTTGTAGGATACTTCATCGTCAAAGGCGCCAGGGCCAATTGACTTGATGCAGTGTTCTAGTGGTGCGCGGCCGAAAAAGGCTGGACCTGGGACGTTGAGGGGGAGGTCGAGCGAGATGGAGTCACCAGTTTTGACGTTCTCTTGTGTGACTTTTGCTATTCGCTGTGGAGTGAGAAGGTTCAGGCGTCCTAGTTCATCGTTTCCGCCCCAAAACCAGGCGTTGCCTTTAGGTGTTCCCGATATCTGTGGCAATGCTGCACGCCTGGGGAAGCTTGAAGAGTCGCCATTGGGGTCCAGTCTCATTGTGGATGAAATTTAGAAATATAATCTATTGCGGTATATGTCGAAGACGAAGACTCGATTATGAGGAGATGCAAGTCAAGGCTGTATGAGGTTACAAATAACGTTGACAGCTTATATGTGGCTGCTACTAGCGCTTCCCCGCGCCCCACCCTCCTGCCTATTTGGAGTGCTTAATAAGTAGTAGTGCATTATCTGGCATGCATTCTAGAGCGTATCAATCGTAGTCTGGTCCTGGGCATCGCTTGTAAGCACAATCTCGCACCAATGACCATATATAGTTGTATCAAAGCCCTGATTCTTTACACAGGCTTACAGGCCTTCTTGTGTCCCATCTTCCAATCCGCAGTTTGACACACAGACGAACAGTACTTGGCCTTTTTACACTGGCCACAAAGCGAGTTCGCAGGAGTCCTCCCACAATTCGCGCACTCACCCTCTTTCCTCGGTCCCTTACCCGCTTGAATAGCGTCATGCAAACCCGGTACCTTTACACGCATCATTTCCACAATAGTCTTGGGATTGATGCCATCTGCGTCTTTGGTTACAACGTCTCCACCATGTTCAATGTACCACTTCATCATCTGCACGTTTTTGCTCGAGTCTCCATGGATGTCCGCTTGGCTGATCTCAGCTGCGGCAGTGTTGTTGAAGCGACTCCTTGTGTTGACAGAGGCCCCAGCGTCAAACAATATCTGCGCAAATTCAGGTTGGACGTAGGGTTTCGTGGATATGGCCCAGAAGAGCGCCGTGCAACCAAGGGCATCCTTGCCTTCGACCGGTACCTTGAGGTCGTTCGCAAGGTAACGGGCGATATCGAGGAGCTCCTTCTTGTGATTCGGTAGCATGTGGAGCGCAGGTAGCAAAAGGCCGTAGATGGGCGTTTTGGTCGGACCCCAGCGCTTTGCATACACATCGTCTCTGACAGTCTTGCGTGCTTCCTCAGTACCTCCAAGTCCTTTGATCATAGTTTCGATGTAGTTTTTCGGTGCGTCAAATTCTTTATTGAAAGCAGAGAGCATGGCTTGGCCAACCGGGTCGGTAAGATGGCGACTGGGCACCGTGGGGTTTTTCTGCGACCAACCACGAAGTTCCATAGCGTCCATGCCACCAATCTGGTCGTCAGAGTCTATGAGGTCTTCTAATGTGCTTGACCACTCGCCGTCAGTAGGACTCCTTTTGTCTGAGGAGTATATGCGTAGCATACCGGCTTGACCGCCCCTTCATGTTCGCATTGTGTAACATTTTCATCCATTTCTCCGCCATGTTGACTGATTGCCGAAAACAAGAGAACCTCAAGAGAGGATATGTTCTTTCAAAAGTGTTATACAGGCAGTCGTGGAAGAGGGATGGGCTTGAAGAGGGGTGATGATAGCGTGGCCATTTCGCGCTTGAGGTTTATCGATAGCACACGCGACGTGGCAAAGCCCGTTTCAGATCGCTAAAGTAGGTGCAGGTCACCCACATTTGAGTTGCTAAGCTAGCCAGTACTTGAGCGAGGGCAAAGTCAGATGGAGCAATAATAACATTGAATCACAAGAGTGCAAATATGCAGCCCTACTGTGTACACGCCTTGAACGCCGCTTCCAGGCCGCGTCCAGATGCGGAGCAAGTCCAACTCGCAATGCTCCAACGCACCTGAATCCAAACGCCGTTAAGTATACAAGCATCGCCAATCCCATATTTTCGTGCTGGGCCTTATCTTATGTACCAAGTCTACTTCTTCAGCGCAGCATCGTACAGACTCACGAGTATACCGACCAGAGAACTGATTTGCAGTCCGTAGTATCCTCCAGGTACGTGGTTTCCAACACGCGCAACAGAAGACTCTGAGAAAGGACCCCATGCGCCCGGAACCAAGGCAGTGTTGACAGTCTCTCTGTACGCACTGTAGGCTAATATAGCCCTTGTGATGTTGAAAATGAGGGGATCGGCGGGATATTGATTGTCCGATGACTTGCGCGATGTGTTTGTGCGCAGGGTCAGGTTGAAAAAGTAGGAGAAGACAAGAGGCAGCACCCAGCTGGTCAATGACCAGAGAGTAGCAGGCGCCCACCACCCAGCAGTGAGCAATGCCCACCCGTTTGGTCCCATGACGTGCGGGCTATCCGAGTACGAGCTCAAGGCGGGCGGGGTAGCAAACATGGCTGTAGTGTCCAGAGTGTTCCACTGCAGTCCCACGGCTTCGATGAGCAGGATGATGGTTTGGATGGTCGCAACTGAGCTTGCGTTTTCGCGTACAAATTCCTTCAGCTCGTCGATGCGGGTCCTGTCCCACAGGTCAGTGGCCTTGGACTTGACCACCTGGAAAGACTGGTCGGCAACTTCAGCGAGTTGGGCGGGCGAGGCGGGAATATCCACTTCGGCGAGAACCTCGGAGACACGGCGAGGGACGGATCTTGGAGTGCGCGAAATAGGGGTGCGTTCTACTGGCGCGCGCTCTACTGGCGTACGCTCTACTGGTGTACGCGCGACAGCACTGCTGGGTGCTGGCATACGCTCTGGGCTGCGGCAGTGTTAGCTTGGGCGCGTAACGCGTCGCGTTCTGGCCTTGACATACGAAGGCTCCTTGATAAGCGTCCGGCGGCGCGTCGTCTTGATAACAGTTGGAGGTGCTGAGGGCGACAGTCGCTCGCGCTTGATGGGCGACCCATTCTTGCCGTAGTAGTCGCGGAACTCTGGGTGTTTGGCGAAAGTCGTCTCGTTGGAGTTGAGGTGGGTCACGAGCATTTCGACCAAATCATCTTTCAAAAGGCCATCGGCACTGGAAAAGCGCTGTTAGAACCACAACACATATGCGCCAGCATTCTTGAACCTACTCTGAAAGTCTGGCCTTTTGCGCAAGGTCAATCAATTCAGCTTTGCGCTTTCTCTGGAGCCACGATTGAGACATGGTGATGGGTATGGATAAAGTCGCGTAAACGCTGCGATCAGGATGATGGAAATGTACAGGTGTGAAAGGTGTGCCGTCAGCGAAACTGGTGATGCGATGAGGTGGTGGTCAATGGAAAAAGCTACCGGTACGCGAATGTAAACAACGATGGCCGGTCTCACGTGGGTCAGTGGGCGCTAAGCTGCACCAGGGCTTAGCCTAAGACACTTTTTGGTTGGTGATGATCTTCACGAAAAATCACGGCGTCTTTTTGGAGCAATATGGCATAAATGGTGGCTGTCCCTGTCTGAGGCTGAATGGTACCTGAGTCTAAGGAGGATTCAACGTTACCCGCCTCAGGCCGTCCTCTGGTCCCTGTGCCTGATTGCTGTTGATTGCAGGGGTCTGGTGCCGTCCCGGTCTTGGCCGAAATTTTCCAGGCCATCATCATCATCATCGCACGGCCACATAGGACAACGTCACTCTCTCAATTATACCCTCGTACGCCGCACACTGCATTCCGTACAAATCCCGATATCCATCTTTCTACAACCCTCTATCTAGTGCACCGCCGCCATTGAAGCTCTCATGGTACTTGCCCGCGTGGCCAACTTCTTCACCAACGGAGACCCGACCAGCAATCTCACCGACGGTAGCCGGAGTAATGTCGCAAATACACAAAAGGTGGTCGAATTACCCGTGGAGGCCAAGCGGAGAGCAATCGAGGCCGGGGATGAGGTAGACCAGGAAGCAGCGCGGCCGCCATATCTACATGTGAGGATGCCTAGCCTGGAGCGATGAGGGACGCCAATTGATGAAATCTAGGCAATGCTGGCAGGAGGTATAGGCGGCACCACAGGAGACATGCTGATGCATTCACTCGACACAGTCAAGACACGGCAGCAAGGCGACCCGCACATGCCACCCAAGTATACCTCGATGGGTAATACTTACTATACAATATGGCGGCAGGAGGGCTTCAGCAAAGGCTTGTACGGAGGGATACAGCCAGCCTTCCTGGGATCGTTTGTTGGAACTGTATGCTTTTTCGGTGCCTATGAATGGACGAAGCGGACCATGATCGACATGGGCGTTACACCATCAGTCGCATATTTTTCAGCCGGTACGATTTCATCTGGACATGACCTGGGCAAGACCATGTACTAACGAATCCCCAGGGCTCCTCGCTGACCTCGCTGCCGCACCCGCATACGTCCCTTCTGAAGTCCTCAAAACCCGGCTCCAATTACAAGGTCGCTACAACAATCCCTACTTCAACTCGGGCTACAACTACCGCTCCACCATTGACGCCGCCCGCACCATCGCGCGCACAGAAGGCTACGGCGCCCTCTTCCACGGCTACAAGGCAACACTATGGCGCGACCTGCCCTTCTCAGCCCTCCAATTCGCCTTTTACGAGGAAGAGCGGGGATGGGCAAAAAGCTACATGGGCTCAAATAACATTGGCCTGCCCCTTGAAATCGCAACCGCTGCAACGGCCGGCGGCATGGCAGGCGTAATGACGACTCCCCTCGACGTGGTCAAAACGCGCATCCAAACCCAACACAACGGCCCGTCACCGAGCAGCGCGCCAGCACCTCCCCCGAAAGCAAACCTCTCACCTCTGAAACATGCAACCTCTCCCACATCATCACCGAAATCAAAATCAACCCAAATCAGGCCCATTTCCACATCCTCGCCCTCAACAACACTAAAAGCCCACGGCGCCGCTACCCTCGACACCTCGTCTGTAATAACGGGTCTCAAGATTATATACAAAACTGAAGGCATAGCCGGATGGTTCCGAGGCGTAGGTCCTCGCGCCGTCTGGACAAGTGTCCAATCCGGTACCATGTTGGTGTTGTACCAGACGCTATTGAGGTATTTTGAGCAACATCCGCTGTCGAGAGGCGAGGACGTGTAAATGCCGGAGTTTTTTCCTTCTTCTCTTCTCTTCTGCTGTGTGTATGAGATGATTGTAAAGATATTGATATTTGCGTATGATTGGGACATGGATAGATGCATCAGCGGCGTTTTTTTCTTTCTACCGTGTATGTGTATGTAGGTGCAAGTGTGTAGGGACGCGGAGACGCAAGAGTTATAGACATTTGTGTAATATATTAGAACCCTTTACACTCTCAACAGAAACACACGGGGTGATGAGCGTGGAGATTTGGAAAGGAAAAAAAATGTTAGCGATCCGATTGAACTACTTTACATCCTCCCCATCGCCTTTCCTACCCCTTGTTCACATGCATGCTACCGCCTCCCCCTCTCCTCCTCCCCAGTCATGCCCGCCACAACAGTCCCCCTCTTTACCCTTCTAAAACACGCAAACTGCACCTTTGTCCCCTCCCTCAACCGCTTGAGCACCACCCTCAAATTGCCCAATTCCTCCTGCAACCGCACTCTTGCCGCATTGTCCGTCTTCTGATCAAGCACCTGGTAGATATCTGTCTGGATCTGACTCGCCTTCTCCGTCGTATAGCTGGCCAGTGTCTGCGCCATAAACTCTACATCGAGCGTGGCTTGCATGAGCTGCGGCAGCGAAATAGACGGTAGCTTGTCCGACTGGAATGTCGAAATGAGAGACGCAGTTGTGGATTCGAACAAGGAGCGTAGAATGCGCGGAGTGAGGGGCGCCGAGGTGGTGCTGGATTCCGTGTGGACGATGACGAGATCGAGGAGCACGGAGAAGACGTAGGGGCTTGGGTCGCGATCGGCCACGGATTTGGAACCAGAGGATGGGATAGGCGCCCAGAACGGGCTGAAAATGCCGGATTCGATGGTATTGTGGATCTTGGTGGCGTGAGGTTTGGTGTAGGAGCGGAAGAGTTGGAGATCAAGTTGTGAGAGAACATCCCGGATCCGGTTTGTTTCGTCGGTGAGTTGCACGCTGAAGAGGGTTTCGAAGAGCGTGAGGAGTTGGGGGGTTATTTCCGATTGGAAAGCCGTCATGTTGGCGAGGGTTAGGAGGAGGCGGTTCGACTGGGCGGCTTGTTAGTTGCCTGTTGTATATTGTAAGGGGTGGAACTTGCCTTTTTGTTGGAATCGACTCTACCCCAATCATTTTCAAACTGGTCTTCTTGTCCGTCAATGGTTAGGTCGTCACCTTTGATTTCGAATTCGTCGCCCAGGGCTTTTCTTCCTCGCTCTGCACATTCAACCATGCCGCTGAGGGTGCGGTAGAAGCTTGTGACGAACTGGCTTCTGACCATCTGCAGTAACTTATTGCTTGGTGGCACAACTACATCCACTCGGGTCTTACTCGACGACTCGACATACAAAATCCTCTGCAGATTGTTGAGTAGGAAGCTCTGCACTGCAAGGAACCGCTGTGGCAAGTTTGTAGTATCCTTGCGATCCGCATTTCGCGTCCAGTCTTCAAGAACCTTGAGCTTTTCAGCATCTGTGTTCCAGGCTGCACATACAGCCTGCGCGCAGCGTTCACGCACTCCGCCAAGCAACAAACGCAAGGCTTCATCAAGACGGCCATTGTTTCCATTTTCAGGAACTTGTAATGATGCTAGTTCATTAGCTGCTGTGCCAATCAAAGCCAGCGTCTTGGAAAGATAGTGCGATCCAGAGAGCGCATTAGAGTGAGGAGGCCAGAAAGCATACTTCTCCCAGGCCTCGCCTCGACTGGGTGATGGTGGCGGTACTTTGGCTGGGTCAAAACGAGACCTAGACGCCGATGTAGGACTCATCAGAGCGCTGAGGGGTGTTCTTGGTGTCGTCGGCGTGGGAGACATTGGGAGTGGGGAAAAGAGCAGCGACACGTCCTCAATAGGCGGGTCAGAGAAGAAAGAGAAGAGGTGTTCTCGTAAGATGGTAATGAGCTCCGTGGTGCCTCTTTCAAGCTCTTCCTTGTTCTCATTAGTGAGCCTGTGATGAACAGATGACTGGCCTTGGTAGCCTGTGGGAAGGTTTCTTTGCGCACGTCCGGAGAGGAAAGACTGGGCAATTTCCCAGTATTCAACAAGCTCCGCCAGCAGCCCACCTTTGTTGGAAAGCAGGGTGTTCATTGAAGCATACACATGTTCCCAGAATTCAATGACTTTTGGGTTGTCTAGCTTTGATGGCTCGGCGGTGATGTTGCTGCTGGTAGGGACAGAACGGAGATACTTTTGCAGCAGTCGCAGACTGGGCTTCTCGCCATTAGCTAGATGACGACGAAGGATCTCAATTTCAACAACCGATCGCTGGCAGGTAGTGTTGAGGCGGAACTTGAGGTGCTCGTAGCGTGAAAGTAGCCAAACCCATATTGGGTTGTCTTCTACACCCAGTTCGAGCATGATAGATATGATACTCAGATACTCGTCTGACTTTGTGTCTTCGCTTGTCTGGATGTTCGTAAAGTGTGCCGCCGTTAGGCGCTTCCACGAGTCCCGCTTGAAATGCTCAATCTGGCGCTCCACATCCGACCACATCCTCGCTGTCACAATGACCATGTGTATATCAGCATCAGTGAGCGGTGTCCGAGCAGAAGTGGCCTGTTCTACTATATAGCGGGCTTCATCTGCGTATTTCCTCGCGCGTTTGTACTCCTCGGTGATTGTTTCGTGGTCTTTTCGCCGTATCGCATCCTGCAAGGCCGACCCAACCTCGAACAGCCCTCGATGATGGTCCACAGACTCCAGGATGGACTTGAGCGTCTCTTCCCTTTCACGACCGTTCAGCGCCGGTCCCCACACCTCCTCTGCCTTGACAGCGACTTCGGTGAGTGGAACCTTGATCCCATGTACACCATATTCACTCTCTTTGACTAGCGCATTCTTCTTCTTCTCCACGGGCGCAGCATCAGACACGCCCGGTGTCAAAGACGGGTTGGCGCTGGTCTTGCGGCCTGAGAAGCTCGAACGACTTCCTCCTCTAGTGTGCTGTGGGCCGTTGGGCAACTCTAAATGGTCCTTTCCTTGGTCTCGCATCTCATTGTATACGCGGTCAATTGTGGCCTTTGCGCCTACAAAGCGGTCGAAGTTTGATTCTACGAGGATCTTGAGCGAGGCTGACTTTTGCTCAATGGACCGGGAAAGAAAGTCAAGGCCGGCGAGCAGTGAATCTGTAGATGCTTCATTGTGAACTTGCGAGAGGAACAGCGAGGGCGAAAAGGTAGTAGAGCTCAAGAGGAAGCGGTTGCCTGCGGCCTATTAGATAGGCCTCTAATGTATTTGCTATATCGCCGAAACATACGCAGCTTGATGTCATCTTCGACCTGGATGTTCTTCGCCCGCAGCACCTGCACAACGCTCGGGTACATGCCTAACGGGTCCTGCTCGTCCTTTTGCACCAGCGTCTCCACGCCATCTTTCGATCGCTCAGCGCCGGGGATCTGCCGTGAAGACCGGGCGCTGGGCTCTAGAACGGAATACCGTGACCGCGACCGGCGAATTGCTTGGGGCGTGGCTTTGGGAGCTGGTTCGTCGAATTCATCCTCCTCGTCAGCGGCGTCCTTCTCCTCGGGCCATGCTGCGGGGTATAGTGTCGTGAGATTGTACTTGTTCAGAATCTCCGTCTCTATAGACGCGCTCATTGTGCAGCTGGAGTGAGCGTACTGGAATCGTGGATTCTAGGAATGCGGTAGTGGAACAGTCAAGTGCTGCGTGTCGCAAGTGACAGTTCGCTGAGACGCGGCTGCGACTGCCAATCACACACGCGCAGTGCTTGGCAGGCCGCATGGCCTCAGAACCGCCTGAGCCGACATTACGTCCTCTTCGCCACGATGCAGACTGGAACTCTGGCTTCTGGCAAGGTTCGATAGTAGAAAGAAGCCATTTGTGTACGCTTCGCTATGTCATATTGCTCAATGCGCTTCCGCTATCAATCCCTCTTTGACTTCACAGCCAGCTCCCCCAGGACTACACATGGACTGACCTTCCAATCTAGATAGTAACATTATGAAGTGGGCATATTACATGCTCTGGCTACGTTTTGATGAGTCGCGAACAGTGGCGATACCCGTAAACTCACTTGTAATGGGCAAATTGCACGACGCGTGTGTCGGCCACCTTTACTACCTCAAGACGCTTCCAACATGGGCTCTCTCACCATCAGCCGTTTTTGGTACAAAGACACATATATATAAGCCTAATTTTCAACCACACAATCATCCTGGAAACATCAACAATTCAATTGAATACCAAACCAGGATACTGAATCTACATCTCTACATCTTGTCACTTCTTCATCTCTGCATCATTGTTACTCTTCTCTCTTATTAAACTTTCTTACGACCGACGATGAATGCACCGATTGCTGAGACATCTCCGCCATCACTACCATCAACACTCGACCCAAGTGGTAGCGCAGATGGTGATGCTGATTCTATCAACATTTCTAAACTTCTAACTGTCGAACTTAGTCGTCTACTGAAGCTCAGAGTATCAGCAAGTGGTGCCATTGACAAGGTTTGGCCAGACAATACCAAAAACGAACTACCACATTTGAAGGAAAACCAAACTAGAGAGATAAAGTCCATCCTGCTTGATCCTGTCAGCATGTCAGTCACCTCGTCCAGCCCAAAGTCATTAGACTAATACATAGCAGAACATTCGATGAAGAAGAGGAGCTTATCCGTGCTCGCAGTAGCATATTACCATCAGGTTTTTATCGAACGTACTATGAGACATCGCAGACTGCGTGTTGCTTTGTGAACAAAGACACACATCCCAAGCACCGCGAGTTTCCGGACTTGAGCATTAGTGAAGAGAACGCCTTTCAGTCTATTGGTTCATTTTCCCTACGACAAGATCTAACCAGGGAACGTATTGAACGACACCTTATTTGGCATAAGAAAATCAACCCATCGTCTTACATCTCTGTCTTCAACGATATCGGTCAGTTTCCTCCACTATTCCCACCTCTACCAATATTAATAGTGTTCAGAATTCGCCATACGCAGAGCAGGATTCCACTACAAGGATAGCCAGCGGATCGGTATGCGTATATCCATTGCCCGGATAGAAACCAATGGCTTGATCCCTGCGACCGTTCGAGCACAGATGGCCACAACAGTGACAGTTACCACTAAAATGCCTACTCGTCTCATCCCAGACGATGTGCACGAGGCCACAAAGATACACAATATCACCATTCCGGTTTGGATCCGCGACAAGGCCGTTCCCAAAGACCGCTCCGCCATCACCCCTGAGCAGCTAGAGTCTTCAGGTGCAGACATGTGGCTCTCAATCACCGAAATCCGCAGTTCCGATTTGAAGCTTATCCTCCCGAAAATCCGCTACTGTGACACCATCGCAGCAAAAGGCCACGACTACGAATGGCTTGCATGTGGCTTCATCCCCAAATCAACCATCACCCACGTCATGCCCTGGGACGGCGTCCGTCTCCACAAAATCAAAGACGCGCGAATCGTTCACAGCATCGATAGCCCCGATCCTTGGGTTTTCGACGCAAACTCCCGCATGTGGCGATACGACCCTCGACTCTACCGCACCGCCTGTTTCCTATCCACGTATGGTGGCAACAAGCGCAAGCTATCTATAGAAGAGCAGAGCCATTGTATTGAAGCATCTACACCAAAGCGCAGGAACCTGGTCCGTATAACCAAGCGCAACGGCAAGAAAGCGAGTGCGGATGTAACTCCGAAGACTAAGCTCATTCATAACCCATATGACCCAGATTTCACGCCTGCTACTCCAGTGTCGGCACCGGGCTTTGTGGGTTGTTGCTCTGCCTGTGGCCAGAAGAAGACGCCGTTTCATCTTGACGAGGAGATTGATGGGCCGCTGTCTTATCTTGACTTGGCTGTACCGTCTACACTTCAGGGCCGCTCAAACACAGACTGGACTGGGTAACTGTCACTCTTTGTTCGTTCTAATTTCTCTCTCTTTTTACACACACACTCCATGTGCATTTTCCTTTCCCACTTTCGCTTCACTATTCAGCATTTCATACATCACTGCATGATTTGATTTTTTTAGTTTGGGTTTGGAAGTATAACCATGGCTACACGGGGATACACGGGTATGAGATTGGCGCATCTCATCGTTTTCCTTTTCCTCAAAATGGACACCCAGCATGAAGCGATCTTCCAACCAGCGATATTGGCGGATAAATCCAAGGCTGACCGTCTTGGATCGTCAGGTTTTCAGCGCTGGCTCTCCCCTCCCCTTCCCCTTTTTTTCTCTTCTTCTTCTTTCTTCTTACCCAGTTACTCATTAATCGCAACCTGCAACCCAGTCAGTTAGTTTAGCAAGCAAATTTGATTCTTCTTCTGTAAGACTCGGCCTCTCGCTTGATCGTCTAATGCTCCTCGTGCATATGTGTGACGTGTGATGTGTATGGTATGTTGGTAAGAGATTGAATACTGTGTAGAGATCCATTTTACCGTCGCTACAGACTAACTATTCTCCGTCTGCAGTTGCTAAATATAAACCATAGTGGAAATAAAGTAAACAAAGGAAAGCAGGAAAAATATTCATTCTATTGATCTATCACTGACTTTATTTCTTGCCATGTAGAGATCAATTTGCACGCGCATATACGCATATTATATTGTTGCAAACTTGAGTTCTATCAAGAATAAAAACACACAACTAACCAATGGAAGTCTGTTTACTTTCTTTCCTTAATAATGGAAACACTCAACACACACATACACGCCAGAAAAAGAAACTCCCATTGATATATCTGTAAAATCAAACACATGTGTGCCACAAATTGAATCCTAAGTGAAAAGAAAAGAAAAACACAACCCTCAATCATCTTACAACAATACCTCCCCCTCCTCTTTACTGATGCACTTGACTAACATGACCATTTCCGCCGGCAGCACCACCCCACTCGCTTCCATCATCACTGCCAACATCAGTCCAAGAATTCGGCGTCATAACGCCGCGTCTCTCGTCTTCAAACTCGCTAAAACCGCCTTCGGAAAAGGCATCTGTGAAGCCGCCCTCGGAAAAGATTTCCGAGCGAGCGTCGTGATCCGTGTCATTTTGCATGCTGAGCAGGTCGACAGAGGGTGCGCGGGTAGAAGAAGGTGAGGAGGTGGCGGCCATGGTCATGGAACGCTCGGAGCGGGGGGTCAAGGTACCAGCGGAGAGGTGCTCGGCTTGTTCTTCTTCTTCGTCTGTGTGTGCGGGGACCTGGGGAGGGAGTTCTGAAGTGGAGGATGTGAAGGAGTAGAAGGATTGGGCGGCTTGGTCTGTCTCTTCGGGTTCGGTGCGTGTGGGACAGGGGGTCTCGGGAGTGGGAGTTAGGTCGACGAGGGTGGCGGTGACGGGGGTGGAAGGAACGGCGGCTTGGAGAGTGGCGGTACTTTCGCGGGCGCTGAGTTCTGAGTAGGCGAATGGCTTGGGTGAGGGAGCTTCATCTTGGTCGTCGTTGTCGAGGAGAGTTTGATCGTCGGAGAAGGGGTTCGCCATGACAGCGGCGGCAGCAGCGCCAGCAGCAAAGCCGGCGGCTCCACGCTTCCTGACGTCTCCCTTTGGTGTCTCGGTGCCAGTTGCAGTAGTGTTGTTCTTGAGAGTACCGTCGCTGCCAACCATGTCGTCAAAGCTCTTGGTCCGATCAACCCTTGACCTCTTCTCTGCCGCCTCGGCGTTCTCGGTACCAATCCTAGCCAGCTCGTCCAAATCCACCGCGATACCCTCTTCTCTCGCCCTCTTGATCAACTCGTTCCTATTCCTCCTAACCAGCTCATCCCTCCTCCGCTTTCTCTCTTCAAAGTCGTCTGACGACTCGCTCGGTCGGCGGGGCTGAATGTCGTCACCGAGTGAATGCAGCGCGACAGCGATCTTGCGACGGGTCTGGTCCGCCCATGCTCGCACCTGAGGGGATTCGTAGATGGCGATGCCGGCAGCGACGATGACGGACGCGGCGATTATGAGGCCTGAAGTCAAGGGGTGGTTAGGATGGTGCGCGCTAGGAGCATTGCGATGTGGCGCGGTATATGGCGAGCCGGTGCCTGCAAGCAGGTTGGCAAAGGAAAACAGACAACCCGGGGAATGGAAGGGAATGAGAAGCGGGAGCAAGATCGTGGGATCGTGAGATCGTCCCGAACACTGCAGTAGCACGAATATGGCGAAACTATTTGTACGCACCTTTGGCCAGTGGCGCAGGCATATCTGCGAGTCCGAATGAAGAACCCGCAGGTGATTGAAAGGGTAATCCGTTTGAAGCGAAGTTTTTCAAAGGTAGAAAGAAGAAAGGACAGCAAGACAAAGGAATTTAATGTGGTAAAGAGCGTGATAGAAGTAGGAGGCTTGATGCCTAGACGTGAGGTCGTCAGCCCTCGCCACCCGCACAGCCGCTTATGCAGGGACCCATGGGGCAGCTTATCTAGTGGGGTCGAGTGGAGCCAAGCTCGCACGACGCGAAGCATCGTCTCGTCTCGGTTGGACCGAATGCATTGCCTGACCCATGGAAACCACCAGAAAGTGGTCATTGAACTGCATTCCACGGCATAATATAAAGGAATCCGCTTTATTTGAGTTTCCACACATCATGCCAACTCACACCACAAAATTTCAACCAGTTGACAAGTGCTTTCTGCTCAGAAGAGCCCTGTATCGTCCCTTCATAAATTATATACAATGCAGTCTATCTCGCCAGCAAGGAAATCCGTCTTGGACATTAAGCATCCCTATGCGCCTCGTGTTCCTCCAGTTCCCGCCTCTTCCTTGTGTGTTCACCGTAGATGCCCCAGAAACACGCAAATATGCCCAATATGCTCGAGGCGAGGGTAACATAGTACGCTGTCCGGTAGCATTCGAGCCCCAATCCGCAAGCGCGCTGGCCGTCGGGCTGGACCACCGAGTTGGAGTCGTATACAGCACCATAGAATAGGTTGAAGACGTTACCGCTAACAACAGGCGCAATCGTCATAAACCCCCAGTTGACAGCAAACCCATCCGGCCCGAATGCATCGACGACGAGCGATGGACAGACACCAAAGAGTACGCCATAGCCGAGTCCGCAGAGTCCAGACACAGCCCACAGGTAATGTGGATCTTCGACACGAATGGCGGCAACTTGGGCTAGGGAGAATATCGTTGCGGAAATGGCAGCACACCAAAAGCGTGAGTGGTGAAGTCGCTTCACGATGATATCTGAGCCAATACCGGAAGACAGCCGACCAAGAAATGAACAGACAGAGATGATGGACACATGCAGTAACTGACGGTGAGCGATGAAGTCGCCGTCTATGTCGTTGTCAAAGTGCTTCCAGAGGGCCTGGACATCGTGCCCGATATTGCTGTAACAGTTAGAGTCGACTGATATAGATATCTCAGCTAGACGTACTTGATAGTCATGAGACCAATTCCAGTCAAAAGGCCCATGAGCACCCAGATTTGCCAAAATTCCGCTTTGTTCAACAAGGCAAGTCCGGTTATATCTGTGCAACTGTGAGCCGACTTCTTGCTGGTAGCGTCGTCGTCATTGTCGATTATATCGCCGGGTATAGACGACAACAGGGATGATGCTTCGGTGGAGGGGCCATCGTGCTCTTCGACAGGTGCTAGAGGTGGTTGGCAGGTGCGAAGGGGTAGAGAGGGATAACGAAAAGGGGGCTTACTAGTTTCCTGTTCCGGAATAACAGATGATTTATATTTGCTGCTATTAGACTTTGTCCTTGTAAGTAGGTTGGAGTCACGTCGTGCACGTTCGGTAGTTGGTAGTGCGGCGTAGCCTGCGCCAGCTTTGTGATCAACAACAACGAGAAAGGGTATGGATACTAAAACGAGGAGTGAAGTAGCAAGAGAAAGCATCATGAGTAACCCAGAAGTATTGCCAGGGAATGCGACTCCAGCAACCAGTGTGTAGAAGAAGGCGCTCAGTCCAAAAGCAGCCATGGGAAAAGCGGTTGCTGTGCCTCGGTGTGTTGGCCAATTCAGTGTAGCTATCAAGGTCAACCGACAGCTCTTGCATCTTGGATAAAAGGCGTACCAGTTTTCAGGGCGCCCGAAAAGGCAGCGCAGCTGCCAACGCCGCTTAAGAATGAACAAAAAGATATCAGAGCTACGCTCATGTAGCCTGGACCTCCGTCATAGGCTGCACAGGTCAGTCAGACTTGGACATGGTGGCCAAAAGCGCGAGATCATACCAAGCTTAATGGGATAGTAGCCCGCAAACAGTGCAAACATTCCAATGAATGTAGTGAGCCTCGGGCTCTTCCGATCTGTTATGATACCCATGGGTATGCCTGAGGCATACATGCCCAAGTTGGCGGCGGTTCCCTAGAATCGTGAGACTGGAACGCGTTCGAGATGAAACTTAAGGGGGGGCATACGATAACATTGCTCTGGGTGGCAGAGAGTTGGAGTTTGTCGGAAAACTGAGGCGCCCACGCAGAATAGGCATAATTCGTACCACATGCGAGCGCAATTGCGGTTGCAGCGACAACGGAGACAATGCGCGTCTTCTGGTGAGCGGGTGGCTTCTCTTCGGTGACCATGTTGATCTGTACAGAAGGAGTGTTATGACGATACGGGGGTCATCAAGTGAAGAGGATGAGGTGCGCAATCGCAGCCGAGTGGAGCTGACTGATATCGGTACTTGATAAGCCGAATTGGGAAAGCCGAATGTAAAGGTATGTAGGGGGAAGAGAGCGCGAGCAGAATGAAGAGAAAGTAGTCTATAACGCTAGGAGAGCAAAAGCAAGTCAGGCGAGGCACGAGACAGTGTGGACGAGGGAAGGTAAATGACAGAGTGAAGGGTGGAGCAACTGATCGGAGATAAGATGGCCAAGCCTGGCCTTGGCGTAAGAGCCGCAGGCGCGGCGTCTGGTGCGAACGTCACCGGCTTCATCCTCGTGCCCTTGCAGTTTCTCCACAACACCACCACCACACACACACACACGCGTTCACGCCATCGCAAACATGGGCGCACTACTATCGGTTCCGTTTCTGGCGATGCCGGCCATGGGCACGGTATGTTCAGATACCCGCTTGCTTCTATTGCGCGCCTCTAACATGTCCAGGTTTGGAGCGTCGCCGCCTCCTGCTGTGGCGCCGCGACATGCAGCGCTGTCATGGGCTCTTGCGGAGGAAAGTGCGGTAACAGGTGGGAATACTTGAAGATGAATGGATATATGGCGGTATACTGACGGTGTGCAGCATCGCAACTCGTATCGCATATGCGCTCATTCTCCTCATCAACTCGATTGTTTCATGGATCATGCTCACCGACTGGGCCATGAAGAAGCTCGCTCACTTGACGCTGGATTACGTCGACATCAAATGCCACGGTGAACAATGCTACGGATATGTCGCGGTGCAGCGCATCAACTTTGCTCTCGGTTTCTTCCACGTCCTCATGGCGCTAATGCTCATCGGAGTACGGTCTTCCAAGGATGGCCGCGCGACTATTCAGAATGGCTTCTGGGCGCCCAAGATCCTCGGCTGGGTTGGAATGATTGTCTTGACCTTTTTCATCCCAAACTCCTTCTTCATCGTCTGGGGCAACTACTTCGCCATGGTGGGCGCCTGCCTATTCCTCCTCATTGGACTCATCCTGCTGGTGGACCTGGCGCACAACTGGGCCGAGTACTGCCAGGAGAAGATTGAAACCACCGAGTCGCGCATTTGGACAGGCTTGCTCGTGGGTAGTGCCATGTCTATGTACCTGGCTTCGTTTGCCATGACCATCATCATGTACATCTTCTTCGCCAAGAGCGGATGTGGCATGAACCAGGCAGCCATTACTGTAAGTATAGCACTATGGTGAGTACGAAGATAGGCTAACAATGCTAGATCAACCTCATTTTGCTGCTCATTTCATCTGTAGCCTCGATCCACCCCGCTGTGCAGGACGTAAACCCCCGAGCCGGTCTCGCGCAATCCGCCATTGTCGCCATCTACTGCACCTACCTCACCCTGTCGGCTGTGGGCATGGAACCCGACGACCACCAATGCAACCCACTAATCCGCGCTCGTGGTACTCGCAAGGCGACCATCATCATTGGCGCCATTGTCACCTTCGTTACCGTTGCCTATACCACGACTCGCGCCGCTACCTACGGCCTCGCTCTCGGCGCACAAGGCAACCCACACGGAAACGGGTACGCGCAAGTCGGCACCGAAGACTATGAACACGGCCTCGTCACCCAACAGCCAGAATCACGTCGTGAGATGCGCCAGGCCGCTCTCCGAGCCGCCGTAGAATCCGGCTCCCTCCCCGCCTCCGCCCTCGACGACTCGGACAGCGAGGATGATGACGACGAGCCATCGAGCAAAAAGAACCCCCGCGACGATGAGCGCAACGCCACACAGTACAACTACACTCTCTTCCACATCATCTTCTTCCTCAGCACGACTTGGGTGGCTACACTGCTCACCACAAACTTCGACGAAAAGGACGTGTCCGGCAGCTTTGTCCCCGTTGGCCGGACGTACTGGGCTAGTTGGGCCAAGATTATCAGTGCCTGGGTGTGCTATGGCATATACACATGGACTCTGGTTGCGCCCCTGGTACTCCCGGACCGGTTCGATTATTAGGCGCTACTGGCTGGTCGCGTCAAGGCCATGGTCGAGGTCCATGATGTGTACGAGGTTGGCGTGCAGGTTGTTGTTTTCTTGTTTGTAGGCATTATTGTGGCTTTGATGTATTATTAGGCGCTGGCTGGTGCCTGTTTCTCTAGCATGTTGACAAGAACACGCTTGGAGTAGTGTTTTATTTTTTCGCTTCCCGACTTTTCGTCATTACCAACGTGCTTCGATATGACTATATTGTTCTTTTATTTTGGGTCATGTGTGTCGTCTTTTCTGTCGCGTCTGCTGCGTCTACATTGTGTGATTGCTACTATAAATGTACGAAGATATCAACATGGACATGACTGCGCTGGGGAAAAAAATACATTAACTCCGAGAACTGGCAAAAGGATTAAATAAGGGTATAATAACAATTTCGCAAGAGAAAAAATGCAGATGCTGTTAATAAATAATGAAATTACTAGGGAAAAAAACACGTTTGTCATGAATCTTATGGTGGGAGGAATTTAATATGGGGTGTACTTGGAAAGGCAGCCTCTTATCCGGTATCAATCGGTGCCTTTGATTTATCCTTGGAGCCTGGCTTTGGTTTGTTCTTTGAGCCTGGAGGTCGGCCAAGTCGCGTTTCTCGTTTCTCGGTTGGGGGACTCGTTTTACCTTTGGGTCGACCACGGTGCTCCTTCTGGACACGTGCAATTTGGCCTCCGCGTGGAGAGGGGAGTTTCTCTGCGTAAAGTTGCTTTGGTCGGCCGCGAGGTCTGGGTAGGCTCTTTTCTTCATCCAGTGGTAGCTTTCGATAGCGTCGACACGGTACCTGCACGCCGGGGATATACGGGTTGCCATGCTGGTCGGGTTCGATGTGGCGCATGAGCTGGACTGTCTTCTGGTCGAGCTGCTCTCTTTCAGGAAAGATGGGCGAGCCCATCCACGTCAACTGGATATCCTTGATAGTACCTGCATTCTTGAACTTGGCCAGACGCTTCTTTGGTTTCACGGGCTCGCCGTCGTCTTGTTGCTGTTGGTCTTCTTCGGCCAGCAGGGCGCGCGGTGTGTGTCTCACCGTGACACCTACTCCCTCCAAACCCCTTTCGGAAGCGGCGCGGTTCCAGGCAAACTGCTGGATCAAACCATCTCTAGAGATGAGCACAAAGCCCAGAGGACAACGGCTTTGACTCAGCGCTTCTAGAACGCCCTTGGTAGCCTTCATAGTGGTGACGAGTAGACCAAAGACCTCTTTGTGCCTCCACTGATAGGGTATACCGTGAAAGGAGCCTTCGAGTTCGCGGATGTGGTTTGGATTGATGGGAATCTTGCGTGCCTTGCACTGTATGATGACCGGCAGCGGCTCGCGTAACGGAGCAAGAACCCAATGGCCGATAAGATCTATACCGGCATCCGACCTGCCGCCTATGCGTATCGTCGAGAAGCCTAGGCGCATAAGCGCCAGTGATGTTATGTACTCATAGTGGGTGCCAATGTAAACGGCCCTGTGGGGAGGCATCTCGATCTGCTTTGCATACTCGACGAATGTCTGCAATGAATTGTGTCTAGGCGTCTTGGGCGGTAGCGGCAGTTTCGGTATATCAACAGGTGCTGCATTTTGGGCAGACGTGGTTGCGATTCGGCGAGGGACGTGGTGCGGAGTTGCTCGGGGGAGCCATGCGAGCGAGGATTGTGTGGGCCATGGTGGGCGGACGGAAGGGCGCATCACGGTATTCGGGAAGAGCACAAAGGACGTGACATGTTTACAGTGGATGGGAGCGACGACTGGTTGGGGGGCGTATTTGCAGACTGCAAAACTGCCAATGTGCTGAAGGTGGGGAATAGCAAGTTGTTGCGGGAAGGGTCCACAAGGGACTTTCGCGTATATTTTGACATGGCGCGCTAGCCTAGTCCTATTCCATTCCACCCGACTTCCAACCTTTCTCCACTTGACGATACCTCACTCACTCTCACATTCAGAAAGCTGCTTATGTGACCAAGCGTGTGTCGAGACTATCGCCCGAGCCCTACCACTTGCCATAATCAACACACTTCACCTCGCATAATGGGCGACATCCTCACCCAGATCCAGGATGAGCTGGACATGGTACTTGGGCTCATGTCTCACTTCAAACCCCCCACTAACGCCTCAGCTCCTCAATCAAATGTCTGCTGCCCTACGCCAGATACGCGAAAATGCACCCCCAAGCGTCCCCCCAGGCCAGCAACGTCTCGACACCTTTGCCGAACTTGAAGCCCGCACCGCTGCCGAAAACACACAACAAGGCTTGGCCGCCGACCCCTCCCAACCCGCCATCGCGCCCCGGCCCAAACCCTCACCAGAGCAATTCCAGGCCGACCTCAAAGAGATGGCACAGGACATTACCCTCAAAGAACAGCAGATTGAGAAGCTAATTGCGCATTTGCCGGGGTTGAATTGGAGCGAGAAAGAGCAGGTGGAAAGGATGAGAGAACTAGAGAGACAGCTGGAGGAATTGGAGGGCGAGAGGGTCAAAGCGGTACGGGAGAAAGATGGATTGATGAAGATGGTGGAAGATAGGATCACAGGCGTAGGGAGGGTCAAATGAGGATTACACCCGTTGGAGATGACACGCGATGCACGCGCACGCGCTTGTTATAGTTCCATCTTCCACCATCCACTTTACTACTTGCAGACTTGTCACGAATGGGTGAAACGATACTTCCACATACAAGATACGACCGGATTTCACAAAAAAATACTTCAGCTCTTCGTGCCATTGCATCTACAGGACGAGATCACCAGATACAAAAACGTCATTGTCAACTTTTGGGCCGACGAGGACGGCACACGGAGCAACTCAAACCCGCTATTCGCCGACTTGGCACGAGAATATCAAAGAGTTGGTGTAACTGAATTCGCCAGAGCAAACACCCATGACGTGCGCGAACAGGCGCTGGAATACTGTATTTGATAGAGCAAACATGTGTTTGTGTTATTGGGTGTACAAGCAGATTGAGATTGATAGGACACTACGTTTTCATACAAAGAAGAAGGCGCTGACAAAAGCTGTGAGTACAGTCCTGGAGAGAACGGGGTGTGTTTACGACATGAACGAGGATACAAGTACAAGGGGCGTCAAGTTTCAGCCCCACTTTACTATTCTTTCTACACCGCTACCAATAACCGCTATTATCGCAACCCAATACTAATACCGAAAGACCGAATACTGCAAAACCCCCCGCAACACCCATCACACGATCTGTACCAACAAGACTTCAAGTCACACCCCCTTCTCAATCACACTCCCAGAAACAATATGACAGCCCCCTGGGTTCTCACTCTTCACCCTCACCATCCCACACTCCTGCAACCAAACACTATCCACAACCTGCACATCCTCTACTTTCCACTCTGCTTCTGGTGTCGTGGGTCTTGGCAAAATCTTATATTCCACCACCACCCTCCTGTTTGTCTTCTTTTGTCCTTGCCCGCCCTCTTCTTCCCCATCTCCACTACCTCCTTCTCCACGTGTATCCTTGGCCCTAGACTGCCCACCCCCGAAAATCCGGCCAAACCACCCCTCGGCCGCTTTCCCCTGCGCAACCCGCAACGCCTGCTTCTCCTCGCGCCGTTGCTGCTTGTGCATGCACGCCTGGTCTTGGCGCTCGAGTCGCCGGATTTGGCCCTTGAGCCGGTGCTTGCTGTGCGATGTAGCGAGTGCGCTGCTTGTGGCTTGTTCGTCGGGGTCGTCGAAGAGGCCGCGGGTCCCGGTGTGGGCGGTGCCTGTGGGGTCGTGCGGCATAGAGGGGGAGTTTTTTTTCTCGGTTGCTGTGGGAGGAAGGGGGAAGGGGGAAGGGACGTTGAAGTGTTTTTTGTTCGATGGTGGTGTGTGTGTGTGTGTGTCTGTGTGCGCTCTTGAAGAAGCTGTACTTTTGTGAAGGGGGGAACAGAAGAAGAAGACAAACGCTATTTACAAACAACCACCCCGTCCCCACCGGCCAATTCATGCCTCTCTTCCTCTTTCTTTCTTTCTTCCATGTACTACTTATTCGTGTCAACATGCAAAAAAAAGTGTGTTCGCGTGGTGCGTTTGTTGTCTTTTGTAGAAAGGGGAAAAAAAGAAGCGTTTACGTGCTTTACTTGACTTTGAAAGGTTTCCGCTGCTTTTCCAATGACGGCCGCTTATGAACTTGTGTTGTATATAGGTAGAGGTATAGATGTAGGTACCAGGAGATTTGAGAAAAGAACAATATACTCTGCACGATAATCAATCCAACTTCTCAGTGCTCGAGTTTAAAAGAAAATGCATATAATAGCCCTCTAGGAAAAAGTCTTTTACACATAACTACCTGCTTGTTTAATTTGTCTTTCAGGATAGTAGGTAGGATTACAATTGTATACACAAGAGAAATATAAAAGTGTTCAAGAATGTCTAAATCTTTCTAATTTATACAAACCTAGAAAAAAGAGAAGAAGAAGAAGAAGAAAAAAAGTCTATTAACCCCCCCACCCTATTGTAAGATGTACTTTGATAATCCAACGCCTGAATACCTTCTTCTACAAAATACCCGTTTACTCTTCCATCTCCCATCCCTCTCTCACCGTGGAGAAGAAGAAAAAATAGAATATATTTCTACATCCCCTACCTAACTAGGCACCCCCTCATACTCCCACCCATCCACCAACCTCCTCTTCCTCCCCCTCCGATTCTCCCTCCGATTAGCCGCGCACTTTACAAAAAACGTCAAGACGGCCAACAAGAAAATCAGCACAGCCGCCACCGTCGGCACAACCACAATGCGCGTACGATTCGTATCCGTACTGGGCA
Source organism: Drechslera avenae (assembly GCA_034640345.1). Lineage (NCBI taxonomy): Eukaryota > Fungi > Ascomycota > Dothideomycetes > Pleosporales > Pleosporaceae > Drechslera > Drechslera avenae. The sequence continues at coordinate 113,257 of JAXRVH010000048.1, forward strand.
GATACGGACACGTGCCATTGAGGCCAACGACCCAGCAGTCCGGGACGCTCAGACTGTTGAGATTGATATAAAGGGCATTGTCTGTCGAAGGGGCCTCGGCCTCAAAGGCAGCAAAGAGGTGTGCGTTTTCAAGCGGCGTGTGCGGGACGCTGAACTCGGCGGGGGAGGCGCAGAAGGAGGCGGCGTTGGCGTAGGTGGTTGCGGAAGCGGATATGTGCCAGTTGTAGGGTTTGCGTGGGTCGTGGCAGGCGACGCGGTGGGCATCGCCGCAGTTTACTACGCGCCAGCGGCTGGGGTAGGGCGACTTCATCATGACGACGCAGCGGTTGTCGTTGGGGTCTGGATTAGCGTCCGAGGCATTGAGGGGCTGGCCTGGGGCGAATGTCCAGAGTGTCGAGTGTACATATGCGGCGTAGGGGAGGGGGTTCTTGTCTGCCGTTGTGTTTGCGAGGGTTTGGTTGAGGAGCGGGCTTATGCCGCAGGCGGTGAGATTGGTAATGGCGGGGAGGGGGGATGTGAGGTCTGGGTTTGCGGCAATGGAGAGCGGTGGTGCGGGAGTGAGAGCGAATGAGGAGTTTGTTGTAGGGGTGATGGTGTCTTCGTTGGCCGCAAACAGACAGCCAGATGTTACGCGTCCGTCGGTGGTAAGTGATGTCGCTGCTTCGTTGATGATGGTGCCGGGAGGGAACATGTAGTTCAAGTCTGGCCCGATGTTGTAGAGTGACATTTGAGGATCAACGGTTCCGTAGCTAGCAACAACCCTATAAAACTGCTGGAACTCCATAAAAGCCTCCGTTGGCCACCCGCTGGTGGTGGACTGTTGATTTTGGTCATTCTTTCTAGCTTCGTAGTAACCGTCCAATGGAAGATTGTTCCAGCTGACGTCGAACCACGAGTCAGCCAGGTTTGCGCGCTGGTCAGAGAGAAGAGATGGCGTAAACGTCTTGTCTGAAAGGTTGCCCTGTAGTACATCGCTGAGAAGCTGCCCTGATTCTGGCAGTAGGTTCGGAGACAGGTTTGGGGCTGGTGCATCCGGATCACCCAAGGATGCTGCAGCATGTACATTAAAAGTAAACATTGTGATCGAAGCGCCCGTGGTAGTAGATGTTGTTTCCAGAAAGTCTTCGAGTATACCAGTAAGCAGGACCAGTGTCATTAGGGAAGTGCAGTTGTAACTGCCGACCTGCAGAATTGGCGGTCCATTGGGGGCTGGAAAATCGACAATAGTCGGTGTCGCTGCGCTTGATGAAGTTGATGAAGTTGAAGATGGGGTCGAAGATACTACGGATGATGCTGCCGATATTGACCCTACCGTCGCAGATGTTGATGTTCCCTGCCGCTTCGCCAATACAGGAATCTTCAACGTCGACTGTGGTATCTGTGCCTTTACAGTGTCACTTGATGCGATTACCGTTGGCCCAGTCGCCACAGGCACATTGCCTAGATTCGAGTCGCCCCCATTTGACCGTGGCAGCTCCACTGGACACAAACTCCATACTAAACGCTGTGGATCCCAATAGGTATCGACTATGAAGCGTGGAAATCCCACGGCCAATAAATTCGAGAAGCACTTTTGAAATGCACTATGCTCGTACTGGTTGTTAGCGAAGCATGCCCGTGTCAAAGACACCGCTGCGACGGTTTGAAAGTTGACGGGTACGCGAAGTCCAACATCTCTTTGTGCCTAGGTTCGCAGAAGTCAGCCATTATTGCACTACAAGGTCTGGCTCGTGCATGGTAGGCCCCAGACATTGTTTGATATGTTTTTCATACAAAGATGATCAGGGCGCATTCAACTAATTAGTCTTGTCACACCACACGAGCACGAGCAACAGAAACAGTCACTCACCCTGAAAGCTTCGCTCCAAGGTTCAATCCAACGCGTATTTACCGCGACTTGGTCCGGATCATACAGCCCATTGCCCGACATTACGGCCGGCGGAGGCAAACATCAGTGCCCACAATGAAACCTGACCTCGCGTACTCAAGAGCGTCGCCAAGCTATGTCTAATGAGATATCTTTAGAAATTACGTGTAACGTGAGATGGACGGTGATGCAGATGCCGCCGTGTTGATGATGGGTTGGTTACAATGGATGTCGGATCCACCGAGCCGGGAACGCCGCACACATGAAATCACGTGCTGCGCTAGTTTTCCCACCAATGCGTTTCCGGTTAAAGTCAACAACATCAAAACATTCCGCCCAATAACGACTTTAACCGTTTCGCGAAGACCGTTGTCTGCAGAAATGCTTATCGGCGTCGCTTATGGCAACAAGACGTCCCGATAAAGTGCGGCCAGGAGAATGCTCGGACTGTTGGGAAGAATATGCAGGTGAGATTGCCTGTCAGCAGTACTATACAGTACCTTCGTACTCGATATACAACTCAGGGGGTCAGGTAGATTAAACGTTTCCCCAGTATCCACGGAAATTTAGCGACAAGTAAACTTCCCATGCTTAATACAAACATTATAGCGCGGGGGAATGCGGCGATACCGAGCCTGGATTGCGGGCAACGTCTCGCTACCTGGTTTGTGTAAGCGAGAAAGGGTAGTCTCGTGCGACGTTGATCGACGACGACGACGTCGTCACAAGCAACGTTGCGTGAAGCAACCTCGGTACGGACGAATTCCGCAGGTTTTGCAAATCCAGAGAAGCTTCAACCAGGAGGAAAACGTCACTGTGCGTGTAGATCACTAGCAGTGATCATTTTTTTTGCCGCCAGCTGTTTGGGAAAGAATGCAGGTGCAGGCATGTAGCATGACGGGGATTTTGGTACTGACTGCCGCTTGTAGCGACGAGGGTACGCGTACCATGGATTGCAGCTGACTGAAAGAGATGAAAGGTACGTAAGTAAGTTTGCAGCGTGATACTTTTTTTCTCTCTTCGTAACCCTTTTGTGCCCGGGCTACGGGATGCAACGTTGGTGTTGCAGCAAGAGGTCATTTGCCGCAACTGAGCGAGCTTATCATCCAGCAAGATCCGGAAGGACGGCCGCTGTAGGTTTCACGAGCGTCGCGCTTGCGGGGAAAGAAAGGAGGGTCAAGAGGAGGGCTTGTGGCGCTTCAGTGTCTCCGGAGAAAGCTGAAAAAGTTGAGGACTTCTGAACTACCGGAAGCACTTCCGCCATGAAAAAAAAGGGCCAGAGCGATCGATGGCTACAACCAATGCACCTTTAACCTCTTCATTAGAAAGGTAGAGTTTGCTTATTGCACAAGACCAAGGCCGCCGGGGAGCAGATGAAGAAGGGGCACCTCCGCCTCGGGCGGGACTATACTGGCGGCCGGTAGGCCGTAGAGCACAACTGGGGCGCCGTACATACGCCGCAAGAAAAGAAAGAAGAAATAGCGGCAAACAAGGCAAAGACTCGGCAAACGTTGTAGGTGAAGCGACTCCACAATCGTTTGACACCTAACGTCTTCACTGCAAACACGCAAACGACGCATGTCTCGCAGAAGGGCACAGTAACTCGAAATAGTCTACCCACCGCCACATGCGCGTTTCACCGCACTGAGCCAGCGAGCTACCAAGATAAAAAAGCTTGCAAACTTTGGGTCCGAGAGGCTTCTTCTGACACCCGTCTGACAACCCTGCATACCCCTACAGCTGTAGTGCACGTGTGACGGCCATGTGTTTCGTGCATAACTACGTTGCTGAGGCTGAGCAGATGATCCTGGACAAGACTCAACGGGGTACCGCAGCACCGAGGTGCATCATATGTCATGGGCTCGACCGGTATGCCGCCTCGACACGAGCCACTGGACGGGTCGCGGAGGATGCCCAACGAGATCCGCGCTAGAGGGAGAGGGAGGGTGGCATTATCATGCCTGTGATGATCGCAACGAACAACGTTGGCACGTCGACACGGGCCTTTGGGGTTCGCAAGATGTGAGTGATCCCGGGAAACGTTGCAGATGGACCGGAAAAAAAATCCTCTAACCCATGAAGAAGAGGTTGCAACAGATACCATATCTGGGACCTTGGCCCGCGATCGTCGGATTACGATGAACACGGCCAGCTTCCACTCTTCTCGCCCTCCCAAATCCGAACCCGATAACCCGCAGTACCACCGTCCCGGGCGGGCCTCGACGGTTATACTATATGCATGTTATGATCGCAAGTGCCGTCCCATCGCGCCCGGCAGATTGGGATCAGTAATACAGGTTAACTTTTGGGCCTTTTACTTTAGGCCCGGCGACTCCCCTCCCCCCTCCCCCCTTTCCCATCGACGGCTCTCCGATGGCGCCAATTTTGCTAGCGATGGACGCAAAGTATGGTTTACCATGGTAATGAACGGCGACGTGAATGACAAAAAACAATAACGGCACCTTCCTGGACGACGGGCGGGTATCCCAGAAACCAAGTTATTTCGATAGACACTATTGCCTAGTTTTGTAGCCGACCGTATTAGGCTACCAAGCTTCGAAGCTATCCCTAATGAACAAGATTTGCACGTCTTTTCCACGCTTGTCGCACGTTTGTGGCCTTTGCAGATATACGCTAGTTGCAAATCTCGCGCGCCGTCGCGCGCTAACGCGTAGATCAAAGTCTAAATGCCGCATCCGGTAAGACCGCCAGCAAGCCGCCTGATCAAGGGCCCCAACCGCCCTGTTTTTTCAGTGGTAGTGATACTGGGCGGTAATAATGAGTTTGTAGTCGCCGACAACTTTGTGCTTTAGTTGGCTTGATACCATGGTAACGTTGACGTGGGCGGTTTTATCACGATGTAGTTTGAGATGTGGGGGGGACCTGGGGACCGGGTGAACGTTGGTAGTAGTTTGGGGGCAGGCTAGCATCTAATTTGTTCGGCAACGTTTTGCTGGCGATAGGAACATGAAAGGGCCGGGGCGTGCTACACCGGGAGGGAGCGAGATGGCTTGATTCGTAGGGTCCGGTGAAGTGAGAAGTGAGGCCATGCCAGGCCAGGTCATGCCAGTGCAGGTACCGCGCCTATTGAACTGAACACCAGGTACGTGTACAGTTCCATCTCTCCCACGTTTCCTGCAAGATTGCAGTGGGGGGGCTAACGTCTCCTATCCACTCTTTGGGTTCAAGAGGGTTACCTCTTGTCATTTCACGAGAGGAACGGGAGACGTGACATGTCAGAAACGCCCAGGTAGAGTTCAAGGCTACAGGTCTCATCGTGACAGTATCCTGCTCGGCGGTTCCATTTCTACTACCGGCGGCAGTGACCCAGAAAAGGAGAGGCCAATCAAGCATGCTAGAGTAACGGTATTGTCCGTCATCAGCCCTTGTGGGCCAATGACGAGATGGGCTAGGCGACACTGCAGATGTTGCAATGGGTACGACTGCCCACATTGATCGGTACGTGTGGCGAGATCGAAGTTCTGGCCGACATTAGAGTGTGGAGGGGGTGGTGGAGGCCTTTCGGTGGCTACTTCGGATGTTGATGAGTATCTGTCACGCGCGGTGGGTACCCTTCAGTGGTCTCGGTGCGATTGGAGCGGTGAGAATTTGCCGCGAAAAAAAAGGTCAAAAACTTGGAACTTAGTGATCGTCGATCAAGGGCTCGTGGGGGAGAAGCTCCCTGGTTTGTTGGTGAGCTGTTGCAAACCCAGAACCTTGCAAGTCTTGTGATGGACAAAGTGTGGACAGGGAACTTGTGTATTGTTTGATCATGGTGATTTGTATTTGATTTGCATTGCGACCCGGCGAATGCAGGTGTGCTCTTGCACAAGTGGGTATTATGACAAAAACGACAGTTTGTCGCAGTGTTTGGAGTGCCCCGTTCAAAAGTCGCAAGCAACGCTGGATTGTAACCACTTTCGGCAGGCGCGATTCAAAGCAAGGTCCGGTGGACCAAAATAGATACAGGTTGATACTCTTCATCCCCGGTCTCTCTCTCTTACAAAAAATGCTACATGGGGTATCCTGAAAATCGTGTATAATGCTTCCCTTTTTGGTTCAATGTAAAACAAACGGCCGGACGGAAAACAGATGCGGCAATTGAAGCGTCGATGGTTGATTTCGACCATTAATAGAGATATGTAATGCGAAACGTGCGCGTATGGACAAGAAGGGGGTATGGAGAATAACACGAAACATGATTGACGTCTACATGATGTTTCGCAGGGACATCCTGTCTTTGGGCGACACTGGTGCGCTCTTGGCCTCTGTCGTCATTGATGGCAGCATGTATGGCGATGGTAGTTGCCTCGCTGCCGGGCTTGTAGCCGCACTCGCCGACTGTGGCAGAGAGAGTGTTGGCTCGGTTATCGAGTGGAAAGGGGGGAGGGATCGCTGTGGAACACTGGTCGGTGCAGAGTGAGGCATGGAGTGGTGGTGTGTCAGCTGGGGGGTTGGCTGTGTGAGGAGTTGGGGAGGCTGGGGTCGCTCGTAGTTTGGCTCCCGGAACGAAGGCACTAGGCTGGGTGCTTGGGGCTCGTTGCGGTGAAGAGGAGGCAGCTGGAGTGAACCGCGTCGCCTGTATTGGTTGTGGGAAGAGTCGTCCTCGGGTGCAAAGCCGGTAGCTGGGAGGTAGCGTGTGCACGAATTCTTGCGCTCGTCCCGGCGGCCTACTAGTGGAGCAAGTGTGATGTCCATGGGAGAGGCAGCGCCGCGTGGTGACCTCGACTCTGAGCCGGTGTCTGTGATGAGGGAAGGGGCGCCATCGGCTGAGACGATGGAGTAACCGGAAGGTGATGGCATGGGCGTCTCGAAACCCCGGGCTCGTACAGTTGCGTGAGATCCGTACGACGCAATGTCGAGGGGTTGGGGTCGCGATCCTGGGTAAGGCTCGAAGCGCTGGGGTTGCGGTAGCTTGAGTGAGTGTGGCGAGTTCATCGAAGAGCTGAGAGACGGCCTGCGCGAGTCCTGGTATGAAGCCATGCGGTGCTCGTCGTGATGGGCAAGGCTGTGAGAGGGGTAGTGGTAACCAGGCTGAGAGTGGTGCATGTGTTCGCGGGATCTCTGGTCGGGACGGTCAGGGTTGCGCTTCCGTCGGTTTTGGCCGCCGTTCCACCAGTTCTTCACTGCATTGTCGCTGCGTCCCTTTAACCTCCGTGCAATCTCGGCCCACCTCTTACCCATCTCGGCGACCATCTTCTCAATCAGCTCTCCCTCTTCACCGGTGATGGGGTCGTGGTTCAGTGTTGGCTTCAGGTTCTGGTGGTAGCGTTCTCTGCATTGCTTTGGTGACCTTGAGCCGATCTCTTGTGAGATGCGTACCCAGTTGTGAGGTCCATTGCGAGCGACGAGGTTGACGAGCCACTGATCCTCGTGCTGCGACCATGGGCCGCGTCTGTGGGCAACCATTGCGAAATCTTCTGGTGGGGAAGGCGCGACGGAATATGAAAGTGGGGTTTGTGAAGCACGCAGTGGATGCGGCGAGTACACAGGGGGTTGATGGTGCAAGTCGGTAGTCCTGACTGTGCTATTACGAATATGAAGAGACTGTCTGAGTGCCGTCTCGTAAAATTTGGCGGGATGTGCTGGGTTGGGGGTCAGTTGTGAGGATCGCCAAGCATCGTGAGAGTGAAGCGAAGTAGAGGAGGAAGGCGCAGCAGGCACCACCATTTCGAGGCAGTTGGACATGTACAAAAAGCACACCGTGATGATGGTAAGATGAAGACGGAGATGGAGATGGAAATGTAACAGTGCAGCGGTGTACACTATAGCCCATTGACGATGGAAAAGATATAGCGGCGGGGACGGGCAGATGTAGCGGGAGAGATGGCAGGTACAGAAAACTAAACATACCTTGATGTTTGGGACTGGACCGGGTGGACAGGTGGACACAGACACAGAGAGAGAGAGAGATGGAGAGGGTTCAGTGTTTGTGTGGTTGAGGCCAGGTCAAGATGTGGTTGACGTTGGTTAGATGATCCAACGGTAACGTGGTAGAGGCGAGCACCGGTATATATCAAGGCGGGCGCGGGGATGAGTAGTCAGGGCACACTGACGCCAAGGTGGTCGATGAGTTATTGGCTTGTTCGGGACGGGCAGATGGGCGCGAGGATTGTGCTTTTGAGACGCTGCGGCTAAGGCAATGGTGAGATGGTGGACAGAGGGCTGGGGCGTCATGCGGCGCTCTGAGCTGCTAGGCTGGGCCCTGAGCAGCAGAGAGCTAAAGTAATCGTTGTCGACGACGCATACAAGCAGCGATGGACCTAGGAAGGGACCAGATCGTCGGATTTGACAAGTACCCTGTATCACATCGTGGCATGGCGTATGGCGCTCGCCCGGCGCCATCTTGGAGCGGCAGAAAAAGCAATGGCGTGCCTAGACTGGATTACCATGCTGGGACCACGGTAGTGAATTGCTCCCCTGCGACGCTCCCTGGCCGCCGACAGCGCGCGCTCGTCCCCGTCTGCGGCCCACCGCTCGCGCAGGATGGGTGCAGTCGCCAGGGGCCCCGGCCGTTTCGCTGTCGATTCATGGCGGTGCACTAGGCCACAGGCCGGCAGGGTTTTGTAGACACCATGGTGTCTGTCAAAGATACCCCCACCCGGCGCACACGCTGAGCGCCCTCCCCTGTGCACTGTAAAACCAAACATGTTGTCGTGCCCAAGGTTGAGGGGTAGCCTCAGCCAGCCTCAGCCGGCTCTAGGGTGTGTCCCAGTGCGGACTTGATGTTGCCCTTTGCGCTCTCCCGACGTCGAGGCAGGAGGCAGGAGGCAGAGTTGTGGTTGTGGTTGTGATTATGGTTGTGGCCGCGTCAGGGCCGTGGCAAAAAAAAAAGGGCCTGGCCTGGGACCGCTTCACTTTGGCCTTGGTTGTTTGGAGAGAGCAAGCAAGACAAAATGACGCTGTTAACTGACTGTCCGGGTCCAACGCGGGCGGACATTGCAACGTTCTCGCACGCTCGCACGCACGCACTGCTTGCTTTGCACGGGGCCGAAGATGAATGAGATGATGCCCTCTTTTCTGAGGTCTTGGGGTGTGCGAACCGCACGTCGTCTTGCCGTCTGCCGCCATTTGCTCAGCGCCGCACGCCGCACGATGCACGTTGCAGTCAGCACTTGGGCGTCGATCAAACGGGTGTTGGTTGCTGGCAGCGGACCGGGCGTGCGTAGTGGGTAGTGCGGTCGGTCATGGCAGGCCTCGCATTGGAGGACACGAGGTCGGCGAAGTGAAGGCCTTGGCACTGTAACCACTCCTTTTCCGGCCTGTCGTTCGTTCTCCCGGGCCTAGCGCGGTGCACTCACACATCGGGACGGTCCTGGAGTACATGTCCGCACGGGTGCGATACGTTTGGTGTTTCCCGTGGGCAGAAGCGCAGACGGGCAGAGAGGTGGGCAGGCGGTGGTGGGTGTGGTCATGGTGATGATGGTGTAGGGCCATGACACTGTCCGTCTGTTTCGGCCAGAGACCATGTGTGCCTCGCCCGCCGCCGTTTGTGACTGTCGCTCGCTCGCTCGCGGCCAACTGATCTGCCGGGGCGGCTTGAGTAGCGAAGAGTAGCGAGCCCGCTTGGCTGCAAACGTCTACGGGCTGCCACCACTCAGCGCCTGTCCATGGCAATTTGGAATAGCCAGACCCACCCGTTTTGGGACGCAGAAGCAAGGGGAAAAGCCGTTGATTGCCAGAAGAGTTGCAACATGGCATTGTATCGTCGCCGAGGTCACGTTGCCGGGGCCTATGTTGCGCTGAGAGGTCGATATTGCGTCGCTCGATCGACACAAACGGTGCGTGAGTGAGGCTGCGAGAACTGCGCGAGCCTCTTGTCGTCGCCCAACTTTCCTTCATCCACGCCCCCCCTCCCCAGCCAGACGAGCCTCTACGACGCCATCGGTGGAGACACTGGGCCAGTCGTCGACTCGTCGACTCAACCTGAGACCAGCGCGGGCGCAGGAGCCCAGGACATGTACACAGTATACTGCGAGACACACCCACACCCACACCCATGCCAGTAGCAGCAAAAAATAGCTGCCGCCTCTCGTTCGCCCAGCTGCAAACCCCATGCTTTGCTTCACCTTGACCCCCCCCCCCTCGCAGCTCGCCCCGTCGATTGCATTCGGCTTGGCCGAGGTGCTGCCGTCCCCTATGTCATGCGGCGCAGGCTGTGGCTGGGGACTGAGGCTGAGGCTCAGATCCGGGGTTGTACACGCTAAGCCCGTCGTGGCCAAGCGCGACCCAGGTGCTGGGCTAGAGTTTACGGGACGCACAGCTTCCGGCCGAGTGGGTGCTTTGTTTCGCTGAGCCTCAGCCGCCTTTTGCTGCACATGCTCTCAAATCCAGCAACCTCGCCGTCCACCGAATGGCGCTTCCTCTCCCCTCCTCTCACCCACTCATCCTTGGGGGCCAGACCATGCCCATCGTGGGCCAGCCTGCAATCGCTTGTTGCACCCCTCCAACGGCCACCACGCCCACCACGGCCGATCCCCTCCGAGATCCAATTCGCGACTACACACGAGCAAAGGGAACTTCCCGTGGCGCCGAATCTTGATACATGCACCAAGCTCATGGCACGCTCCCCCTCCTCCCCCCCCCCGGCCGATTCAGCACCCTGGCTGCCGTCAGGCCGAAGGCGCAAATCTACGTCCACGCCAAGTACCTACAGTCGCCAGCCCGTCGCATTCGGTTTCCCTCAACGGCCGTTGGTGCGGCGGTGCAGCATGGGTACGCTTGAGTCGTCGACCGCACACGCCAGACCCATGTATCACCGAATGTCACCCATCGCCATGAGCCCCTTCTGTTCCTCGGAGCACGGCGCGGGGTCTTCCGCTTGGTCGACTACATGACAAAACCCTGCTCATGTCTGCCGCCTGGTTGGCTGCTTCGTACGTCAGCCGCACCTCGACACCTGTGCACTATCAAATCATGGCGTACACCTTCCCGTCCCCTGGGACCAACGGTGGTTCCAGCAAATCCACTTGTGGCTCATGCCGTGTCCACTGCAATGTATGTCCAGCAAGACATCAAGTCCTTCACCATCGCGGCCACGCTTCCTGTGCGACAGCTCCCGCATGACCAAAACCGAGCATGTGTATGTGTGTGGGTGTGTGGGTGTGCGCGCTCTCCCTCACCAAATCGCGACCGTGCTGTTGATGCTGCTGCATCTGCTTCCCGACAACGACAAGAATGTCCATCGCCCATTTGCACAACCCCGCGCAACTGCGGCCTGGTTCCGCACTGCATTACCCGCTCTCTGAATCCTAGATGCGAGTCGCCAAATATTGGCTTCGCTGTATCATGATCCGGCCAAGGCCTGCCCTACCTAAACCCGGCCCTGCGCATCACACAGGCGGCTTTGCGCGCGTGGAAGGGGAGCGCAACGACCCACGGATTGGCAAAAAGCTTACAACATGTTCCCTGCAAGTGCTTCCAAGTCTGACACTATTGTGTGTACGGCCTCACTGAACACGCCTGCGGTCATGCACCCGGCCTCGACGAGGTCACGGCAACCGTCAGGTTTCCTGACCAGGTTTTCCAGTATTGTCATCTTACGTCGTGCAACTGCAAGGTCGGCGACGCTGATCCTAGAACTACCACGTCCCTGGTAGTACGCCTGTTTTGCCTGGCAACCCCCCCGCCTTGATATCGACTTGATATCGACAAATCGGCATGCGAATCTGCGCTCCATCCAGTTTTGCGGGTGCGCACAGATGACCTGCAAAATGTCTCCTTACAGACACAAAGTCCGTCTCCCGACTGTGGTCGGGGACCCAGTGCGCCGCATGTCTAGGTACGTTACGTACCTCCTGCCAACGTGTAGTTTTCCTTTCGATTTGTCGTGGTTCTCCGCACATGGAGGCAGGGATACCCAGCCATGATCTTCAAGATCAGATTAACGAATGTTCCGCGCCGAGCCAATAGCAGTACCAGCCGGGGGCGTCAATCTTTCTGAAACCTCTGCCCGCCCGCGACACTGGACCAGCTTGCTTTTTCCACAAACACATACACACACACACTCTCTCTCTCACCCACTCACCCCTTTTGTCTAGGGATTGTTATTGGCGGTGGCGCAAATCGCGCTTCCCATTATAGTTTGCTGTTGAGCCAACGTCCTCGAATCGAGGTTCGTGGTTTGGAGCTCACGGTTTTTGACAGCGGCACACCAGCGGCTCAAGGGACGCGCAGTGGCCCGATTCAGCCTCATTCCTCCAGGCATCCTCGTCGTTGCAGCAGCACAGTTCACTACCTGACCTACATGCACTTTTCGATTTTCATCCATGCTGCACGCATGCCCAAGATGCATCTGGGGTGACACAGTCATGACATTGGCATTTTTCTTCGCAGGCACCACTTCACATCACCTCGTCGCTGACTCGTCATTGACTCCATTGATGCACATTAGCGTGCAGGCCCGGCGCATCCTTCGTCACTGGTCCAAAGCAAGATGCGGCACCAACAAGGGAAAGCCGTTTAGCTCAGATCTGAGCGAGCGCCGAATCGGATCGACGTGCCCCACTAAAACCCCTTTTGTCTTGCAAAGGGTGACAATAAGCAACAACATGTCGCAATGTACTGTACAGTAGTCGGCGGATACTGTTCACGATCGGCGGGCCAAGACTATCGACACTGCCACACGACCGGCCCGTCTACTTGTGCGACTGATTCGGCCCCTGCCGACCCTCTCTCTCGCCGTTGTTCGCATCATTTGGCACGCCCACTCGCCAACGCGGGAAATAATCCTCGGCAGCTGATCTTCGCCGTCTGTAGTAGTTGATGGTTTGCAATAACGTCAACACGTTTGTGGCGCTCATCACGATGTCACCTTGCCAAGTTGCATGAGCACAGTAATCAAGGCAGGCGCATGTTGATCTCGCCGAGCACACTGTAGTTCTTCTTCACTCCAACCCGTCTTGTTTATTCTGTGCCAGGACTGGCCTGCCAACCCAATGCATCATTCAACGCGCCATCACCATCTCGACCAAAGTATAATCGCGTTTCCCCAATCTGTCCGTTGCATAGCCGGTCTAGACCTGACTCTTGTACACCTTGTACCGACGTTTTCGGCCTGCAACCACGGTCAATGAGAATATCAAGTCTTCACATTATGCCAGCCTATCACTTCAAGCCATGTGTGGCCCCAATTACTCGTGTCCCTATCCTCGGTCTGGATTTCCCACATCACCTACAATCATGATCGCCCGGATGGCTACACCCGGATGGAGATCCATGATTCAGAAAACATCGCATGGCGACATGGCGATCAGGGTGCATTTGTTGCTTTTTCACCATGTAGAACCCAGAATCAGGTTGAAGACTCCACCGCCCATGTGGAATTTACGCCTCACAAACTCATCCCTTAACATGTTTTTTCCTTCCTTGCGTTTCTGGCGTTTCCAACGTAGAGCGCGCCACTCTTCACATTTGTTCAAGAGCCGTCGGATCACACACACACACACACACACAGGACGTCGATCAAACAAGTACTCCACTCCACAATCATGAGCGGGCGGCCCTCGACGCAGCCCATGTCAGAACTATAAAACGACAGGATCCTGGCAATGGTCGTCCTACAGGGGCAATCGCTTCACTTTGTTGACAAAAGCTAGGCGGCCGTATACCGTTTGTGGACACGGATAGCACGGCCAAGCGTCTTTGGGGATGACAGCACATCATGTCTGTGAGCTTTACCGCATGTCAATCATGGCATATGGACCATTCAGCTGCCTCCATTGATCACATCCTTCTTTGACTCGCGTCAAAAAAATATGCGATACATACACACACATGCTGAACACAGTTTCGTTGACACCCAAAGTGATCCACCTACACATACCGATCACGATGCTACCTCCTAACCTTTCCACTAGTCTACAATTACTGCTTTCGGTCTACCAGCTTATCGTTTTGCGCTCTTCCACAAAGGTACGCCAATCAGGCTACATTCTGAGCACGAGTTGAGACACTGCAGAATCCTGCTTTGGGTACTTCCTCTTCTTTTCCTCCATCCTTGACTCGCCAGTGCACCCACGTTGGGCTCCAAAACTTTACCGGTAAATCCTACGCTTTTTGGACATTACAAAACCCGGTGGTTAAGAAGACGTGTATCCAGGGAGCTTTGTGTTACTAACTGATAAGCGAACGTTGGTTGCCACTGCGTCGGCGACATCAACTGCGTTGCGCTGATCGAGCGAGCGTTGAGCTCTCACTGGCTGGCAATTCCAAGAGGGACGCGTCGTTGTCAACCTCCTGAGCGTTTGCGTCTCTCATTGCTCCCACCAAGCCAGTTCATCCTTGCAATCTTGCATCACGGCACTACTCTGACAACTGTCATGCGTGGCTCCCCCTCCCCCCCTTTTTTTCTTTGTTTTCTAGCATTCACTGTCCATTGGTGCTTCTATATTCCAGCATGAACCTGACCGTTGATGGGTTCGGTACACAACAGTAAGAGAGTTGGCCACTTTGGCGGCCAGTCTACACTGCGAATGACATGCATCGAAAGCAACACTCCAGTAACAAGTCCAAAGCATCATCATCAAAGGTACAGTCGAGTTGAAGGCGGCTGTGAACCACGGTTTCTGGTCCACGACATGAGCGTTCCACGTAGCCAGGTAGTGTTTCACCAAATCTCGAATTAGCACACACGTTCAGCTCGACAGGCCCGTCGTACCGATTAACAAGGACTCCCCCCTCGCTTCCACGCCCAACAATGTTGTGGACGCTGACATCTCACACATCGCATTTCCAAGACACGAATACAAAGACGACGTTGTGCCATCCACGACACGCGATATCCGTTCCGAAACCCCGTTTGAGGTACCTGACACTGCTGCGCGCAAGGACCCACGGCCACGGTAACCAGCACGAGGCTTATCCCTATGCAGCAATACAATTAGCTCTTGGGCCGGTGAGTGGCGGAAAATCGAAGATGAATATAGTGGGTTTAATGGTACACGGCAGTTGTACTTTGAGCACGGGGTAACGCGATGGGGGAGGTACGACGTCCATGATTAAATTACGCAGGTAGGAGGACATGGCACCCGGTTGAGTAATTGGCTACGGCACTGATGATGGAATGGCACTGCGACAGGGACAAGCAGAGAAGGAGAGGGGAATATCGTCATGGCAGCTTTCAGTCCCAACCCGCAAGGCCACTCAACAGGACGCTCCGCCGAACAAATCGTTTGCGCAACATGGCCTGCTCCACTCGCTAAACGGTCCGACCTCGAGCTTCCAGACCACCAGTTTCCAGCCTTCCACGCGCCTCGCCTAAGCCCGCAGTCTGCAGACTAAGACCCAAACCAGTGCCTTCTCCTCTCGTCTCGTTGTGCTGCATCGCATCTGCGCGCCGCAATTCGCGCGGCCACACCCCGGTGGGCGAACACTATAGCTTGCAAATCGAGGCGCGCCCTCCTGCGAGTTCTGCCTCCTGCAGCAGGCCCTCTGGTGCCCACATCCACACACACACACACACACACACACACATACACCGGGCGCTCCATAACCCACGTCAGAAGCTGAACACGAACCCGAGGCCTCGCACCCGGGTCCAACGCCCGCAAGCGCCTCACGCCCGCCCTTTTGTGGGACGCTTCTAGGGACTTTCTAAAGGGTTGCACGGCTTCATAACACCGAAACGCAAAAGTTTGATTGCAGACTTGTAGCCAGAGGCCTTGCTGCGCAGCCCAAGTTCTTTCTGTCCCTGGCCTGCGATCATTATTAACGTCACATCAAACATGCGATTCTGTTCCCTGACATGTTGCAAACATGCAAAAATAGGTTCGGGGGATTATTGCTCGTCGATTCGGTGTGGGCATGCAGCACACGAAACACGACACCTTGTAGCACATCATTCGTCGCCCTACCGCCGTTACAAACCCCGTCGGCATCTTGACTAGTTTACGGATTATTACGTTTCCTTGAAGATTTGCCTGAAGGGGGAGAGGAAGAAAAACAGACCACAATGCTCGCACCTGATGCCCCAATTTGTGCGGCGGCCCGATGCCGTCGCAGATATCGGGTTCCGGTCTTTTCCAATGTCGATTGAGATCCATGTACATGTTGAAATATGACCCCCATCATCCACTCCGCATCGTCATCATTGAAAGGGAAAATACGAAGAGGAATCTCACCCGCGACTAAGTTAGGCCCCGGGCCTTAGTTCTGACACGCATGCACTGCACCGTAACAGGGCTCGCTCGGGGTTTGCCGTCCGCTCGCTTGTATGGCCGCCACAATTACCAAATCGGTCAGGCATTTTACCATTCAGCCCGCGAATATATATATTTTTTTATATGTTAGATGGCAGAAACGCTGAAACTAGGTAATGGGTGAATGGAAAAGAGGCGCTTTAGCAGTCATGTTGCAAGTAAGTAGGTAGCTGAACGGTTCTACTGTACGTACATGCGGTGTTCTGTATCTCCAGCGCCGCCGCCCTGGCTTAGGCCCGGCCAGGCCAGGCCCCCCCCCACCACCACCACAACACGGCACCATCCTGTCCTGTCCTGCCCTGCCTTGTCTTGCCTAGCTGTCATGTGTGTAAAGTTTACAAAACCTAGCGCGTCAAACACCGCATTCGCCCTAGCAACGAACAAAAAGGACGCAATCAGCAGCCAGCATCCAGCAGCAGGAAGGGCAAGAAAAGCCGTTATGCCCCTCCCCCTCCTCATCACCGATCTCTCTCGCTCTCTCGCTCCCTCCCCACATCTAATAATAAACCCCTACCCTAACCACCACTCATCTTTGCAACTTTTGCCAACCCGTCCCCAGGGGCGGGGTGGGTGGGTGGTCCAAGCCACAAATTAGTACACTTTTCTACCTACTCGCCCGTTGTTTTGAATTTTTCTTGTCCCCTTGCGCGCTTATGAACATGAAACATGGCTGTTTAAGTATAAACTGGGTAAAAACGTATTTCCTCCACCAACTTTATTTACCGTTACTTGTAAAGCCACGCAGTTGCGGCGCCTTGCCCCCTGTATTTTCCGTGGGGAGAGAAAAAAAAAAGGGGGGAGGGGAGATACGAAGTCGGAGATGGGACTGAGACGCGGGGTGTACAGTGCAGTGCAATGTAGTGCAGGGCAGAGCGTCTTTTGTTCTGGTTCTGGTTCTGGTTCTGGTTCTGGTTCTGGTTCTGGAATCGTGCACATGCCACTCTCACTCTCGCCTTATCCTGTCCTATAACAGGATTGTATGTTGTAATATCTGATGAATAGCGGGAAGAAGCCAAAACCAACAAAAAAAACACACGGACGCTTGATCGCGTGCGTTGTACCTATTCTGTATGTATGTGTGTATGTAGGGTGGGGGGAAGAGAGAGCCAGTGCTTGCGAAAGCGAAGCAGGAAGAAAAAAAAAGGGACAAACCAACAACACAGCGGGAAAACGCGGAGATGCAAGTTAAACGGACCTTTCTCTCTCTCTCTCTCTATCCTGTGCAATTTTTCCTCTCCTTCGCTCCCGCTTTCGCGTTAATATGTCATGGCTTATACTTACGTCACTGGTGCAGAGTCATCTGTGTGTTTGTAGGGATTAACCCAAGTGAAAAATGTAGGGTAAGCGGGGGAATGGTGGGAAAGAAGGACCATGTTCTCGGCGCTTTTTTTTCCCTTTGCATAGGGTACGTCATTTTGCTGGTTTCTTTCCTCTGATGAGTCTAGTTGGGTGGTGTTGGTATCTTTTTGGTGCTTGGTGCTTGGTGTAGGGTCAAGGTAAGGTAAGGTACCCAGTTTTGCTTTGGCCACCACCGTCACGTGACACCACTCTCTTGTACGTCTTCGTCGTCCAAAAAGGTACCTCGTAAAGAGGTGGGGAGTGGTGGGGAAGGGGGGCAGATACAGCCGTAGTAAAATCTACTGAACCGCCGCACCATACATTGCAAAACGGGCAAAAGAGATTATAGCAAAGGATAAAGGGTAGCCAATTTTTTTTCTTACTGTGCTTACGTGTAAGTTTATTTTAGAGTTGACCAAGCTAAAGGAGAAAAAAACATTAAAGAAATGAATGTGGTATGTTTCCATCTACTTGTTACTTGATCTTCACGGTTGGCCACCCCCCCCCCCCCACGATGTCGGAACGTACGATGATGACCGTCCCAACTCCCCACTCCCCACTAACCCCTTTTTTTTTCTGGTTCATCCAGAGGCGGGATACTCGGCGCCGTTGGGACGCGTATGCCATGCACGGAGTTTTTTCTCTCTGTGTTGTTGTTGGTGTTGTTGTCCATACGGATATGGAAATGCGGAAATGTGACAGTGTTGTAACACCGAGATTTGATCGGCCCTGTAATTAACTCTCCACTGCCCGTTTGAGCTTTTCTGAGCGGTGCTGCGGCGAATAGAAGGGGGTGAGGAAGCCTGGCCAGTCACGGGCTCTTGCAATGGCGGGGGGAGTTTTTTTGGCCATTTGTTCGCTGCGAAATGGGGGTTGTGTATGCATGGGTTAGACTTTTTTTGCTCGTATAACGTATAACGTATATCGTATATCGTATCGTGTTCGTGCTGTAATTGTGAGTGGATGATGGATAGATAGGGGATACTACGGACCTTTTGCCGTCCCCGTTTCTAAGCACACGACAATGTTGGTTATAGGAAGCTAAGATGCTATTGGTACTGGATTGTAGGGTATGATGTTAGATACAGGCTTTGCATGGAATACAAGCCGTTGTTTTTGTCTACACCTTCACTTTCGACTTGGTCATGAAAAGAGAGTAGGTAGTACAGAAGTTTCATATGTTGTCTTCCTTATGATACGTGTAGTGTTTTATCTCTTTTGTTGAGCAAAGGCTTCTTTCACTTTAGAGAAGAAGGGCAGCAGCCTCGGCAGGGTCTAACTACTGATGATGATGTTGGGCAGTATTTTATTCCTATTCAAGCATTTTGAGCGAATAAGAGAGCGAGAGCAATTGGAAGAAGTGGTAATGGGGAGGGCAGCTGTTACGTGGCGCTCTCCCTTTTCTTTTTCTGTATAGAGGGCCTGTCGTGAGCGAAGAAGAAGGGGATTGCGACAACGACAACGACAACGACATCACATCCTCATTCCCCCCCACCCCTACACACACACTCCAAAACATCCGAATAAACCCCCCGGAAAATTCCCCGGGATACAGTATCATAATCCACAATACCCACATCCTTTCCCTTTGCTCCCTCTCCCGTCCATTTTCCCCATTCCGGATTCCGCTCGCCTACGTCAACCGCATCCACAATCCACACCCCAACCAATCCTGTAACTCCACCCACATCCTCTACCTCGGCTCATCAATCACCGCACCAACGCGCACCCCCCTGATTCGCCGTATTTCTCCTCCCCGATATGCAGAATACGCATCCGATCACACGAAAAAAAAGACGACAAAACAAAGCAGCAGGGTACCCGAATGCGGCCACCACGGAATCCTCTTTCAGGTAGCCACTGCAAAATTCAAATACCGAAAAAGGGCGCGCGCGCGTGCGTGTATGTGTGTGTGTGTGTGTGTGTGTGTGTGTGGGGCGACCAAAACCCGCAAACCCGCTTTTCAATCAATCGTCTTGGGCATGGCAAGCAGGACAAGCATGGCAAGCAGGGTAAGGTAAGTAAGCAAGCCACCGCGTGGCAGATTGGGGGCATGGTAGGCAATCAAATCAATTCCCGTCCGTAAGTAGGGGAAAATCCTTTGACGAACGAGGGAGGGGTTGTGCTATGCGATGATGTGGCGGCCAGCCAGCCCAGCCCGCCTTTGCGACTCATGTAGTCGGCTTGTTTCGGTGTGTGGATGGGGGGGTTGTTTGGAGATGGGTATGGGTTATGATGGGCTGGTTTGATTCATGAGTCTGTCTTGCGTTTGTTACTTACTCGCTCGCTCGCCTCGCTTGTAGGTAGCGAGCGCCTCCTCCTCCTCCACCTTCTTCTTCTTCTCCTCCTTCTTCTTCCTCTCTTTCTCCTTATCCTTGTCGTCTCGTCTACAAACGCCTTTCGCCGTCGCCGTCGCCGGTAGCTGGATGTGTAGGCGCAGGCGTGGCGCATATGCGGGTCTCGGCTGCCTCGAAACGTAGCTGCCAAACAACCCAACATGCCCGTTTTTGACCCGGAGCCCTTCGTTTCCGGCAGCCTTTGCGATCGGCGGTTGCTGGAATCGGCACTGGAGGGGGGCACGCGGGAACTGCGGGTTCTCGATGCGGTCTTGGTTGCTTGTGTTTTTGTGGAGAGCTGGAATGCGATGCGATGCGATGCGATGCGTTTACATGGGCTCTTTGTTTGGTAGGATTTCATTGCTCTCGTGTAGTTCTTGTGGTTCGTTCGTTTGGCATGACATGCAGGGTCACCACGGGGAGTCCGTTGGTAGCTGTGGAAGGGGTAAGGGGGGGTTGGTTCAGCTCATGTTGTCTAGCACACGCGCACACGCACACACACCCCTACATACGCACGTTGTTTGGATCAGGTAATAGGCTGGATGGTGATACGTTCGGTGTCCGCCTGATTGCCGTTGTCGCTTGTGTGTTCGCCGAACAGGCTTGCATTGTGTAAAAAGATCAGCATTGGGATGTGTTAGAAGGGCAGCAGGAAGCTATATTTGGTCATTGTTTTGAATCGATAGGCTGGGAATGCGACGGAACCGGCTGCAACCGCTACGTCTACCGCTGCCTGCGAACTGTCTAGGCTTGCGCATAGGATAAGACACGCAGATTTGAAATACTCTGCAGCCCAAGAACGTTTTCGGCCCCCGCCGCTGGCTGGCTGAAAGATGATAGATAGCCATGGGTAGACGATGGTGATCTGCTGCTGCTTTCAGGTTAGGATCAACAGTCATGAAGACCCTAGACGGTGTTTGTGTGTGATTCGTTTGAGTTGATGGAGGATTTGAGTGGGGGAGTGGATACATGAACATGATATCAGCCTTACCAATGTAATGCGAGCATTGGGTTGAGCGCCATGAGCGTAGGATCCATAAAGACGTCGAGTCTTTCCCAACACTCGCCATTGAAGTAAAATCCTGACAAAAGAGTGGAAACACCAACTTCAGCTAACGCGTCAAGTGAGGAGGAAGTGACACACAATAACTTGGCCCATTTGAGACCAATATACGAGGAAAGGCGTCAACGGCTTGCTATAGTTCTCTAAGAGTTACAAGCTAAAGACTACACATGCTAGCCTCCACAAAGTACAGGGCATAGCTGCATGAACGCGCTACATTTACGGAGACGATTGTGCTTTTCTTGACATATCAAGCTAGTGTGTAATTGCATGTCAGGTCTACACGAGAGCCAACTGAGACCTCCCTACGGCTACGCTGTCCTAAAGTCATAGCTCTGAGTCTATCTCTCCTCACACCCCCTGGGATTTCCCATCTTCACATCCCATTGATCCTACTCTGCACGACTCGTTCCTTCAGACGGATCCTCGTACCCCGCCTCCGCCGCATTCAAAAGCCCGATAATCATGTCCACGTCCGCAACCGTCCACGCTGTACCATCCCCATGCGCTATAGCCCACCTTGTCGCGCGCGCAGTGTCGCTCGTATCATCCTCCGTAAACCAGTCAGCACATTCTGCAAGGACCATATCAGGGTGCATAGGCCACTGAGGCAGACCATTTGGGTTGAATGTCTGGTTCGCGGCCATGTAGGCGTCAATCTGCTGTTCGGCGGCTATGGCATCCTGCTGAAGTGGGAGCCATGAGGGATCGCCTTGAAAGGTACAGATATCGGGAATGGCAGGTAACTCGGCAGCGGCGCATGGAGTGCCTTGGGATACAAGCATTGCAGCAATATCTGCCGCGGCATCTTGAGATGCAGAACCTAGTGAGTGCTCTGTGGTTAGAGAGAAGGTCTGGTTGTTAGTGGGAGGCATGTTGTAGTTCGTGTCTTGGGGAACGGGGTGATACATCTGTGCTGGATGAATGGGCATACTTGGCTGTTGGATTGGCGTAGGCATCGGGACGCCCATACCAGAAGGCGGCATGCTACCGTAGCCACCATTTGGCGCTTGATAGTTGTGTACAGAGGGTAGAATCTGCCAGTTCGTCGGTCCATTCTCGTACTGCGGCTGCTGCACTGGTATATGATGCAGATCCATCGACTGATTCGCAGCCGGCTCTGCTAATTCCTGCTGGCTACGTGCATCAGCGATTTGCACACGCTCATCAGCAAGCCTCCTACGTCGCAGAAGCTCAGCTTCCCGGAGCATCTTGCGGTACCTAGTGATGATGAACCCGTCGGTTTGATCCACAGTCACGGGTACACGATCAATTACGCTCAGGATCAACTGAATATCGTCTGGAAAGACAAAATCTGTCGCATATCCATTGATATCCAACTTTTGGTTTCGCATGGCGTAGTCGAGTGCGTGTGTCAAGTCGCCAGCATCAGTTCCCTCGGGAAGCTTCTTGAGACCGATGGCTAGGTCCTTGAAAGGTATAGATGCCGGGGCGACGTATGGAGCACCCGATACCGCAGTTTCTGGGACGAAACCGTGGATTGACAGGGCCTGGGCGTCCCAGTCGGCTGGCGCTCGATGATTCTGCTTCGTCCACCTGGGGTCGAAGTATATCCGCATCTGCTTCCTGTAAATGTCAGATAGGTAATCTCGAAAGCGCTCCAGCTGGTCAGATGAGGTGAGACCGAGGTGGCGATATTCTTCCAGAATTGCAAAATGAATGTTGGATGTTATGCCGTTGTTCAGGAAGCGTTGTAGGATAACGGGGTTGCGGAACCACTGTGGCAAGATGGCGATGATGTCGACAATCGTGGCATTGATAAGACCGCCTTCTGGGAGTATATAGTCGTGAAGTGGAATTCCTAAGAAGAAGCGACTGCGGGAAGTACCTGATTGTGGGATGTTGAGTCTGGCCGGCTGTGATTCCTCAGGCCGACCATGACCGTGGACAGGTAGCGGAGGAGCTTGATCGTGACGAGGAGCCGGTGACTCGCCTGCAAAAGATGGCTCCCCAAACACGTATGCTAGTGAGGGATCAACCAAAGCATCTGAGATAGCAGCAGGGTCAATATGACTGTTTTCTCCTGTTCCATTGTTGAGGTTGTTGTTGTGACTCTGTGGCATATCAGGAGCGGAGGAAGTGTGTATCCAGTCCATACTGCGACTCTCAAAGTCTTTCAGACCTGTGATGGAGGGTTTGAGTTGATTATTTTAGGGTTGTGGCTGGTCAAGGTAGTGATGAGGTACTTTAGGGAGAGGAAAAAGCTTTCTATACAACTAAGGAAAAGTGAAGTGGATTAGATGGGCATACTAACAATATCTATAGTGACACTGAAACGAAGTGAAGTCGTAAAATTATAGCCTGGGTGAAGCCAGGCTTTCGTCAAGTCGTACTACTTTTGTGGGTGAGAAGGCCATTCACCTCCAATTGAAGAAAAATACATCGCAGATCGGACTGGAAATCGTCCGTGAATGCGACTATTGACAGTAGCTATAGAACATGAGCAGAGACACACCTAGTAAACTCCATAGTTGTGTTGTGAGCCATATGTGTTTTGCGGATTCCATGGCAAGTAGCAGCTTGGCTCCTGTACCGCCAAGTCGAACGGGAGCCCGAAAAGGAAATCGCCATAACCCGTCATGCCTTGAAGAGAATTCAGAAGCCGATCATCCCAATTTGGAGGGTGATTCTCCGTGTTTTCGGCACCTTGAATCATCAACAGTTGTGTATTACTCACGACATCATCTTCGGTAAGATCAATGACGTGCGCGTTCTGTGCGGCCTGCTTCACCAGTCCCCTCATCTGCTCTTGCTTGATGGCTTGCATTAGCTCGATTTTTGTCCTCTTCTTCGTCCTCTCCTGCTCCTGTATCCGACGCTGGGCTATGGCACCATCTGGCTCGTGTGCACAATCCCAGTGATTGAGATGAATGTCTTTTGCTCGCAGTGAATGCGTTGACAGGTTGATTATTGCGGGTTGGCTGAGCAAACTCATGGGCCTCGCCGGTCCAAATCTTTCCGGTTCCTTCTTCCACTCCTCATGCCATTCGTTGGTGATGACGGCGTCTCTGTAAGCAGCGACCTGGGCGTTGGTCGGAGCGCTGACATAGATTTGGGAGAGCTGTAGGTTTGGAGCTGATCTTGTTGCCATTTGCTGTACAATTTGCGGTGGAAATGGCCGTTGTATGGTTCCTTGGCGATGTGTTCCATTTTGAGGAAGTTGCTGGTACGTGTGTGCTGTAAAGATGGATTTCTGCTTTTTCGCTATGCGAGAGTCCTCGGCGAAGGCTTTTCTCTTTTGGGTTTGTGGGAGTATATGGGAGTAATTCATGGCTGGCCGTCTTGTCGAAAGCTTTCTCTCTGGTGGCCGTGACTTGTGGGTTTCGCCGTGGCTCGGTTCGAGGTTGTCGCAATCCTAGCTGGTGATGTGAAGTTGAGCTATTGAACACTAATGCGGACAATACTACTCTCACAGGCACTGCTCTCACCATGATGATTTGTCGGTTGGCGGTGATGGTCCTGGAAATGTGAGAGGCAAACGAGACAGTTGGCTCATTGTGCAAGTCATTGTAACCGTGCGTTTACCTGTGGGGAAGTGTTTGCATGACCTATGGCCATGCGCGTTTTTGACCGAACCTTGGGAGGCTTCCATGGTTCACAGGGTACGATAGCGCCCGTGGCGGTGACGTGCGCTATGACCGGTGAAGGCCCGGCCAATTGCGGTGCGAGGAGGCCGGCGGAGCGCCACCCCTTGCTTGCCGTTTAGAGATTCCACCTACAACTTAGTGGGTTGATATAGTACAATGTTAACGCAAGCGTGTAAGGAGCGAAGAGGAGAAGATGCAAAGTGGTGATAGAAGGAGAGCGGGGAAAGCGGAGATTGAACGTCACGGCTACGGTAGGGTCAACTCCAGGGCTCGCCAACATCGATAGCGCTGTTTCATACGACATCATCACGCTCCCTGTCCACATTATTTCGACAAAGTTTGAGCATTGGTTTGATTTTGGATAGATAGGCTCCCAGCCAGACCACTGCACGGTTGGTTCACTAATCTCAACGACCTGGCTGATTGACAACCCAAGAACCTCAGCCCCCCCTCCAACCACAACCGCTAAAGCTACATGCTCTACGCCAATCGGTTGAGATCTTACACCTCCACATGACATGGACGTGCGTGGAGATCTTTCTAGATTCCAGGGTCTACGCTTGTCGGTGAGATTCCCCTCATCATTTAACGAGGGCAATCCAGCCTCAGCTGACACAACACTACTGCGGCGAAGGAAATGATGATAACTTCACGCATGAGCCCTGATTAGCGTCTTCAGAGCCACGGACCCGGTGTCTGTTACTCCATGAGCAATTCAGTTCGCATCCATCTTCTCTCTCCGCGTCATCAAATTAGCGTCTACTCTGCAATCGACGCTGCAGGTTAAAATGTCACATTAGATATCATCGCAGGCCTTCCCACGGCCCCGTCACTTGCGCATTACATTCTCATCACTGGTTCACGGTTCCTGCCGTGCATCAAAATTACCAAAGGAAGCAGGTAAAGGAATAACAACTTGATTCGTTCATTGAATGCCGATGAGTTGAAATGACATGCCATGACTATGGGAGCAAAGAAAAACAACCCCCCCAAAACAAAGTATGCATATGACATGAAATGAGATTAGGCTAAACAACGCCTGAATAACAAGGAACATGTACTGATGCTGCCGCCTAAATTATAACCAACATATACTAATACTGACTCGCAGAAGACCCAGGGAATTCATCATTATACATCGTCATCCTCGTCATCTTCTTCTTTCGTGTCCGCTTCCTCGCAGTTGTTAGCGCTCTGCTCATCTTCTTTAATGTACCCTAAGGCCTCATTTCCGACTTTCTTTTCAATGTCCTTCTTGGCATCCAGAGTCCGGCCGACAACGCTTCTCTGCTGATGTGAGAATGCGTCACACTCCGGCCGTCTCTTCATCCTCGCTCTCGTCCTCTTCCTCTTCGTCGACGACCTTTAGGGCTGCATCAATGTTGTAGGAGCTCTTGTATCGCTTCGTGCGACTGGAAGCACGGGTTGCAACATTGGCGCGTTTCTTCTGCTTAGGCCCGATGTAGACATCGCTGTCATCAGAATCCGTATCGTCAGGTACGAATGAGTTGCGTAAGCGGGATGGCACGGGCTTAGTAACGCGAGGAACACGGGACTTTGGCAGAGCCTTCTTCTTGCGTGGGGCGGATTGGAGCTTAGAAAAACCCGCAGCTTCGTGCTTCTCGTCGGAAGATTGCGATGTGCGCTTTCGCTTGTTGCGTCGAGAAGGTCGCAACGAAGAACCCGCCTCTTCATTGTCCTTGTTGGACGAGCCTTCGACGTAGTTCACCTTGGGCTTCCTGCGGGCGGATTTACGCAGGGACGGACCTGGCGCTTCGTTATCATTTTTAGAAGATGGAGCTGCGGAACGTTTGAGCTTCTTGCGTTGAGAAGATCGTAGGGACGAGCCCGCAACTTCGTCGTCTTCGTCAGGCAAGCTAACCACGTTGTCACGCTTGCGCTTCGTTCCCGACTTCCTAGGAGGGGCGGTGTCGTCGTCTGAATTATCTTGGTCGCCAAAGTCCGTCTCTTTGATGTCTTCATCGAGATTATCTCCCATAACCTCTCCGTCAGAATCGACGACAGCCTTTCCCTTCTGCTTCAGCAGACGGCCGTGATCGTCGCGCTCTCGCGCACCAGCACGCTTAGCATTGACCAGCTTCTTGCCATCCGTGTGCCTACGGATGCAAGCAGCGTCTTGGTGTTTGCGATGTACTGGGGCTGGGCCGCCTAGGTGCTTAACAAGCTCGGAGAATTGCTGGGGATAATACCAATCCTCATCGTCATGTTCTACGCAGTACTCAACACAGCGCGTAAGGTCTAGCGCATCGTACCCGGAAGGCATGACCTCTATACCGTTTGCAAGATCTCGGAACAAGATGGTAGGGGGGGCTTGTGTGGCAGCATTTTGCACTTCGCGGCTGTTGTTGTTCACCGGTGTGGTAAATCCTGCTACACTGACACTCTTTGAATCGAATCCAGCGGGCTTTGGTAGACGCTCGTGCTTGGCCACGGTCCAGTTCCTATACGACGGGTTTTGTTTGGCATGATGATTGATAGGCCCCTTCATCATACGGTAAACGCTGTTGTTATTAATGGCGCCATGGTCCATGGTCCGGTAGTGATTGATCATGTCCGTGATAGTCGTTGTCATAGCACCATTGAATAAGAAGCGATTGATTACGTCGACGGATTTGATAGATTGTGGCACAAAGGCTGTAACCTCTGCAAATGTGAGGTTGCCGGCTGGAAAACCAAGCCAAGCAGATGGCGCATCTTGCAGTTTGTTATAACTTGTCGAGAAGCCAGTCTCCTTCTTTGGCTTAGCTGCTTGAGTGGGTGCCTTGTTGTTAGTGGCAACACTCGACTGAGCGGGCTTCTTGGAGATTGTCACCTTTGTAGTCTTCTTCTGATTATATTCGACTGTGCCGTCGAGTTGGAAGATGGGATCTAGTCGAACCTCCACACCGCGCTTTACGACGGCAGTGCGCAAGGGGAAGAACTTCAACTGCTCGGGAACGTTCTCCTCTTCGTTGTACTCGACCGCATTCTCCGGATCAAGGACTTGTTTGTTGAATGCGGTCACGGCGTTTCCAAGACGATGCTTGTTGTAAGCATCCAGAAATATCCGCTCACTGACTACACTCTGCTGCAGTAGCTCCGTCCAGTCAACTCCTTGGAAGTTACACATCTCGACACCTTCGCGGAACAGGTCCTGAAGCTGTACCTGCAGGTAAGGTGCGTCTTGATAAAGAGCCCCAGCCTCTAGCTGGGCTTCGTCGAAGATATCCTGGATATCCTCGCGTGACAAATCGGTCAGGGCAAGGGATGCTGAAGGAGATTTCATATCTACTAGAGCCTTTGTAAGAAAATAAATGGGAAATTGAGTTGAGTGTGGTAAGGCTGATTATAGAGGGAATAGATCTGTATAGGGAATTACTTGTAGATAATGGGAGAAGTATTTTCTACCCCAGGATGTCGTGCTATATGAATATACAGCGAGTATAAGGATGAAAAGATTGTGCTCGAGTGAATCGAGCTGGCGACAATGTCATAACAATGGCCAACATTGTTGATACTTTATCCATTCGCAAATGGCATTGTTAGAAGATGAGATAATAGCGTAAAGGAGGAAGAGATACTCGAAAGGAACAAGGAAACAAAGAACGTCCATCACAACAATGTCCAACTCTTTGTTCAAAATGGTATCCTCGACAAGGCGAATTTTTTTTTCAGATAGTATAGCCTTTGGGAAGACTTGCATCGGTGCAAGAAGCGAATATCTATCCTATTGTAGGCTTTGAGTGTGTCGTAATTGCTAGGCTAAAATGTTTGTCGAGCGTGCAGCAATCAGAACATTTCAAAGCCAGACTCATATTTCTGCCACAATCACTCATTAGCACGATACCCCAAATCTGTTGAATGGAAACATATCCAGATACGGCGAGTGGATGAGAGAAGAAAACCTAAAGACCAAAAGTTTCTCACCCTTGGTACCACGAAATTTCCGACGTAACATATAGAGAAGTGAGGCAAAGAAACAATATCTACTGCAGAGAGGCAGCTAGATGTGGTAAAGGAGCTTTGAATGGCCTATATCGTAATGTTAGCCTTTACAATGGAGCATCTGAAGCGGGGCAGCCTATGGGGTATAGCGCTGAGACTTACTTTGTGCTATACAAGATTACATTTCATCGCTTGGTGCCCCTATCTCTTGCGCAATAGCCCTACCAGTGACGCGAATGGATCCGCTTCGTCACTCTCCGAATTCACTCTCTTTTCTTTGTTGGGTACGGGCGAGGAAGTCGTATGAGGTTGCTTCGCCGGCATGCCGTTAGGTGTAGCGTTTTCGACCTGGCCGTCCTTGACAATGTGATCTTCATCTATTTCCTCAGCCGCCCTGTCGACACTTCTCAGATCATTAGAAACTCTGGCTTCAATCGCTGATTTCCTTGCTAGCTTGATGCGCCGGTCGAGCTCAAGAACTTCATGCTGCTCCTGTACCATCTTCAAGTCCTCTGCTTTTCCTTGTTCAAACGCTCTAGACACAGACTCAGACATGTTCATCCTCATGCCTTGTTCAAATCCTGCTTTGCGACCGGCATTTATTCCATCATGGTAGCCTTCGATGCGGGCCTTGGGGACAAGATCCCAAAGCGAGATTGTCGCGGAATCGGTCTGCACTGCACGCGATGCGGTCGGGGCGAAAGTTTGGGCCGTCTTTGAGACTACAGAGACTGTAGATTAATTAGCAATGAACGATTCTAGAGGACTGACGTACGTACCGTCGCTTCGTACGCTTGCTGTGCCGTCCAGCACACTCAGAAATGACTCGTAGATGGCGAGCTACTTAGTTAGCAAGATGACGTGATAAAATGAGAGGCAGTTTTGCCTTACTTGAGTCTGCAGAGAAGACTTTTCTCGGATTTCAGTAGCCTCATGCTGCAGACCCGCCAGGAAGTCTTCGAGCGGTATCCGATTGGACGTGGCGCGATTGGCTTCGCGAGCGGTCGTAAGCAATGCCTGTAGCTGATCTGAAAGATTAGTTTCCGCCATCCTGCACTGTTCTGGTATGAGAAAGATGGAAGAGTTGGAAAGCGTGGCAGGAGTGATCAAAACAGAAAAGCTCTTGGCAAGCGTCAAACGGGAAGGTGGCAGAGGGTCGCCTTCACCTTGTGGAGCTCCAAAAATTAACCTACCACAAAGTGATACATTGATCGACTGATCAATATCTTCTAGTATCGTCAATGCACCCGCACTCCAGTATGCAGTGATGGCAACTGATCATAGCTCAGAGACGGCAAGATGATTATTACAAATAGATTGCACTGATAATAGACAGAGTAGAATACAAGATGAAATAGTTTCGAGGCTTCTTCGTTCGCGAACTCCTATACGCTGCGCCAGATCCATGCCTTGAGATGCTGGCTTGAAAAGAAGAGTAGCACAGCATTAGATTGGCCTCATGGTAGTCTGCCTCTTACTATTTCAGCAGCTCAAGGAAGTCGGCATGCTCTTTGCGGTATCCAGGAAAGAGTGTTTGGAGAGCCTGCCAAACCGGACACGGAAAATATCTTCATGGCAAGTCTTGGTGAGAGTATCGACCGATCATCACCGTCACATTCACAAAAGAACATACATTTAGTATCAGATCATTGTCCAACGGACGAAATCGCAAATTGTTATCCATATGCCACGTAAGCGCATAACAATAGCCACATTCGGTATCCTTCATATATGAATACCAGTACTACCGACGCGCTTCTTGCACAGCATCACCAACAACATCAACGCTATATACGCACGTTCACATTCTGCTTGACTAACTTGTCAACGAACACAGGCATATCGTCCCTTGGCTTTCGAACCAACTTTCATTTTCTCCTCACCAGATCACTCAGGTGCAAGGCTTAAACCACACAAGATGTGTTTCGAGCCGCGGAAGCCACCTCCATTACCAGGAAATCCCACAATCTCCAACGAGGAGCAAGATCGCGAGTCTCCAGCGTCTCCTCCCCCACCAGAGCAACACTTCATACCCCCGGCGTCCCCTCCCTCGCCAAAAGTTTCCACCATCTCCCCCGAGGAGCAAGACACCGACCGCTCAGCACTTCCTGTGCCTGACCCCCGCACATCACGCAGCCTCAAAGCCAAACACAGAAATAAAAGATCTCCTGAGACACCAAACTTCTGCATATGGGTTAAACACGACGAGCTTCTCGCCGCAACCTGGGAGCTCGCTCGCCAACTCCAGTCCCACATCGACCGTTTGAAGCCCATATTCGAGTATGCCCAAAGAAATACCTCCGTTCGCAGAAAGCTAGCCATGCTCGAAGAAAAAGTCGACGAGCTTGATTTAGCGACAGACTTGGTGCAGAAGACATGGGATCTATACTACTGGGCTCGCGATGAGGGTAAGGCAGAGAGGCCGGGGAATCCTTTTAATACGGTACCCGCGTCAGAGTCGATGTATGCGATTGCAATAGGCTTGGAGGGTGATAAACCGGTTTCGCCTATGAGAGGCGTGTCTGAGCTCAATGCTCGGTTAGTGAGCATATGGTGTCGTGTGTCGAGGTTGGACCCAATGGAGGAGATGGGCAATCCACCTGTGGATCTCAATGAGGGGACGTAGTGATTTACGATGGGGTGTTTTTTGCATGGGATCGTTGGGCTGGGATCACCGTGAGTGTGTGGACTGTGATTGATGCGTTGATGTAGACTGATTTTCATTCACAAATTTCGCACGCTGAATTACTCGCGCGTAACGATGCTTTCCCGGGGGATATCAATGAAATGAACATAAAAAACCACACTCTATAGCCACCATGTTCCGAAAACTTTCCAAGTCCCCCGCGAAGCGCTCGTCTGACTCGGCGGCACAAACCCCCCACGTCTCATACCAGCCCTCCCGGTCCTCAGCGCCCATACCAAAGACTTCGACCTACTCGCCTCGGTCCTCTGCGCAGATTCATGACACGTCGATTCAGGCAGCGTGGACTTTTGACCAAACGTATGGGAGCTATACGCACCCTTCA
Organism: Drechslera avenae; assembly: GCA_034640345.1. Lineage (NCBI taxonomy): Eukaryota > Fungi > Ascomycota > Dothideomycetes > Pleosporales > Pleosporaceae > Drechslera > Drechslera avenae. The sequence continues at coordinate 144,641 of JAXRVH010000048.1, forward strand.
CGGTCTTCAGATCAGCGCCCACGTATCTCCGATCAGAGTCCTAGATACTACACCCACTCCTCGCTCCCATCTACCCAAACACCACGGTCATCCGCCTCAGCACCACAGTTATTCCCTCCCCACCCTCTCAGTCTACCCTCACCGAACATCCCCTATGATACCCCTGCATGGACATTCCACGACGCGCAGCTAGCCTGCCTCTTCACAAAGGCCAACGGCCTCGACACTCTCGCACACACCGCCGAGCTCCGCTGGAAAGCCGCTGAAGCCGCACTCCCACCCTCTCGCCAACACGAAGTCGGCGTCTTTGCAAAGATCCCCGTATTACAAGATGTACATGTCGTATTAAGACAGGTGAGGAAGCTGGGTAGGAAAGAGAAGAAGTGGAGGCTGCAGTGGATGCCGAGGAGTCCGAGGCTAAAGTATCCAGCTTGGGGGAGTTGTTATGCGGAGGCCGTAGAGGTTTATGAGGGGGAGGGGGTAAGTCCAGAGTGTGCGGTGCAGATGCTGAACAACAGGGTGGAGGAGTTGGCTAGCATTGTAAGGGGCTGGATTGAGGAGGAGATATGGGGGAGGGAATGGGGGATTAGGGAGTAGTCGTGGTGCTGTGTGTTCCTTCTAAACTTCCCAGTAAGCATGTTAGCAGAGCATGGTCGTTTGATCGTGCTGAACAGAGAAAGCAGTTTGTTGTCTTTCCGATAGATTTCGTTAGTGGGAATTTAGTAATTTGTATCCATTGTTCGTTAGCACTCTCCTTTACCAGCCCTGTAATCCAGACACTGAGGTAGACACATCATTGAATCTACGCTCGATGGATTCTAGCAGGTGATGCATTCAGTCACAAGGGTCTGAGTAAGAGAGGGTGTCATGCATATCTTATGCGAATCTGAACATTGACATGAGGACGTAATGCTGATGGGGAGGCGGGAGAAGATTAGAACTGTCGTGCAAGATCAGTTGCTTAGTTAAAGGTGCTGCTTGGATTGCTAGATGAATCTTTTTTCGAAACTGGTGGTCTTGAAGGTTAAAGCTCTACTCGGTCAACACTCTGTTGATCATTGGCTCTCCTACATTGCTCCTTGATTTCCACAAGCCGGCACCCAAATTTTATCAAGATGCTTGTCGATTAAGCCTGAAATCGCAAACATCTCTTACTGCCACAGCTTCTCAACGTAATGTCCGAATACGACGTCCGTGCGCCAAGGTGAAGGTGAGCGCGGCATCTCCACCAACCAACCCTCTCCTCTCCACGCAGATATAAATTGATCATCAATTTCCTCTTTCGCCAATTGCTACTCTCACTTTCACCAGAGCACATTGGCACAAGAGAGTGCTACTCTTGTTAAACTCTTCCTCATTATTCACCCTCACCAGCGCGCGCAGCGCTACCACTTGAGGCATAAACCTCGATCCGCCAACATGCGAAACTACCCGAACAACAGCAGCTTCGTGGTTGAGGATTCGGAAGTGACCGACACCGACACCGACACCGATACTGATACCATGGGTACAGCATATCGGACACCGTCACCCGCTAGAGAGGCGTACATAAGTTCCAGTACGTAGTGGTTGATTGGAATGCGAGGCAAAAGACTGAGGCTGACATTGATTATAGGTAACGTCAATTCGCCTCAGAGAGCTCCAGAAGCCAACGAGATCAGATCAAGCGAGGATGGGGAGTACCAGCAATGCCACCAGGATTGTAAGCTTGAGGTTGTGCATCACCAGGACATCTTCGGCACTCAGTCTCAGAACTGCAAAGATACTAAAGAAGATGTTGAAACGCTGGAGATTGCGGAAGAACCCAAAACTCCGACGAAGAAGCGATTCCGCAATCTCTGGCACGGGTTGCCGTCTCCCGATACCCCCACATTCGAGCATTCTCCTCGTGGTACGTCCTTGGCAGATGTGAGCAAGGCCAGTACAAATGGTACCTCTGAAGACGCTGTGGTCGCTTCTCCCAGTTTAAGCGACTACAAAGATGTCGCAACGGCTCAAGACACCATAGAGAGTGATGTCATGCTTGAGCGGGAGCTTGAAAACTCACTCAGCCCCACGACGGCGCGTCGCAGCACTAGATTGCGCACTGTGCCAAAGCCCAATTGTAAGTCCCTCAAAACGCTATCGTTTATAGATTCTAATCTAACATCCCCGATCCAGACAACCTCAAGCCATCAACCGCCGTCGCTCCATGCACTATTCAAAAGCTACCTTTACCTTCCAAATCAACCGCACAGCCAGAGGCAGAGTTCAGCATCGTCACGGTCAAATGTGATCCTATAGGTTTTGAAGGGCTTCCGCACTTACGCTCAACAGATTGGGAGTTACAGTATCCGCCCGGTGGGAGCACTCACCCGTCGTATCCATACCCCGTTCTCGACCCTCGTTTGATCTTCCACCACACTTATGTTCCCGTCGCCAACGGCCTGCCGGATTTCACAAGCATTCCAAAGCTGGTACTTCCAATGGGTTGGAAACATGTTTCCTGGTCCGGACTGCTCCCCATAGCTTTTGATCCGTACCACCAGGCATTCAAACTCACCCCTGTGGGACCTATGCCGCTTACGTGTGAGGAGTTACACCAAGGTGGCCTGCACAAGTACGTCCCGGGTGGTGAACTGCACCCCGAGTACGGAATGTTGCCGGACATGCTAAAGCTGAGCGACGGAAGCGATGCTGAGGTGTACAACTTTGATGGCGTAGACTGGACGCTCCCCTGGCAAGGCAACATCGACTTCCATCCATCATCCACCGACGACTACTACGACGACTACAGCTCCAACCCCGCGGCATTCAACGCACAAAGCTTCGCCATTACCTATCCGTGGAACGAGCACCGTGACTGCCCGAACATGGTTTTCGACGTCCCAGATGCATGGCGCTGGCTGTCGACGAAAGAAACCAACCCCACAGCCGACTTCATACCCAGCCCAAGCAAGAAATGGCACGGAACTGGCGCCCACCGTTCAAAGCGCAAGCTCAAGTCGCCCATCCCCGAACTGCTAATGCTAGCCCTCAAGCACACCGACTCACCACCCGCACAAGGATCCACGACCAAACTCCACAACCAAGACACGCCCAACTCCAAGGCCTACAACATCTTCTGCCCCTTCAAGAGCGTCGCCACCCCCATCTACGTCGACATCACACTCCTCGGCGACACGGAATTCACCATACTGGAACTGCTGTCCTACTTCCCCCAGCATTATTACTGGGGCCACGCAGCAGAGCGCCTAGCCGGAGCCGAAGTGGGAGGTACGAGCATCCGCGGCATGATCATCATGACGCGCGGGCTCCGAGGCGACGAGATTATAACATCCAACAGCATCAGCACCGCGACCAAGCTTGCCCGCCGACGAGACGTAGTCAAGACCGAAGAAGAAGAGGAGGAGGCGGCGGAAGTGGATATAGATGAAGTAGGCAACGACACGCCTACACCCATGCCGGCCCCCGTCGTCGACATCAGCACCAGCTACACCGCCGAAGCATGGACCTACGACGTCTGGGAGAAGATTGACTACCCGCTTCTCGCGCTCGCACATGGCCTGCAGATGTTGCCAGTGGGTGCGGATGCCGGGCCACTGACTGCGCTTATCCTGTGGTGTCGTGACAAGGGCCGCTACCACGCGCTGCTCAGCGAGGTGCCGGCGCTGCTTCAAGAAGCGGGCATCGAGTCGCTGATTCAGCTGGGGGAGAATGGCTATCCGGATAAGGAGGTTGTGTCGAGGTTTGCCGAGGCGGTGAAGAAGGATAGGTTGAGGGTTGTGAGGGATGCTGGGTTGGCTAAGCGGGCTCTTGAGGGGGGTGAGGAAAAGGACAATAAAGAGAAGAGGAGGAAGATGAGGTAAATGGGGGGGCATGGAAACCTTTTCGCTTCGGGGTAGAGTTGGATGGGTTGAGACTTTGGAACGGGGAGGGGGGGTTTTGCATTCAGAGGCCTAGCATTACGGGCGTAGAGCTGGGCCAAGTCGATGCCGTCAAATGGCTATACGTGCTGACGTTGTGCAAAATGATGCTTTCAGATCAACACGCTTGAATGCAAAGATTCGGACGGCATCTAGCATTTGGCTCCTCGCAGAAAATGGCAATATTATGCGTGGGAAGAGGACTTGATTAGGTAAGCCCGACACAACTGGTCAGATGCGGACGCCTGTGTAATGAGCATGAAATACCAATGAGTGGTCGACTACTAGTTCATTTTCCTGTGCAGCAGCAGCGGCAGCAACCCTATTTGGTTTTCTTTTTAAAAATCCTTTTCCTTGCGTATATACATACCAAAAGCCAATCGTGATTCATGCAATACAACCACTTCCCCCCGCCTAAACATCACTGTGTATGCAAAAAGCCCCTAAAATGCTGCTCCATAAATGCATACGTTATGCATGCAGTTGTATACCCCAATCCCGCCATCTATCCTTCTCTCTTCAAAGCGTCGGCAAAGGTCCAAGTCCACACTACCAAGTCGTTAGTACATAGATTCCATCGTTTCCCCACACTGTTGTAAGAAATGTTTTCCACTTACAGCCGGTGCAGGCGACGGGCATCCGCCGTTTGAGCTCATAAAGCAGCCCATTTGCGCAGAATGCTTCATCAAGCAGCGCTCATTCGCGGTGAGCAGATTGGCGGGGATGACTGGCAATTGGCAGTTGCATTTCTTCTTGAAATTCGGTGTGTGCTCATTGTGTTGGGTATGGTTGTGCTTCCGCGAGCCTCCGCCGTTGCCCTTGTTGTTGCCTTGGGGGACGACACTGGCCCGTGAGGCGAAGACGTGAGGGGATGCGAGTGCGGTGGTCGCAAAGACCAGAGTGGCGAGAAGTGCGGTGATGTGCATCGTGGGCAACTTGATAACTGTGTGATGACACCTGCAAATTGTGTGCGGAATATGAAGAGGGTATTCGACAAGTGGCACGGGGTTTTGGGTTTATGCTGCTTTCCAAGTACAAAGACTCAGCTGCGGCTGTGCCCGGCGAAGAGCAAGGCGGATGGGGGCCTGTTTTTTTATGCATCTTTCATGTTCTAGTACGCGTCCCCACTATGGAGTGATGAAGTTGCATCTCGTCGTGCATGGGAGGCGGCCAATGATGCGCTTCCGGCTAAACGGTGGCAGTTGACTAGCGGGAGTGCGTGCCTCTGCCGTACATCTGATAGGCGAACAGCGTTTCTCGGGACGAGATCTGGGGACCGGGGAGGGAATGCCGGCTGAAAGGATACTGGTACGCCCCATCGGATTTCGTATCGCATATGTGGGGATACTGAATGCGGATACGCCAAAAATATCTTTCAGCTGAGGTAGTGGCATCGAAACCTCGGAGTGGCGAGGTCTGGGACCTGATGGGCCTTATTTTTTTTCTTCCAGGGTTACGCATCGAAAAGGCTAGCTTTCAATCATCACTCTGTCCTGCTCTTCCGCATCCTTGCCATCGCCTCCGTCTTCATCAATGCCGTATTCGTCCGTTGCATACCAATTCTCCGACTCTACGCGTCCCGGTCTTGAGTGCGCATCGCCTTTCGAAGAGTTGATCTTTGCAATGAACTCCCACTACTGGATCCCAGTACGAGCCTAACCTCATTGCTTGGTCATAGGCAAGAGGTATTGGCCATCGATCCCGAAGGCGGCAGGTCTGCGCCTTCGGCCGCGTATGTGGCTTCGAATACCATGCCGCAGAGCTAGGCTGGTAGGTACTATCTGATACAAGCATATACACGGCTCGATACCTCCCGTCTGGCCAACCTTAGTAGACGGCTGTAGGGCTGACGAAACCGCTCGTGTGCAAATTCATCCTGCGCACAGTGTTAGAAATAATGAAGACGAAGAGATACTAGTAACCATGCTCTGTCATGTAGAAAACTTGTCAAAGCTTGCCCGTAACTCGACTTGAGTCTTTTTTTTGATGCCTTCTCTATTTCTCGTGCAAGCCTTTGTCTAGGTGGAGCGCATATCCTGCAAAGTGTTGGTTCGCAAATTTCTTGCCCAACGACCTGTTGTGCAAGGCTGAGAATGGCATGTCGTCTCATATGATTTAGCATGCAGTTCAGAGCCCTGGTTTGTGGAATTTACCACGAGAGAAGATATTGAGGCGTTTCCACCAGCTCGGCGTCTTCTTTATTGAATTAATCATGTCTGCGATTCTTTTGTCAAGCCTTGTCAAATTTGCCCTCAGCCGCGCACACCATTGGCCAAGTGCCTTGCCCGATGGGCTTACTGGTGATGTCAGTAATATCATACGCATCGCGGTACGTTTTCCTTTTTTTAATTATTACCGCCCATGGCCTGTTTAGAGGTTTATTGTATAGACCAAGGTATTTACACTTCCCTTTGTGCGTGTACCGACAGGCATGCCGTGGATGTGGGTGAAAGGGTCGAGTTTTCAGGAAATTTGACTTGTCAACCTGACGCTTAGGCCACATCTTAGCGTGCTCATATCTCCTCCCCATTCGTTGATAACTTCCAATCCGCAATTGAATTGAGCACTCCTACTTTAAGACGACCTGCAATGTTTCGAAGCTATTTACCATACTCGTTTTTTTTTCAGTAATGTGAAGCCATACAGCACAAGTCCCAGTGGGCTGGCCATGCCTAGACGAATGTTGCTCGAAAACTAATTAGATTAGGCTAAAGCACAAGCCAATATACTGGAGAAAAGCAAACACAGTCGCTGAAGCGATCGTGAGCAAGGTACCTTCAGAAGTCAATACCTGGCTCCCAAATCCGGAGTAGGAGTTATTTTAAATTGATTGCGATAGAGGACTGTGATTGGCTACACACTGCAACTTTGCTGTTCCCCGGCTTGGACTACTCAACCGGATAACCATGGAGATCAAGAAAGATCACTTCCACGTACTATCAACAGTAACCGCGCTCGCGCAACCCTGTGGTACGGTATAAGCACGGTTGGCTCCTGACTCGTATGTCACAGAACCACTGCTCTCAACCTTTATAAACTTGTACTCGAAGCTGGCCCCAGCCGGCAGTTTGATTGTTGTTGTCCAAAGTGGGTTAGAAGATGTGTATTGGCTGGCCGAGAGTGTTGGTGCAGATGCCGTGTCCCAGCTACCGAGCTGTGGAATGGATCCGGCAATCTTCACCGTCTGTCCGAACGATGTTGTGGTCTTGGAGTTGAAGGTCACTGCTACGGTGGCGATGGGTGTTGCACAACCACTAGCTGCCGCTGTAGATGTGCTGGTTGTCGCCGTCGATGTTGGCTTCGTTGATGAGGAGGGGTCTTTGCTCGATGTGGGTGGAGTCGAGCCTCCGGACCCGGTAATCTGGATATCAGCACACGTCAAGTAAATCTGCGGCGTCTGGAAAGAATTCCACTTGAGCGATAGCAGGGTGTGGTTGCTTGTGTAGTTGGGGATCTTGATCTTGGAGCTGACAGTGTATCCGCCTGCAATGCTTGTATAGCACGAGTTCAACGGCGCATTGTCGACGCCCCTGCACCTCGTACCGTCGTTGAAGCCACCACCTGCATGCGGTCAGTCTTTTGCCAAGTCTCCGGCAGAAGAGAAGTCACGCACAAGTAAACCAGTCGTTCCTATAGCAAGCCTGGCCCGCTTGGCAGTCAGGGTTGTATCCACATGTTTGTCCCGGGACATCCGTGCACTTCAGTTCACCGGCCTCGAAGCAGTCCTCAGCAGCCTGCTTCTCTGCCTCGGTAGGAAGATATCCCGGTGTTAATAGCTTGTCGACAATAGCTTGGTTTTGGCATATGCGGTAACTGAACATGCCGCCATGATCGCCATTGGCATCCAGGCACCACTGCACATCCACGACATCCCCAGCCTTGTAGGTGATGACGGGCTGGGAGCCCCAACGAGGGCCGGGTTGGTTGTAGTCGACAGACACGCGAGCGTTGTATCCACAAGGTCCGGAGCGGCCAACGGCTGCAGCGTCGAGGTCGGGCCACGCTGTTACGGGTTCCAGAATAGTACACTCGGGACACGTATCTGCTCCTGACTATAAGGCGTCAGCAACTGGCCTCAAGAAAGATTTTGTTCTTTTCGACATTGACACGGACCGGACGGACAAACTCACTTGCGCATTCAGACCGGTCCGACTCATGGGAGAAGAGAGATAGCCATGCCCATAAGCGCTAGCTACCATGGCAAGAAGAGGTGCGACTTTGGACAACATGGTCGGAAAATATGGAATTCTCAACAGTTTTTCGAAGAAAGCTAGCTACGGTGGTGTGGGACTTGCACTATTGATCGGCACCATAGGCGACACTGGGGAGCAGTACTTGGTGACTATATACAGAGTCATTCTCCAGTACCTCGCCATCAGCGGTTTCGACATGCCTTTTCGAGGCCGTGATACTCGGTTCCCCGGTGTCGATCAGCTGCCCGCTGTTACATGGTTCTAAAGCATTTTCAGTATTCCATTGGATCGAAGTCGGCAAGAGTGTACGGAGCACTTTGGCCTCTCAAACATGGGTGCCGTCCATGATACGAACAAAGCCTAGTAGTAGGCATTTGCAAACCTTGATGCCCCCATGTGGGCCGCATGGCTGTTCCTGCTGCCGTAATTGCTTGCATTAGCATGCCGACTCCGCACTCTGGCAAAACCCCGTAGGATGCTGGATTCGTGGAATTACCATGGGCGAGATGCATCGCGTTGCTAACAGCACCCAGCACCGGACCGCGTCCGCTTGTTGCGCTAGTCGTGATGGAAGCATCTAGCGCGGTGGTCGTAGTGGTTGCGACACCTGTCAACGCTACGATTGGGTCGCTGTCGGGATGAAGCCAGAGCTAAGAGGCCAGCCACCAGAACGAAGGCCCAAGGACGGTCATGAGGCCTTCAAAACGTTGTCCGGCCCGCGCCTTGGATTGGAAAACGCGTCCCGGATCGCGGGGACTCGACCTTCTGGATGTGACGAGACTAAGCAGCCCGAGCCGAGCCACATCAGCTCGCTTACGCCGCCGCCGTCATCTCAACCAGGCCACAACTCTCATTTCCCCCGGAGGCTCCATATCCTCTAGTCCATACTAGAGCCAATGCGCGGAGCCAGCGCCATGTGCGCGGCAGCCAATACCGCAACCGGATGCGTCGGCATTAATGATTACCTCTTCGGCAGCTTCCTCATTAGGCCTCTACACCGTTTTCTGCATCCCACCGACATGTTTCAGACGTCCACGAGGTACACCTAGGGCCTACCATCCAGTCCGATGATCACCAAACGTAAAATGATCGTCCAGGCACACCTCCCTCAGTGGATCCAAGACGGCCCGAGCGAGTAGCTTCCGAGCGTCCGCGACTCCTTTCGCACCAGCAACCACGGCCACGGCGGCGCTGAAGTCGACGACGAGCTTCTGCAAGCACGGCTCGCAGCTGGCTGAGCCCGTGTTGTAGGGATCGTGGAAGATCGTCCGCAATCCACTCGTGGCACGTATATAAGGCCGGCGGTCAACCTCGTCCAAACTTCAAGGCATCAGCCCCCAGAGCACTTCAAGCATCAGCTCCGGGAAGCATCACCCTCGCCAGGATGCTGTTCCTCAACCGCCTTGCCACCGTTCTCTTCTCCCTCACTGCCATTGTCAGCGCGGCTGACACGACTGCCTGGAAGTCTCGCAGCATCTACTTCGTCTTGACCGATCGCATTGCTCGCAGCAGCAGCGACACTGGTGGCAGCGCATGCGGCAACCTCGGCGACTACTGCGGCGGCACATTCAAAGGCCTCCAGGCCAAGCTGGACTACATCCAAGGACTAGGTTTTGATTCCATCTGGATCACTCCAGTCGTTTCGAGTATGCTCAGTGTCCTGCAAGTGCCTGGCAAAGTACACGCTAACAATGCACGTAGACAAGGCTGCTGGATACCATGGCTACTGGGCCGAGGATCTGTATGCAATCAACTCCAAATATGGCACAGCTGCCGACTTGAAGAGCCTGACGGCTGCTGCCCATGCAAAGGGCATGTACGTCATGGTTGATGTTGTCGCCAACCACATGGGCCCGGGTGCTGTTGGCGCTAACCAACCCGCACCACTGAACCTGTCTTCGTCTTACCACACTCCCTGCACCATCGACTACAGCAATCAGAACAGTGTCGAGGTATGCGAAATCGCCAATCTCCCCGACCTCAACACCTCTCTCACCTCGATCCGCGACCTGTTCAAGACCTGGATTTCCTTCCTTGTCAAGGAGTACAGCTTCGATGGCGTCCGCATCGACACTGTCAAGCACGTTGAGAAGGACTACTGGCCAGGCTTCTCGGCCGCAACCGGTGTCTACAACATTGGCGAAGTGTTCGATGGAGACCCAAACTACCTTGTCCAGTATGCCAAGCTCATGCCCGGCCTACTAAACTATGCCGTTTACTACCCCATGAACAACTTCTACCAGCAGACCGGCTCATCGCAAGCACTTGTGGACATGATGAACACCATCAGCAGCACATTCCCCGACCCCTCGGCGCTTGGTACTTTCCTCGACAACCACGACAATAAGCGTTGGTTGAATGTGAAGAACGACAAGACTCTACTTACCAATTGTCTCGCTTACGTCATTCTTGCTCGTGGTATTCCCATCCTTTACTACGGAACTGAGCAAGGCTATGCTGGTGGCGACGACCCAGCCAACCGGGAGGATCTCTGGCGAAGCAACTTCAACACCAACACCGACATGTACCAGAACATCAAGAAGTTGACGGCAGCAAGGAAGGCAGCAGGAGGTCTGGGTGGTAATGACCATGTTCACTTGTATGTGGCCGCCACCGCCTACGCCTGGAGTCGCGCGGGAGGCAACCTCGTTGTCCTCACCACCAACAGTGGAAGCAGCTCCAACGCGCAGCACTGCTTCAACACCCAAAAGGCCAACGGCAAATGGACAGACGTTTACGGAAGCCAGGGCACAGTAACCGCTGACGGCAGTGGTAGCATTTGTGTAAATGTCAAGAACGGCAATCCCGTTGTTCTCCTCGCCTCGTCCGGCACACCCACCACCGGCACTACTCTCACTACACGTACGGCCACGTCCACTGGCGGTTCCACTGCATGTCCAAGCACAGTCTCTGTAGCCTTTACTGACCGCGTTGTCACTGTACCCGGCGACACCATCAAGATGACGGGCAACACCGCTCAGCTGGGCAGCTGGACCCCGGCCAACGGTCTCACCCTTTCGGCAGCCAGCTACACCTCAAGCAACCCAATCTGGACCATCACGGTACCCTTGGCCGCTGGGTCAACAATCCAGTACAAATTTGTAAAGATCAGCAGCGGAGGCACCATTACCTGGGAAAACGACCCGAACCGGTCTTACACTGCGCCCAAGTGTCAGGCAAGTGACAGTGTGAACACGTCGTTCCAGTGACGCAACAGTTTATAGTTTCTTACGAGTCAATTTACTCTCGTTGATAACGCAATGGAGTTCCTTCACTAGCAACACAAGTAGGGAAGTACGCTCACTCTTGACGAATATGAATTCCTTTACTCTCTAATGCTGTATATATATACATTCCTAAAATGATCGGACTGAAATGGAATTACTGTGATTCACTTTTGTCCTGAACCTGTGATGACCAAATGCCCATGTATGGAACCCTTTTGATCTCCTCTGCCACAATCATTCGAATATTGAAGTTGCCAACCTCCAACCTCCATACACACATGATAACTCTAAAGGCCATCTGTCCTTTTCCGGTACTGAACTGCTCCAGGACTAGCAGCACAATGCCGACGGCGATGGATCCGTGTCTCTTCTTCTGCTAGCACATACGATTGGTACGAAAAGGGAGCCCTAGGAAGTTGTACAGCAGGGATAGGTTTATGTGGTACTCTATGAGGGAGGATGTTAGGTGTATGTTTAAGTGCAAATGAGGTAACTTTAATCATTGTAACTCCTTCTCTCTCTCTCTGGGCTAACAATTTTAACATCACGTCCTTGAGGGAGATGTGTAATTCTTCAATGAAAAAAAAACAGATACTTGCATACCGTGTAGATTCATATCACAGGTTTACTTACCCATCTGTGTGCAACTGAAAGCAACATGACAGGTAGCCGTATGGGGAAGCAAGCAAACAGACAAATAAAAAAGATAGAACGTACGAGGAGCACAAAGGGGTAAAAAAACTAAGGGAGTTGTAGCTGAAGCACGTTTCGATCGTGCGTCCTCCGAGTTATGAGCCCGGCGCGCTTCCGCTGCGCCATTCAGCTTTGGATACTGGCCGAGTTATGGGAATTTTTACAGGATACAAGTACTATCAAATTGATTTTACCTAGAGGGTATTTTCTTGACAACTTTTAACAAGATTTGAAAAATGCTTGTCCAATCGCGGGGACTGGTTCGTATGGCGGGAGGGACCCTTGAACACAATTTTACCCCTCGCTTCCGCGAAAGTGTACATAAATGATGGGTACTCTTCTGTACCGTAATAAAGAGAGAAGGGCTTCATGTCAGGCCATTCTTTGCCTGGGACAGGTGATTGGGATATGTGGTGAGGGGTACTTTTATTGATTTGGCTTGTGAAAAGAGCCCCTCATATCAGCAACATGTTCTGCTGACAAGGAGCTTAAACCCCAGTGGATCGGAAAGCAGAACTGGCCTAATTTCCAAGAAGAATTATACAAAGAGTATTTTTTTCAGTCGTGCGGTAGTCATCATGTCACGTAGCAAGTTGTTCAGAGGATGTGATAGACATGGGACGATACCGAAAACGGTTAGCAGGAAACGCGCTACAACGCGACGCGTCTCCGGGGCGGCACTTTAGATGTCGACACCCTTCAATCGCCCACGTTCACTTGTATAGCGCTTTCCAATAATGATACCAGCACGCATCTATGAGTAGTTATTCTGACATACCTACTTCGTTCGATCCCGCCCAATTTCTTTCTGAATTTGACTTTCCCAATAACGACGCGCCCGCATCGCAATCCCATTCCGACGAACTTGACGCATTGCAGCAGTGCATTGCCGAAGACACGGCAAAGAAGAATAGCGCAGGCGTCGTCATACAGTATCGCGCTTGGAACATAGCAGATATATTCAGGAGTGAAGAGGAAGTTATTGGTACTGCTAGCGTATACACGCTCTGCGACCAATACTAATTCCCGCAGACACGCCTGCAAAGCGCCAGAAACACTCACCAGTCAAGCGCTTTCCTACCGACTCGTCAACAGAAGGCCGATATATCCCTTCCTCGCCTCCAGTCTACAATATGCCTCTTATCTCCTCGCCCGTCGCATACCCGCCAAGCTCGTCGATGCCACAGCCGCCATCGCCAAAGAAAAGGACGCGCACCGAAGATGTGCGAGAGCCACTGAAAGACATGACACACAACAATGTGAAGCGCAAGATTGGAGGCTTCTTGGACGATTCGGATGACGAGGACGACATTGAAGCGCTCAAGGAACACACACTCAAGAGGCGGGCAGTCAGCAGCATCAGAGACCTACCAGCCGTTCCGGATATTGTAGCAGACTATACGCCACCTGCAAGCCAAGATGAGTTTGCAGACCCCGAATCGATACCGGTGGACGAACTAGACAACTACAGCTTCAAATCACAATCACAATCGCCGGTCAAGCGACCGCAAACATCACACGAACCACTTCCAGCGCCACCTGTGCGCGGCCTTGTGGCTCGTAATGCGGCAGGAAAGGCAATCTACATACCCAAGAAAGCCAAGCGGGAAACTCAATCCTACGAGGAAATCATAGCAGGCCGGTCCGTAGCAGTAGAAGGAAAAGCGAGGACCAGCTACTACGGGCTCAACATTCACCAGCTCATGGACGAGGCGAAGGCGGCCGATCAAGAAAAGGCGCTCAAATCACTATCCGTCAACGACCTACCACAAAAGTCCATCGAGCAGCCGGTCTGCAAGAATGGAAAGAGCAATCGCACACTCATGTGGACGGAAAAGTACCGGGCCAAGAAGTTTACAGATTTAGTGGGAGACGAACGAACACATCGCTCAGTGTTGCGCTGGCTGAAAGCATGGGACCCGATTGTTTTCCCCGGTGCCAGCAAAGCGAAACCAAAAAAGGCGCCTAGTGGATTCGAGGAAGACGAGCAAAGACATCGCAAGATTTTGCTCTTGACTGGCCCCCCTGGACTGGGAAAGACGACCCTCGCCCACGTGTGCGCGCGGCAAGCAGGCTATGAAGTTCAAGAAATCAATGCGTCTGATGAACGGAGTGGAAATGTTGTAAAAGGCCGTATCAGGGACATGGTGGGCACTGAGAACGTACGCGGTGTCAACACGAGTACTGTGAACGGCAAGATACGAAAAGCGGGAAAGCCAGTCTGCGTCATTGTCGATGAGGTTGACGGTGTGGTCGGCGGCAGTGGTGGCTCAGGCGAAGGCGGCTTCGTCAAGGCCTTGATCGACTTGGTAAACCTGGATGAGAAGAACTCCAAGACACTAGGACAACCACAATCCACGAGTAGCACAAAGAAGAAGGGCGACCGGTTCCGACTGCTACGGCCACTCATCCTCATCTGCAACGACGTATACCACCCATCATTACGGCCTTTGCGACAATCGTCAATGGCAGAGATTGTTCATATTCGCAAACCTGCGCTCAGCATGGTGGTCTCGCGCATGCAGGACATCTTCACAAAGGAAGGCATCCAATGCGATTCTGATGGAGTACGACGTCTGTGTGAAGCCACATGGGGCGTGAGCACAAAGAAAGAAGGCGGTACCGGCAGTGGCACCGGAGAAGGAGACATTCGCGGCGTCATGGTCGTTGCCGAGTGGATAGCAGGACGATTACGTTCCTCACACGATGCCAGATCAGACGACAGACCACACCTATCGCGCAAATGGATAGAGGACAACCTCATCAATGACTTGCAGCACGGCGGAGGGGCTGCTCGTAGCTTGGGACGTGGAGGCGCAAAAGATGTCGTCGACCGTGTGTTCCGTGAGGGCGCCGGCTTCCCCAAGCAAGCCGAGACAACTGATACCAGAGCTGCTGCTGCGCGCGCAAAGAGCGGCGTTATCGGTGTGGCAGAAGCAGGCAAGCGTCGCGCAATGGACCGTCTTCGGGAAATGGTCGACACGAGCGGTGACTGCGACCGTATCATTACAGGTACACACACACACTTGCACTCTCATCCCAAACCTCACTGACATCGCCCCGCAGACTGCTTCACTGCCTACCCCGAAAAGCCCTTCCAAGACGACACGCTCCTCAGCAAGCCCAGCGCCGCCTATGAATGGCTCCATTTCCACGACACGCTCAACGCCGCCGTGCACGGCTCCCAGGAATGGGAACTAGCACCCTATCTCTCAAACTCGGTCCTCGCCTTCCACAACCTCTTCGCCTCGCCCATCCGCTCAACATCAAACCCGGCTACTGATCCAGATAGCCAGCCCACGCCCTTCTCGGGCCCAGGCGCCAGTTTCGCGGCGCTGGAACAGTACAAGGCGAGTAGAAGCCAGCTCATGGCTCTGCAGACCAGTCTAACACTACCCCTCACACGCATGTTCCGCAGCCCAGAGGAAATGGCACTAGAACTCATACCGTATGTGCTGCGCATGCTCTCTCCCGATGTAAAGCCCGTGCTGGTAAACACGGGCGCATCGGGCACAAAGTCCTTTGCCACGGCCTCTGTGCGCAAAGCGTCGGAAAAGGAGCTCGTGCGCAGAGCCGTCGACGCAATGGTGGCGACGGGCGTGCGCTTTGAAAAGTCGAGGATAGAAACAGAAGACGTGGCGAGCAGGAGTGCGGGCTTCGTCTGGCGCATGGAGCCCGCGCTGGACTCGCTGGCATGCTTCGAGACGCTGGCGGCCGCCCGGGACGACAAGGTTCGGTATGCGGTGCGCAGTGTGCTGGAGCAGGAGTGGAGGAAGGAGTCTGTGCGCAGGGAACATGCGAATTGCAAGCGGAGGGGTGGCCAGGATGAATTCGACGACGATGGTGATGCGGGCAAGAAGGAGGAGAAGAAGACTACAGAGCAGAAGGTTGCAGAGGCGAATATCAAGGCTGTCAAGCGCGACTTCTTCGGCCGCGTCATCCAGGAAACAGATGCGACGAGGAAGGAGGCAAAGCGCAAGTTGGACAGTGGTGAGATGGCAGGGAATGTGGGTAGGATATGGGTCAGCTTCCACGAGGGCTTCTCGAATGCGGTGCGGAAACCTGTTACGCTTGATGATATCATGCGGGGGTTGTAAAGGAATGGGGGGGGGGGGGCTTATGTACGGCTTTTTGGATTAGATGCATGTATCTCTCTCTCTCTCGTGCTCTTTTTTTGAGGGAGGATTTCCGGGGAGATGAATACCTAGCCAATCTTATCTTTACGCTCTAATTCTCACTCCTTCGGGTCATCATTCCTATTTCATCCCATTCCCCAATGCACACCCGTCTCCTTTTGACCGGCCAGTTGCTCCTTCGCGGCAGTGATCTTCTCCAACTCAATAACCTTTTGCTTGTCATCCAAATCATCTGACAGCACACGTTCACCGAACAGCAGATCAATCTCCTCGAGCGTAAGCTGCTTGGTTTCCTAACACACCCGACGTCAGTATTCTCCTAAAAAAATTTGCATGCCCAGAAAAGAAGCAAGAGAGAGAGAAATACATACCTTGAAGACAAAAAAGACAGTCGGCAGCGTAACCAAAAGGTTAAAGGCCACAAAGATGAAGTAAAACTTGTACGTGACATCGCCCAGCCCAATCGGCGACACCTGGCTCCACACGGTGCCGACGAGCCAATTGCCAAAGGCGGTTGCAAACGCAGAGCCGCGGCCCCGAATACTCAGCGGCATAATCTCCGACGCGTACACCCACGAGATGGGCCCAAACGACATGCTGAAGATGCACGACACGAGAAACAAGAAGAAGACGCCCGCCGCCGAGAGCGAGTCTCGGCGCGATCCCGTCGCGTGCTCGACCTGGGATCCGATAATGGCCTCGCAGATGAGGGCAATGGAAATGCCGATTGTGCCGCAGAGCAGCGGTTTTCTGCGCCCGACGCGGTCGAGCAGGAAGACGATGAAGAAGAGGTTGAAGACGGGGCCGACGACGTTGTAGATGCTGGTGACGAGGAGGTTGCGGTCGCCGACGATGCCGAGGTTGTCGTACAGGATTGTCGAGTAGTAACCGATGACGTTGATACTGGTTGAAGTGAGTGTGTTAGTCTTGTCTTCTTTTTTTTTGTTTGCCATGTGGTAAATTGCTGAGAGCAAGGTCATGTCAGACGTACCCAGTCATTTGCGTAAACACTTGCGCAAGCGTAGCATGCATCAGTCTGGTCCTATACACTGGCACCGTAAACATAATTCTCCATCCCGGGACGGAAATGGCCCTTTCGGCGTCAATCGTTAGTTTGATCTCGTTGAACTCTGTTTGGATCCATTCTTCGTTGCTGCCGTTGTAGTGCAGTTTCCGCAGTACCTTGAGCGCATCTTCCGACCGGTCGGTTTCCATGAGGTAGCGAGGCGATTCTGGGAAGAAGAGGATGCCGCAGATGATGATGACACAGGGGAGACATTGAAAGGCAAGCGGGAAGCGCCAGGAGAAGGATGACGTCGCGGGTACTTTGGACGACCCGTAGCCGACCCAGGTTGACACGATGAAGCCTACGCCGATCATTTGCTGGGTAAGACCGGTTATGAGACCTGCGGGTTTCTTAGTGTTGTCAGAGATTGGATTGGGTCTGAGAGGACGAACCGCGTGTTTTGGGATGGGCGCATTCTGTTTGGTAGATGGGCACAGACATGGACAAGAGACCGACGGCCCAGCCAGCGAAGATGCGCCCGACGAGTATCATGGCGAGGTCTTGAGCAGCGCATTGGAGTATAGCGCCTATCAGGTTGATGATGGCACCAATCATGATGGTTTTCCTCCGACCAAGGCTGTCCATGGTGAAGCCACCCCTTCAAAATCGTTAGTACCGCGGTCTACATGTCGGACACGGGATACGCCTACATCAACGAGCCGAAAAAGGCGCCTCCCGAAAAGGTGGCGTTGATTGCTCCTATGATCGGCGACGTCTTTTTGGTGTCGAAAAAGTCGAGGAAATTGGGCGATTGGATGACAATCGTCATCACTCCCGAATCGTAGCCGAAGAGAAAGCTGCCCGTGCCCGCAAAGACGGCAAGAGCAATGTTGAAGAGGAGGCCCATCGTGTCTGTCTTCTGCACGTCTACCAGCTCAACCAAGAAACGAGACACTAGGAAACTGCAGGTATTGAGCACTCTACAGTGAGACGGTAGTCCAGGTATATATTCTCCCGAGCCAGGGATGTCGGTGTGCCGTCGACATAACCTGGTCATGCTTCATAACGTACATCATCCCACCAGCCTCGCGTGATACTCGTTCACCCGGAAGGGCGTCCCTAGTTTCCACGGGACAGCTGCAGACAAGCTTTCCAAGGTGCCTGTTGACGGAAGGCCACTTGAAGATCAGCTCTGAATAAATTCCGGGGACAGGCAAAGGATGTTGGGGTACCGTAGCGTGCGGGGCATGGGTGTATGTTGAATTTCCGCCAATGGATAGCCTGCACTGCTGAAGCTTGGCTTCCTCGCTTCGCACACGTAGCGACGTTGGCATCGCTCTAAACGGACCACAGCGCATCTGTGTACAGGATATACAGCCTCTCAGGTAGAAGAACCGCCTTCCTATGCCAGCTTGGACACCTTCCAGTCCCCACTCAGAACGTCCATACCCTTGAGCTCACCCGCGCCGTCCACCTCTAGGAGCCCCTTCTGAGCGCCCTTGGTGTCCACCAGAACTGCTTTGTCACCTTCCTTCACACCATACAGTCTGACCTCGCCACCAGAAGCGAGCCAATCGTAGCCGAACCCGCCCTCGCCCTCTGTTTTCCCGAGCACCAACACACTGCCTTCTCTCACAAGCAACGGTAACTGGAGGAAGCCATAATTTTCTCTTACCCACCGGCCGCCTTGGGTCTCTGTACCATCCCAGAAGCTGAACCAGCGACCCGGTGGCAGGTAGTACTCCACACTGCCGTCTTCTTCAAAGACCGGTGCTGCCAAGATCTGGCTGCCAACCATGAACTGGCGATCCAAGTACCAACATGTTGGATCATCAGGAAATTCCAGAGCAACGGCTCGCACGCTCGTAGGCCAGCCATTGGCAATGCTCTCTTCAGCCTGGGCAAAAAGGTAGGGCATAAGGCTACGCTTGAGCTGCACCCAGTGTCGCAATACTTCTGTGCAGTTCTGAGGCTCCAGAGAGGAATCATCCACTAGCCACGGTACACGGTATGAGCTTGAGCCATGTAGACGACTGTGCGAGTTGAGCAGTCCGAATGCAACCCAGCGCTTGTATATCCAAGGCGGCGGCTTGCCTTCGAAGCCACCAATGTCGCTTGTCCAAAAGGCAAATGATGCGAGCCCTAGACTCAGGCCTCCACGTATTGATTCCGAGAGTGCAGCGGGCGTTGATTCGCAGTCGCCGCCCCAGTGAAGTGGAAACCTCTGTGATCCTGCACATGCAGTACGCGCGAACAGTATCGCTTCATGGTCTCCGTACCGCTTCTGGACTGTTTCATAAACAAGCTTGTTGTAGATGAAAGCGTAGTAGTTGTGCATTCGATTTGGGTCCACGCTCTTATCATGCCATTGGACGTTCTTGGTGGGTATGCGCTCGCCAAAGTCCGTCTTGATGGAGTCTACCCCTGCATCAAATAGTTTCTCAAGCCATTCCTGGAACCATTGGCATGCTTTTGGGTTTGTAAAGTCGACAATTCCCATGCCAGTCTGCCAGAGGTCCCACTGCCATACATCTCCGTTGGTCTTTTTGAGTAGGTAGCCTTTGTCGGCCGCATACTTGAACACTGGGCTGGCCTGACCAATGTACGGGTTAGTCCAAACACTAACCTTGTTGATGAGACCATCGTCTTTCATGCGCTTGATCTGACCGGCAGGGTCTGAGAAAGACACGGGATCCCAGATGAAATCACACCAGTGAAAGGCGCGAAGCCAGAAGCAGTCAAAATGGAAGACTTCAACGGGGATCTTGGAGTCGGACATCTTCTCGACAAAGTGACGGACCGTCTTCTCATCATAGGATGTCGTAAACGATGTGCTGAGCCAGAGACCATACGACCATGCTGGGACCCGGTTGGATTTGCCAGTGAGAATGGAGTACTTGGTCAAAACTTCCTTGGGTGTCGGCCCGTATATGAGGTACCTTGATGATTCAGCCTATTAGCCTTTTTGACATCATCGGAGTACTCACCACTTCAGGCGCTGCCCTTCCACCGTGGTCTGCAGCCTCGAACATCGCTCACTACCAATCTCCATGTCAATCTTATCAGTTGTATCGATGAACACACCATAGCCCCGCGAACTCAGCCAGAAACTAATGTTCTTGTAGGCCTGTTCGCTTGACGTTCCGCCGTCCTCGTTCCAGACCTCAACATTCTGACCGATCTTGTTCCAGGCACCGAAACGCTCACCAAGGCCATGAATGGTTTCTCCAACGCTCAGTTCCGTTTGAGTAAAGACGTAGTGTTTATGAGCACTCAGGTCCTCGACAATCTTGGGCGTGCTGAGAGCTGGCGAGTATGCCAGTCCAACACTTCGGTTAAGCAGAGAAGTCAGTGTCTTGGATCCGTCGGTAGCGTGAAACCTAATGTCGAATGTATGCTCATTCGAGCTGACGGTCGCGCTCAACGCTCCCGAGACGACTGTAGTACCCTTGTCATTCTTTGCAACCTGACTTTCCGACGCAGGCTTTCCGTCTGGGAAAAGATCAAAGTCCGGGCCTAGACGTCTTGCACCGGCAAAATGGGTGACTTCGAGTGATATGACGCCGTCAAACTGGGCTTCAATCTCAACGGAGAGGGTGCTCAAATTAAGCGTGTCGCCCCGCGAAAGGATCTTTCTAGTTGGACACAGAAGCGTGACTGCTTTGTTGTCTTCTCGGGGCGTGACAGTGTAAACCTCTTCCGCATGTTGGACTGTGAAACGGTCATTGACCAGCCACATGCCTATTCGAGATCAGCTTTGGCTTTGACATCTCCATCTCAGCACCTACCATCGCGAAACTTCATGTTTGCGTAGATGCCTGGGCCAGAAAGATTGTGTGGAGTGGTCAGGGGAGGTGGTGCTGCCGCTGAGGTACATCTACTGGCCTCGACACCAAGCACTCCAAGCCCGTCAGATGCGCCATGATGGCGTTCGGCTTTGCGGTCCGGCCCGTGGGTGGTGGTAGTGGTGGCAGTATCATTGTGTGGACGGATTGTTCGGCGATATTTGCCCCGGTGCCCCTCACGATGCGGGGTAGGAAGGACTCTCCTACACCTCAACCCGATCGACAGTGGTACGATAGATGGTCGGCGGTCTCGTTTAAAGGTCGACGTCCGGTCGAGAAAATGTGAGAAAGTGATGCGAAATGATGAGCGCAGTGTTCACTGGAGTTTTGCGTTTCCATTCGGCCCGGCGTTCTGAGCGAAGAGTGGTTCCTGCACTGGTGACAGGTGCGTGCACGCATTTCCACTTCCAACACCGGCATGGCCTTTGCTTTTCATGCTTAGTGGGGCGTAGTTCATGATGAGTTGAGTTCGAGATGGGTTCTGTCGCGATTCGTGTCTAGGGCCCAGTAGGGAGATTTCCAACGACGCCCTGTCCAAGGGGGAGTCACGAGGCCCCACATGACCAACCACGCACCAGTAAGCCATCTCACTGCATGGCTGCTGTATCATGGCGGCACCACCCGGATTTACTTTTCTCGACTACGTGGCACGAGCGACCAAGTGGCAACACCAGCATTTGAACATGGCCTGAGTACAGCAGCAAGGAGAACCAAAAGGAGAGAATGAGAGTCGGGATCAACAATTAGAGATATAACCAGGTACGAGTCTTCTCCACTTACCCCCACCATCTGGTGACTTCCCAGGCACGCACGTGACACGAGTCGCTGAATTGGGCTCGGTACGCTTGCAAAAGCTTCGGCGCCGTCCCTACGTGTCTTAAGGCGTCTTGTATGGGACGACTGTCATAATAATGATAAGCACACCCTAATCTGACTCGCGAATGACCCATAAAGCGCCGTGAAGCTTTAAGTATTGACAGGGACAGCGCAATAAAGGCATTCCCTCCCAAGGCCTCCTTCACACCCTACTCTGGCAACCTTCTTCTACACATTACGCCAAACAAAAACAAAACACTGGCCTTTCTTGTCGCAAGCCTCTGCCACCTGAGAGCATTTGCATTGTCCACCTACCGTCGCCAACATGCCAATTTCGATTCTCGCCTTCTACACACGTGACCCGGATACCACGCCAGAGCAGTTCCAATCCTACATGGAAAACAACCACATGCCACTTATCAAAGAGGTATTCGGAGATCAGGCTCCCCTGTCCTGTACGGTGCGCTACGTGGTGCGCGTCAAATCAGGAGCTGGAGATCGATTGGGCGCGCCCACCTCAACTCAGAAACGAGCCGATCCGGATGCCCCAGTCGTCCTTGTCGGGGAGCCGAGTGACTTGGAATGGGATGCCATGAACGAGTTGTTGTTTCGGGATGAGCTGCATGTGCAGCAATGCCTGGCCATGTTGGACAGCCCAGAGGGGCAACGGCTGAAAGAGGACGAGGAAAAGTTTACGGTACCGGAGAAGCTTCGCGTGGTTCTCATGGACAACAAGGGCACTACAATGTAGGCCTAGGACGCGCAGACATTGTACGATGCGGGGTGTAAGAGTAAGTCCTCACCAACAAGATACCTGCAGACGATTGCATACTGATATTCAACAGTAGTTACAAGGGACAATCACGATTGCATTCTCAGGCAAAGCCATAGATTTTCTTGAGGGGAATGGATAGACGTTGCTGGGTCTGGCAGGAGGCCTCGCTGGGCTGCGAACATGGGGGGCATCTGTCTGACTCGCCAACCGCCACCAGCCCTGGGCCCCCGGCCCCCCCGTCAGCTTGTTAAGAACCGTTATACGAGATTTTTGAAATTATACATTGATAGAGAATCAAGTCGCCAACCCCGGACAAGCTTCAACTCAAGTCCAGCCGATGGCGCTCGTCGTTGACCCCCGTAATCCCCCGTTCACTCGTTCCACCTACTTTCGCGTGTAATCCTGGTCCCTGACAATGGAAATACCCGATGAGACCGTTTTGGTATTATTGCATCTTCATGCCGCGCCGCTAGCCGTAGATCTGGAATAGGGTTATTGCGACGCGTCGCAAGGGGCGGCAAAGGCCAGCCGCGCGCAATGGGAATTCCAACCCCATGTATGATTCAGGATACTTGGCTGATGGAACGGTTCTCAAATTGCTGTGGGGAACACGTTGCAAGTATAGCAATACGCTAGGAATCGGGTCATTCGCCATTGTTCTGTCTTTGGAGACGGGATATGCCCACCTGGAATAGGTACTTGGGTATCGGTCCGTAAGCACGACTCAGCAGTCGAGGCCAGGCCAGCCCGCTCTCGCTAGACGGGGGTCTCTGGTCAGGAAAGCCAGAATATCGAAACGCTCCCTTCTTTACTTTCTCGCGCGCGCACCATATCCGGCCACTGGGTTGCGCATCTCTCCGTCTTACGGGGTCCTCAAAGCGAAAGGCTTCATTATCAGTTCAGGGCAAAGCGAAGCATGCTGGGCTTCGCGTGCGTGTATGGCGTAGCCGCGCTTACTTTGGTAGCTGCGGCGCCTACACAAGGTTCAGGTCTCCGCGAAGGTGTACCGGGAGCTGCGTCTTATGACTACGTGGGTATGGCTGGCTCCTCTTCCAAACACTGAGCATGCTCCTTGCTCATTCAACTCGGCCTAACAACACAACAGTCATTGGCGGCGGCACAGCGGGACTCGCAATAGCTGCACGGCTTTCCGCGGCTGCTTCCGTGGCAGTTGTGGAAGCTGGCGGGACCTATGAACAAGACAACGGCAACCAGTCAGTAGTTCCGTACTATGGCCTTGTCATGCCTGTCCTTGCAACAACCGAAGAGTATCCGAAGCAACCGCTTATCGATTGGGACTTGGTGTCTACAGCGCAACCTTCTGCTGGCAATCGTCGCATCCACTACGCCCAGGGCAAAACCTTGGGCGGAAGCTCAGCGTTGAACACCATGGCCTATCATCGCGGCACTCGCGGCGCATTTCAGCGCTGGGCAGATCGAGTGGGAGATCAGAGTTATGTGTTTGAAAAAGTCCTTCCCTACTTCAAAAAGTCATCCACACTTACACCACCAAACTTGGAGAAACGCAAGGCGCCAAATGCGACTGTGCGATACGATGCCAATGCGTTTGATAACGCTTTAGGCGGGCCACTTCAGGTCTCATGGGCCAACTGGGTTGATCCTGCCCAAAGCTGGCTTGTGCGTGGCTTACAAGCAGTTGGGCTGGAACTGAGTGCCAAAGGATTCAGCAGTGGAGACTTGAAAGGCGGTGCATGGGTTCCAACGACGATCGATCCAAGGCACGCTACTAGGAGTACTTCCAAAAGCAGCTACCTTGATGCATTGTCAAAAGACACTTCGCGCCCGACCGTCTACCTGCGCTCACAGGCAAGCAAGATCTTGTTTGACAAGCAGAACAAGGCAGTCGGAGTCTCTGTTACAACGGGAGGAAAGACGTACACGCTCTCTGCAAAGAGAGAAATTGTACTCTCGGCGGGCGTGTTTCATTCACCCCAGCTTCTCATGCTCTCGGGTAACATGTACCCCAATCTCTGCATAGTCTACGTGCTAAAACTTCGCGCTAGGTATTGGACCCGCAGACACCCTTGCTTCATATTCTATTCCCATCGTCTCCAATTTGGCTGGGGTGGGTAAGAATCTATGGGACCAGATCTTCTTCAATGTGCTCCGCGGCATCACTGTGCCAAATACGGGCACATATCTCGCGACACCGTCTCAACAGGCTGTTGCAGTAGATCAATACGTCTCCAATGCTTCGGGGCCCTACAGCTCAGCAGGAGGCTATCTCACATTTGAAAAGCTGCCACCGAAATATCGTACCGGCTTCTCGACTCGCACTGCCAAGTTGCTAAACGACTTCCCGGCGGATTGGCCCGAAATTGAGTACATTGCATCTGGATTCCCGAGCGGTAGTGCAAACTACTCTACCATTGGAGCTATCAGTGCGACACTGCTCACCCCTACTTCCAGAGGCAGTGTCACGATTAGGAGTGCGTCTGTTTCAGACCCGCCCGTCATCAACCTGGGCTGGCTGACCGATCCCGCGGATGGAGAGATTCTGGTCGCGGCGTTTAAGCGCGTAAGAGAGGTTTGGAGTACTTCTGCACTTTCGGGCGTTGTTTATGGCCCAGAGATTGCGCCCGGCGCTGCAGTGACGTCGGATACGGATATTTTGCAATTCATCAAGGACAATGCGCAGCCCATATGGCATGCAAGTTCCACGTGTGCAATGGGCAAGTCCGCCAAGGAGGGTGCGGTGGTGGACTCAAAGGGTCGCGTGTTTGGCGTAAAGGGGTTGCGGGTGGTTGACAACTCCATCACGCCCTTCAGCGTGCCGGGTCACCCGCAGAGCGCCGTGTATATGTTGGCCGAGAAGATTGCGCAAGACATGCTGATATGAGGTAGTACTGGGAAATAAGACACGTATATCCGCACACAGATATCGTACCTCACAGGATGCAGCGCTGAAGCGACCATTCTTATAGTCTCAACATTACAGTCATATTAAGTCGCCGTGCCCTTGCAGCTACCGCTAGAGCAATCACAGCCTGCTGTCCAGTGATCGCCTTGATTCCCCATCACACGATGAAGCAGATGCCAGGGCTCTCTCGTCGCATTCGACAGATCGAAATGTGGCAAAATCGTGATCGTGGCTCTTGGACTCGGACGCTCCCTCGCGCGAATCCTTTATTGGACTGCGATTCGACCCGGCTTCGAGAGCCACCCAGTTGACGTTCTGGACTCCAGGTGTAGGGGGGTTCGGTGCACAAAAACGCCTTTTGACAAACGTGTGCATGGTAGGCAGGCAAGTACAAATGACGCCCATCCACATCTCAATCAGACTAGAGATGTTAACTCGAAACTCATGGGTACGCTGGGAGGGCAGTCTTACATCCAAATAAAATTCGTCACCATCGCCCAGGTCCCATCGGTTGCAATCTGATGCATATCGCGAATGACAGCGTGGACCCTGATCAGGCTCACAATGCACACACTTCCAGCTTGCTCAGTACATGTTGCGTATCATTTCTGGAAAGTACAACTTACAAGGAGCCAGTCATGAGCAGCAGAGCCGCACCAATCTTCTGTTTTAGAGGGAGTCGCAGGTCTTTTATGATGAAAAGCGGTAGCACCAAAAGCGCGAGGTCGGTTGCCGCATTTATGCAAGCCGTAGCCAAGAAGAAAGCATTTAGATCAATGCAGGAGCCCGTTGTGATGCTAAAGTCCCAGTATTTCGCAATGGGTTGGCATACCCATAGGAAACCGAAAGCAGCCGGAACGCTATATAGGACAGAGATGGCCATGACGAGATATACGATAGACCGGAAACACCTCGATATCGAGAAGCGCAGGTAGAAGAAGCATAGCGATGCCTTGATCGATAAAGTCGAGAGATTGTAGAATATCGGGCCGGCGATGTCGCCAATCTGCGCGTTTTGGGTCAGTTGTGGATATCGTGCCGTACGACCAAGTTGCCGCGTACCTTCATGAGCTTATTGAAGTGGTAGTCGCTGACATCCCATCTATGCTTCCCAAGGCCATTTGTCGTCTCTGAATCAAAGATTAGTCATGGCAGTCTCACCCACAGCAGCGGCAGTTCTTACGATAGCCGGTGACGATCGAAAACGCTAGAGCCAACAGCTATGCATTGCGTCAATGATTGTCATGTAAGACGGGTAACCGCAACATCGGTGCAATAATCCTTACCGTAGCTATCGTAATGGCATCTGCTCGGCCTGTCAGTGGTGTTGGCAAACACGTCAAGAAACTGATTCCTTACAATCGTCGTATCCAGTGTTACGTAGTATGTAGCGCTTCGTATAGAGACGCACGATACATAAAGGTATGGCAATAACAGGCCCAAGAACAGACGCAATAATCACTCGGTACGCGATGGACTCACCCGAGGACTTGTCTGCGGACATTGTGGAGGATGTCCTTGAGAGCGATCAGGCCCCATCATGAACATCTTCAAGTCTATTGATACCCGTGGACTAACGTCTCAAAGTGCCGTAAAAGGGGCCGTGACCACAGCCACCAGTTCCAGACTCAATGTGACTGGCCTTGAGCCATCAGCTCAGATTAACCCGTGAAAGGCCCGAATGCGGCTCGGCCAGTTTTGTATCACAAGGTTCCCGCCTCCCCGCTACGGGACGCACACGTCGCGATCACGGAAGTCTGTTCACGTTGCCCGCAGGCAGACGGCAGCCGCCATGGCATTAGGTGTGGTATCTATGACTCGGGTCCCATCAGGTTTGGCAAAGTGCGATGGTCTAGCCATGCAGGCGTTGATAGCATTGACGATATGCGATGTGCTGCGTCTTTAAAGTTTCTCGTGTGCGCTTAGCCATGTATAAATATTTCCGAACAAGACCAGTCTAGACGAGGCGTTGATGCTGCGCTTTTATAATTCCGATCTTCCTGGGGTAAGGACTATCGCGGAGTCTGGATTCCAATCGGATCTCGACAAGCTGCGAGACACGCTTAGATCGACCGGTTCGATTATCCGCGAACTGATGGTTCGTGATCGAGGTACGTATTTGGAAGGGAGCAAGGTCGGACCCAGGTTCTCAATTTCGAACGAAGGCGAAGGCGACACGCTAAATTTACACGTGACCTTTTGCCCTAGTTAGCGTTCGCACTGCGCCGCTCGCCTGTCTTGTGCTTTTGACGTTGGACGGACTCGCCCATCAGCCACCCGGCACTGTCGATCTCGGGAGCCAACTGCCGATGGTGAAGAGTGCAAGTCACGTGTGAAATACAAAGGCCACGGGACGGTTCACAATGTACAACGCCATGTCGCGATCGCCAGCTGCACGGCTCGCTCGCAAAACAACAATGCCATAGGTTGGTTGTAGCAAGGTCCGCAAAATGACGATGAACACCCAAGTGTTCTCACGCCATTATGGCCCCACGGATTCAAACACATCTGCATCTGTCAATTTCTAATTTTAGGTGATCACGAGAGTAAAAGGTGGTAGAGAAAGGCGCACATTCAACGGAAGGTTTTGCGCTCTCAAGGGCGAACATGGCGCCAACATTTACACCTGACTTTGATTTATTATATTACTTTTTAATACCCGTAAATATACCCATGGACTGAATTTTTGGACAAGGGCTTGGTGTCGCCGCTTTTGTTGCCGGTAGCCGATGCGCAGGTACCGCTTGTTTCACATTCCCACAGCATCCTCTCTACAACGTCCCGCCATTGTGCTTATATTTTCCTCCAAGACAACATGCCACATCTGCTCTGAAAATCGTAAAAAAGGAGAAAATTTACCAGAGACTTTACCAAATATTTTAAGAAATGACCATGACCTTCTCCACCCATGGAACGAAGCTCAATTGATCAAGCCAAGAACCTCTCGTTTGACAAAAGCTAGCTGGCGGATACAGATACTCGTTGCATATTGTATTTCCACCGCGGAAATTCGTATTAGAAGAATCGCAGGCACAGATTCCTGCTACGCATTGTATGCATGCGCCACATTTACTCAATATTTTTTATAGCGTTGCAGGACATAACCTGTCGTACGCTCGGACAATACCTCAGTACTGTCACTGTACAGTATGACGTTGCTTATGGCCGTATTCCAAAACAATCGGCACTATCGGGGTGGGTATATGTGGGTACGGTCTTGTCTCAGATCCAAGACTGGATTCAATACGATTGGGTCTTTACCTCGGAGGAACCTGACAGCGGAACCCACAACTTGTCAAAAGTACGACAAGGCTTGGCCCAATTACGCTATGGGACCTGTACAATTTGCGTGCAGCGAGGGTTTATTAAATCACGCCCTCGTCTTCGGTGCTTACTGCGATATTGTTGTGTATTTGATAACTTTCCTTCCCTCTTCATCCCTCTTGTTTCTGTTTTCTTGCAGCTGCGCTGCGTCCTCTCATTATCATGCTCTCCAACTCGACCAACAATGCGCTAGCCGCTCGCCACATTCAAACAGACGCCAATGTCGAATACACGATAGACTACTGGGGCTATGCGGTGCGCAATTTTCCATGTACAAATGACCGTGGGACTTGCGAATATCTCGATGCTGTATACGGTAACCACTATACATCAATGATCTTCACGTTTGTCATGTGGGCTGTTATCGGGACAATCTTACTTTTGCTTATCCTATCACGGCTTCTCAAACCTCGAAGACGAGATGGCATGAAACAGAGTCTACCATATCGCCTCGTAAGACTGGGATGTTCCACTATCCGGCGACATCTTACGCCTGAATGCACGAAAGTGTTTCGATATACGACGCGATTACAGGTTACGATCTTGGCTCTACTCTGCATCTATCTCATAGCCTTCTCGTGAGTTGTTTCATTCATGGACCATGGATAGTTTCTGACTTGACAAAGGTTCGCTGGTATCACTTACAAGACATGGATTACTCCTGTAAAGGGAACCAACCTGAGCAACACTCGTAGCGGCATCGGAGGTTTTGCTGATCGCGTTGGTGCATTTGCATTCGCTCTCACACCATTGACTATCGCCTTGTGTAGCCGCGATTCGATGCTTAGCATGCTTACGGGTATTCCGTACCAGAGCTTCAACTTTCTACACCGCTGGACGGGCCGCATCATTCTTGTCCAGTCATTTCTCCACGCTATCATCTGGACCATTGTTGAAGGAAAGCTCTATCAACCACAACCATCAACCTATAACAAGTGGATCAGCCAAAAGTACATGATCTGGGGCTGTATTGCACAGGGCTTCATCACCTTTTTGTTCGTCTTTAGTCTTCGACCTGTAATCCGCTGGACGGGTTACGAGTTCTTCCGCAAATCCCACCTCATTGTTGCCGGTCTCTACTTGGGGGCTTGCTGGGGCCATTGGGAAAAACTATCATGCTGGATGATAGCCTCGCTAGCCATCATGGGCTTTGATTTTGTTGTACGAACTTTTCGGACCTGCCTCATACACACTGGGTACAAGGACGGCAGCCATGGAATCGGCTTCCATTCCATTCAATCCACGATGGAGACTTATAAAGACCCAACAGGAACAATTATCCGTATGACCTTCACGCATAGCCACAAAGCATGGGAGATTGGCCAACATTTTTACCTGACATTTCCGGCTCTCAACCTCTGGCAGTCGCATCCCTTCACACCAGCCTCTAACCCAAGCGTTTCGTCGCCAATTCAGAGACACACCTACATCATTCGCGCCTGCAATGGGGAAACAGCCAAGCTCGCTGCTCTCGCCGAATCAGCTGCGAACTGCTACCCTCGCCAGGCAGCTTCAACACCTGTAATCATGATGGGCCCATATGGAAGTTCTATAATCAACGAGGAAGTTTCAAACATCCTCGCCATTTCCGGCGGCACAGGAATCACCTATACACTACCTGTCATCATGGCAGCTCTAAGGGACGCTTCCCCCGCACGCAACATCGAATTAGTCTGGACTGTTCGTCATCTAGAAAACCTCGCATGGATCGGGGCCGAATTAACATACCTAAAATCACAGCTCGACCAGAGATGGGCGAATGAAGGTGGCAATCACAATGCAGATAAGCTAGAGAAAGCTCCCATCGTTTCCAGTGGAAATGAAAAGCGTCTCCGAATCCGCATTTTCGTTACTCGGCCGGATACAACGCAGCAACAGCCCTCCCACGAGCTTCAAGTTGGAAAGGGTGAGGGCTATGACGATACTGGCTCGCTGTCACAAACTCCGTCCACTGACTCTTTGTCTTTAGCTTCCCGCCTCGAAGAGCTGAGCCGTGCATGCCCCAATTTTAGCATTACGTGGCTGAACAACGCACGACCGGATGTAGCGTCTTTGGTGGATACTTTCATGGAAGAGAATGTGGAGAGTGGCAGGACGCAGGTGATTGGGTCTGGTCCTCCACAGCTAGGTACGCAGATTCGTGCTGCTGTCGCCGCGAAAAACATGCCTGGAGATGTCTGGCGGGGTGATGAGGGTAGTGATGTTGAGTGCGTGTGGGATGACCGGATGGGCTGAGGTATGATGTAGTTTTGTTGTATATATTTGATTTGAATCTTGTAAATACTGTTTCGCACCAAAGAAAATGAGCATAAGTTTTG
This sequence comes from Drechslera avenae, assembly GCA_034640345.1. Lineage (NCBI taxonomy): Eukaryota > Fungi > Ascomycota > Dothideomycetes > Pleosporales > Pleosporaceae > Drechslera > Drechslera avenae. Next base: position 175,760 of record JAXRVH010000048.1, read on the forward strand.
TCGATGTCACAAGAATGAGATTGCTCCCTTTGCATGTCTTATGATAGGTGCTATTCTTACATCGCGATTAATGACTGGACCTCCCATTTTGAATATTAAGGAAACTAGTCAGGCGATTGCTGCGCACACGAGAATAACTAAGAAGTTGATTGTAATTCATTTTATGCCAGCCCCAACGCTGTGTCCTTCCACATGAATAGTAACGAAAGACCCAGCCCAAAACTTCTTGATCACCTCCACACTCCTCAAAATTCCCAAGACGTATGATCAGCACCACTGGAGTACTCTGCGATACCTTCTGATTGCCAAGAAGGCAGATCATGCGTGGCGTTTGGGGGGTCATCGAATCCTTCGTCCCACGGCATAGATGTGCTGTTCCATTCGTCTGTGTGAACAACATTGGAATCCATCCATTTATCGAAGATCGCATCTTCGATATCAAGTCCCTCCTCGCAATCCACCAAATCGTCCATTATCTCTGTCGTCTGATTGCCTCTTTCCATCTCTTCAGTTGATTCTTTCGCTAAGTATACCCCAGTTACGAGTGAACCGGTGGCATGTTGTGATCCCTCGGCCATATAGGTTGAAGGAAATCCTCCAGAATTCTGCTCCTTGACGGAGCCCACATGCCGTGCACTATGGGCCAGCAGTAAATCTTTGATGTATTTTCTTGTTCCAGCACCCCCTTTTATATATATTTCTGACCCATCCAGTGTTATAAATGAATCAGGCAAGTATCTGGTGGTGCTGTTGTGTACATTGACGTTGATGTCATTGTGGTGAAGCAAGAGTCTGATCATCTTTGCTTTCCCCAAATGAACGGCTGACTGAAGCGGCGTTGTGCCGCATGGTCTTTTGCGATTGACATCGATAGCAGGATGCTGTAACCTTTTGTTTCGCTGAGCATGTTCGAGTAGGAGCATTCCCATAGCCAAGTCATTTTTCTGCACGGCTAGATGCCAAAGACTTCCCGGCTTGTATTTCCTGATGAGATTGAGGAAGTGCTCATCATCTAATAGATCAATAGGCTCTCTGAACTGCTCCATTCGACAGGCATGTATGTTCTTAGGTCTGCCAATACTAGCCGATTTCCTGTTATATTCGAGTAGAACGCGGATCACTGACCAATATGAGCGAACGAAAGCTTCGACTAGTGACCATAATGAATGCAAATTAAAGTCTAAGCAATCAATTCGTTCGTGGCCTAGCAAAATTCTCAACATGTCAGTATGACCAAGACGTGATGCAGCTTCCCATATGGTTCTTTTTTGATACGGGATGTTTACATCAAAATCTGGCCGTGGTAGCAGCTGGCTTACTATCTCCGTCCGTCCATGCAGTACTGCGCTCTGGAAAGGAGTTTGAACCGTGCTCACTCCTCCTGCCATAGTATTGACAGATACCCCATGCTTTTGGAAACCCGTGACCATAAGGTTCACGATGTCATGGTGTCCACGCCGACACGCTATATGCAGCCCAGTCGTGTTCCTTCGGCTTGCAGCGCTGTTATCGTGAACAGAAATTCTGGGGTGCTCAAGGAGAGCCTCGACGATTTTGATATGCCCTTCTTCAGCTGCTACATCAAGCGCTGTATAACCATTATTGCCCCGTTGGTTAACTTCGATTGCATCAGAGGTCAAAAACAAGCTAGCCATCTCGTAGAGTCCATGGGAAGCGGCTATTTGTAGCAATGGCTTCAGAGATTGACGTCGCATAATACACATATTGATGTCTAGTTTTCCAGAAGTCATCAAGACTCCCATCATTACTGTACAATTGCGGATAATCAGTCGGTGGATGGTCTGTTTTCCGTTTTGTTCGATCCATCTCTCAGATATCGTTGGTAGTGCGAGCATTGTGTCCATCATCCCAGTATATGTGCAATTTGCCGCAATTGCGAATAATTCAGGCCCATATGATTGAAGTATAGTGGCTTCATAGCGTGTAAGGGCAACCTGAAACATCCGGATTTGTTCGGTTTCGATGATATCGCGTAGCACATGTTCCGTTATAGCTGCTCCACTCTGGACTAGGACAGTGAAGGTGCTTTCTTGTCTTCCCAGTACAGCCTCATGTAGAGCTGTTCGTCCCTTTTTGTTTTGAATCTCCAACTGGATTCCTTTTTGGATAAGAAGACGGACCATGTCAACCTGATTGGCCTTGGCAGCACAATGCAAGACAGTAGACCCATCATCTGCCCTCACGGAAATCTCAACACCAAGTCGGAAGACGGCCTCGCAGATACCGGAGTTACCCGAAGATGCTGCCTGCATCAATGTGGAAATGCATACCAGTGATAGGTCACTATCAGTTTCCGGTTGTACACTGAGCGGAACGGGGGACAAGATTGTATGAGCCTGTCCTTGTCGAGGGCCTCGCTTGGGCTGACTGGAGCCAGCTATTTCAGGATGGATATTGCGGAGATGTTGTTGAATATTGTCTTTGCGAGTTGTCTTGTAGTGGCAGCCCTCGACCAGACATGCATGCTGAGCCAGCCCCAGTCGATGTTTGGCTTGAACATGTCTAGTGAGATCAGACCGCAGAGCAAAGCTCTTCAGACAATCTCCACATTGGTGAGGTTTTGAATGCGTGTTCTTGTGCTGACTAGAATGGCGTTAACGTTGCCACTGGTCTGTAGGGTGGTATGTACTTGTAGCGTCCCACACTATTAAAAGCTTTGCTGCATTGGTGGCACTTGAAGATCTCACTAGAATCACAAGCGTACATGGTGGGATGAGCAATGCGAAATATTGCGATTTGTATTACAGCAGCGGAGGCTATCAATAGAGAGAGATAATTGATGTTGAACACAGGAGGGCTGATTGTAATGCGGCTGAGGGGCGCAGAAGTTATCCAATCATTCTGCCTACAGACGCCCCCCGATATACTGCGATTTCATTGGTGTCGCCCCGCCACGTAATTGTTTTGTCGGTTGAAGTTTTATGAAAAAGCGTCTGCCAGTTCGAACTCCCCTTTGCTTACCTCCTTCTACTCTTCTCTTCCTGCTATCGTCCTTGTTCATATCATCTTGCTCTTCTAACGAGGCGCAGGCTTTGTCTTCTCCATCTTCATATTTCTGAAGATAGAACAGCTACGAATCCCACCACTGCCAGCGTCCAAACTTCAAGATATCGCGCGCCATGAACTTCTTCATTCCCTCACAGGAGTTGGAAACTCAATACATGACAGCCTCCCAGCCTCCGCAGGACGCCCTGCACCGTACGCCGTCTGCAGATGGTGGCACATTAGCGCCCAGTAGTGCAGCAAATCAGAGGTAATTTTTTTTAACATCATGCAGTTATGCCTTTTCCTGCTGCTTGGGTGGGCCACAGATGTGCAATAGGGAGCACCGTCGCCCTACTGAGTTAGGCATCCCCTCGAACGAGAACAGTCTATCAGCTATCCAACCGGATCTCCTTATCCCACCGATCCAAAACGACAATGCACAAGATAACTCAGAGATATTTAATTATGACCATGGTCATAACTACGAGTTCACACATTCTGGCACATTCTACAACACTGCTTACACGAGTTGGCTTCTGCCGGACGGACCCTTCCTCCCTTGGATGGAACCCACTGCTTTCACGTCGATGATACCCAACCTACCCATTGATGTACTCCCAGCGCCTTGGGTAGACCCGAGTTACAACGTTTTCCAACCTGCCTTGCCAACCATCGGCAATTCCATCACAGACACGCAACCGACCCTGTTTCCAGGCGCCCCACTCCTCGCTCCAGCCAATCTGGCCCCCAACCCAAGCCAACGCAGAGGTGCAGGCGCCACCTTCCGCCAAGATGTTGCAGAGCCTCGTGTACGCTGTGAGTTCCCAGGCTGCAACAAGTCATTCCGTCGTACGGGTGATTGCCGTCGTCACATGAGGAAGCATAACCCTGTCAGGGCTTACTCTTGTGTGGTTGATGCATGCGGGATGAAGTTCTACCGCCTCGACAAGCTTCGCGACCACGCTCGCGATGGACACAACATCACCTTGTAAGTTCAGACTCGCGTAACCTCAGACATTCTACCGGGGCAAGGTGAAGATTGTTGATCAAAGATGACGTGGGTGTATGAAATAAGGCGTGGTGTGAAGCGGAGGTATGTGTCAAGGTTAACAGATTGTATACTTTTTTTGGTTGGAAACGTCCTTACCGCTTGTTCGCATGTCTTCAGGACTCAGATTGTTGAGAGAAGTCATATATTCCATTGGATATCAGTCTTTACCGCCATAGGTTCGGAGTATTATGATTTAGATTGTGAACAATATAACCACCACGTTCGTTAACTTTGCCTTGCGCCAGAAAAGATATGTACATGTCATTGGAAATAGCCATCATTATGCAATTAGGAGGTACCTGTGGCAAAATCTAGCACCATCTACTTCAGATTTCTGAACAAGAACGTGATACGATATACCTTCCGCCTTCTCTCCGCCTTCAGTGCCATCTCCTTCTTCATCTCGGCTAGCAAAACAACTTCGTTTGGGTATTGAGCCGAGGTAGTAAGAACCGGCCGATAATCAGCGCCGTGGTTCAAGTAAATCGTACTAATCTCAATCCAGCGAACGTTGTCGCGGTTCGGCTGTCGTAAATGCGCGCCCCAGGGCGAAAACGAGCCAGGGATATTTCCATGAGCTCTGAGCGCGCCATCGATCTTGGTGTTGGGGTCGGCACCGCTTTTGAGGAATATCGATACCAGGTCGACGCTCGGCGACTTGGGAATGATGGCGAGAATTTGCGGGTCGCGGTGTTTGGCGAAAATGGTGTAGTCGAGCGTTGCGCGTATGAGATTGTGTGTGGTTTCGCTGTGGGGTACGGAGTAGGTTGGTAGGTGAATGTGGTGTTTAACAAAGTCGACTAGCTGTAATTCTACTGCCAGATGTAAGAAGCATGTGTTGCTCTTGAACTCTATTCTAGAGGCGGACCAATGCTTAAGTCGTTGTTCGTTTACGGGGCGCTGCTCGAGAAGGAGTAATCCATTGGGTAGGGTGTAAGTGGCGACCTCGCTTGCTGTCATATCCAAAGCTGTCAGGAGTTTGTATTGCAAGCCGTTAGTGTTGCCTAGGTCAGCCCTGACCGCATATTCAATAGCGAACAGTACGGTATGCCAGAAGGCTCGGGTACCTTCAGCGGCTGACTTCCCGTAGCTGGCCACGACTGTCGTACCCAACTGAACGACACATGCATTGAACAGCCGGACATTCGGGCTGAACTCCTCATTGGCTACCGAGAGAAATTCCGACCATATCTCATCCCGCTCGAGATAGTCGCTGACAGTCCGATGTAGGTATGTGACAGTCGCATCTGCAAATTCCTGTCCGTGTTCCGGGTCGGCTTCGATCAGACCTTTACAGCAAGCTTTGATTCTACGTCGCATTCTCAGTGCTTGGCCCTTGGCTCTGTCTACAGGCGTAGACATGATGAGTGCGATGTTCGGTATTTCCAGGCCTCCCTCGTATGCGTGGAAAAAGGCAAGTAGTGGAAGTGGAGTTAAAGCCTGCCGCATAATTTGCAGTATTAGTGTCCTGGAGCTAAGATTCCCTTGCTTCGTATTGGTGAGTATCTTCCAAAACAATGCTTCTAGATCTTCCGGTATCGCATTGAGGCGTTCTTCCAATTGAGACAGTTGCTCGCCGTCTCTGAGTCCCTCGAGAAGAGAGTCTGTCACAAGCGTGACCCAGAGAAACACGCCGGAAGCCTTCGATGTAACGGCTTCTATTAGACTGTTTGCCTCTGCTGGAGTTTCAAGTTGTCGGTCCTGGAACCCAACACTCTGAGAAAATCGTGTTGTAACATAGTGCTTGATGTCCTCGTAAGTCAATGCTTCTAACCGCAGTCTAGGCCTAGACTGAAACGCATCCTCGAACGCTAGCCATGTACGACTGGAGACGCAGACCTTGACGTGAGACGAAGAAAATTTTCTAATCATGTCAATAAGTCCCTCGCAGCTTCCACCACACTCATCCAAGCCATCGATAAAGACAAATAGCCTATAATCCCGCCCAGCGCCACTAATCAAGTTTTGAAGGGCCTCCCGGATCTCATCGTCAGTTATGGATCGCTGCCAGAGGTCAGAGAACAGGATGAACTCCTCCATCTTAGATGGGAAGAGAATCGACCATAATTCGGGTGCTTCGCGAAGCGCGGAATGTAGGAGTGTACGCATCATTCCTTCTTCAGACATTTGGATTGGTGTCCCTGAATTCCAGAAGTAAAAAGCGCATTTGACTAGCTTCCTGCCGTCTGCCCACCTTGTGAGACATTCTGTGGTACGTGGGTGGCGATAGATGAATTTCATCAGTGTAGATTTTCCAGCAGCAGCTTTTCCGGTGATCCAGTACAAATCTTCATGTTCGCCTTCCAGCCACGAGCTGAAATTAGACCACCTGCCATTGTACGGTGTACTGTAGATCCACTCAAAGGTCCGTTCGTATGCAGTGGCAATTTTCTCGTGTCGCGTGTCAATATCTGTAAAACGAATCCAGCGAAGTAGACTCTCGTGAAACAGCTGCGAATTGGCGTCTTGTAAGCCGCAGCTCAGGGTAGTATTGAGGGGACTGCCAGTAGCACCAATGAGATGTTGATGCTGATGTGGCTGATGTGACTGCTTTATGGCTCGCAAGACTTCAATCTTCCACTGTGCCGATTCTGCAAAGTCTTGATCAAGTCTGTTTCTTATGTATGCGGTCATATCGAAGAGATCCTTGTGTCGGGTCTTTTGAGCATGTTCTGATCGATCTTGGGCTCTTTTGGCTTCTTGGGCGCAAAATTCGACTTTATTCCTATCTTTTGTTAGCATGATTACTATCTTGCCGGTAGAAATCAATACCTGAGGGAGCTGAGCAACAGCGTAGTCATTTGCTGTCGATAGCGGTCTAGTTTGCACCGCATTTCCTCGATTTCTTTCTCGCTCCAGATCGTTCTGAGTGCAGCAGCAAAGCTGGCAAAGAGCGTTGTTTTGGAGCTTCCAAGGTTTGCTATGGCACGTTGAAGCTTGCTAGCAACTTCCTCACACTCCAAGCATACCCGAAGGATATCCCGATCAGTTTCCGATAGGCTTGCGACTTTGGCTGGGTCCAAGCGCTCTTGTATAGACCAACCTTCCAAATTGGCTCGTGTGGTATGCGACTGGGTGAATGGGTTGAGAAAGTTCTTGATTCGTAGTTTCTTACTGGAGAGATTGGCTCCACACTGTTCGCCATCGGAATTTCCAGGCCGGAGACATTCTTTGACCGATGGATCAAGTTGAATTTCCCTTGTATAATCGATGAGTTGTTTCCCAATCTGCGTCAGATCGGCATCGAGGGATTGGTAGTTCAACTCAGTCTCAGCTCGGTATATTCGCGACGTTTGTGAGATAACTTTTGTCGCAAACTCAGTAAATTGGACAATATTGGCGGCGAAACCAAACGCCACAAGGGATTCCATGACAGTGAAGGCTGGGCCGATTTCGAGACCGCTGTTTCTCGTGAAAAGCGAAGGCCGGGCTTATAAGCGAGAAGATGGTCACTTGAGTAGCCAGCCATGGGGCTGTGATGTTGTGGCTGAGCAGCATGTGTAACTGCAGCTTCCAGTGCCTGCTCAGCCTGTTCTGAAAACCACATGTTGTAATTACGGGTAGATATCGGAGCTAGTCACAATGGCCCGAATCATAAGAGCTGGGATCTCCGGGTTTCTTATTCTTGTATCGCGAGGCATGGAAGCCATCGTCTCGATAGTAATGTTACCTTAGCGAGGCGTGGTCATGCAGTTCTGAGAAATACCCTCTCGTCTGGGTACTACATGGATAATTAATCTGAAGACGTTATAGCACCATAGCGCAGTATCGAGACTCACGATTGGGTATGAAGAAGGCATCCGTAAAATTACCTCGGTAGGGCAGGCTATCCTTCAGCTGTGGACACACCGGTTCAGGCGCTCAGCCTCACTCGAATGTGTACTTGCATTTCTACTCAGCCGCACCTACAGTCGCTTTAAGGCAACAGAAAGAGTCTGCCTTGTATATTTCCATATGTAACGTGATGAAACTCGAGTCCAGTGTAGTTCACAGCCCCAGTCCTCGATGTTGCTACTGTTGTCGGCATGACCTCGGGAAGTTTTGAGGGTTGTTGCGCTATACCGCTTTTGGAACACTACTCCTTGCCAGTCTCGCACGTCTTTCCGAACACAGTCTTTAAACCTTTTATATCCATAGATACTGCGATGCTACTAGTATAATGACCATTTTGCCATTCTAGTGCCAACTTTTTTTTTGCATTTTCGCTCAGACTGCCGTGTGTCGCACCCAATCAATCGATGATATCATAGTCGCCACAGTGCACCACCTGTTCTTGAGCACCTGTTAATTTATGGGGAGTGCACGAGCGCTTTTGCAAGTTGCAGCGGATCGATCCATATATCTGGGCTAATAACGGCATGGTAGGTATATCGACGGAATTTGTGTGCAGTGTGTATTTGATTGCAATGTCGTTCTCATACATAATTCGACTCTCTGGTATATGCTTAAGAATACTAGTGTACAATTCAAGTGTTAATCAAGCCTGAATTTCTGTCAAGCTAGTTGCTAATAGTATTTTAGACCATGCCAGAAGATTTTCGCAACGTGTTTCTTCACTGTTCCTTCAACTATGCTCTTGATACGGACGCTCGTCACACTCGAAAGCGTCAGCGGCGATTTCCAAGTTGCCTCCCACTCCGCGCGATCAGACTCTCTCGATCGGAGTTTGCAGAATTGCAAAAGTGCCTCGGGATATCGTTTCGAAGTTTCAACCCAGATTCCCAACACTTTAGGCGGAAAAGAACGCCCTTGCGCGTCGTGATATGCAGTCGTGGAATGCTCATCCCCGCCTTAGTCTCTCGCCGCACCATTCCCACCTATCCAACCAGACCAGCTCCACCTCGACCATGTCAGCGATCCTCGGGGCTTGCTGCAATGGCCACATCTCGATTGAGTAGCACAGGCAGTTGCTGGATGCGGTTAGCAAGGCCCCGCAAGTTTGGACCCTGAGAAGACGTCACCCGCCAAGGTATGATGGCATAGCATCAGCCGCTATTGTTCAAATAGGTCCAAGTCGCCTTGAATATGTGTGAACGAATTATTACGATTCCTGACTGCCGCCTCACGAACCTACCAGGGCCCGAAAGAATTGGTAGGTTACCGGCTCGTGTTCCCTGCACCCTGCTTTTGCTAACGTGATGCAGGGAAGATACAACCAATCAATTAGTTCGGCACTAGCTCTTTTCTCTTACACGCACGACCTAGGTATGTTTTGTAAACACCGTCGAAGAATTGCTTCAAACTTCTCTAGCTCATACTAAGCTACTCCCAGCCATATCGACCTCGCTATGAGTCCACGACCATCCCTGATGCCGCCCACCGAGGGCTCCTTCCTCTCGTCCGGTGCCTTTACCCCCTCCGGGCTCACACCTAATACACGCTCTGAAGCCGAAGCTGCGTTCATGTCCAACAGCACTGCTATGACCGATGCAGCAGCTCCCGATCCACGCTTGCTCCCACTCACGGGTGCTGGAGGCGGCAACGAACGGTCAGATGATGGCGCCGATGAGGCCCACAAAGCCTATCGACGACCCGGCGTCGCTCGGACAAGCTCGACAAACTACGAGAACGCATTGAAGAGAGCCAAGGAAGCTTCTGTGTCGTCGAATATGTCAGTCGACTCAGTGAGTGATGGCACTGCTGCTAGCCGAACAGTTGCGTCACCGGCATCAACTATTACGCCGTTCCCACCACCCGGCCAGGGAGTAGTACCGCTGAACTACAGCTCTTCTCCCGTTGGCGCCGCCCAGAGCGATTCGGTTAAAAAGACACGCTCGCGAGGATTGAGCCTGACTAGCCTTGCTCAGCAACAGGGCTGGAACGAGCAAGACTATAAGCGCGTCTATAGTGCTGACCTCATGGAAGAGGACCCCGAGAATGCAGCTGGCTATGGCTCAGGATCGAAGCCTCAGGTCGCATAATGCACTACATGCTACTCCACCATATCGGGTCCCAGCAAAACGCCCAGGAGGGGGAGCCAACCCCATCTCGATCTGAGGAGCCGGCGTATCGACACCACTAGTGTATATCTTCATTTCATGAATTATGTGGAAGAGGGTTGGAGGAGTGGAGGCGCCTAACGTCGCCGGTCGACAGATGTCTCCCAAAATACTATTTGTTGCTCTTAAAAGCTCATACAGTTGGCATGTATGCACATTGGCTTGCAGTGATATGTCACTTGTGTTTGTATACACATTTCTCTATGACATCTACTCGCAAATCTATATCGATACTTGTAGCTTAATGAGCTGTTTTTGCAGAGAATAAGTTTGCACTTCTGGGTTTGCTTCATGTTTGATTCACGAATCTGGAGTTGACCCATGTGCACCATGGTAGTTGGAGACCCTGATGATCTATTGTACATGCAGGGCAAAAGCGGTGAAAAGAAAATGCAGGAAGATTAGAAACTCTATTGCCAACTCAATCTTTGCCTCTGTCCATTACAAACAGGGTTCATTTACTTACAACGACATGTAAACCGCACTCCTATTGCACGTACATATCTAGTCTTGTCCGTTCTTCGGGGGAACAAATCTCGCATAAAGTGGAGCTCCTCTACACCCCCATCTATCAATCTTCTCCACCATTCTCACTTTATTCGTTTCATCTCACTCGAAATGCGAGTGACTCGATGCCTAATGGCGCTCGCAGTAACCTTTACTTTCGTCCACTCCTTCGTCCTCACCCAGGAGCAATCACCACCCCAAGAAACCGGCATCGGGAGCACATCTCCAAGCACAGGCTCGACGCCGTATTTCCCGCAAGAAAGTGCGTCTATAGGACGCCACGGCTCCTACCACCACCGCCACAACAGCAGCACCAGCACAGTCATCCCAACAACACCCCGACTCCCCACCTCCAACTCCACCTCCACCCCTCAAAACTCCCTACGCCACTCTCCCCGCGACTTCAGAAACCAAGTCCGGATGTCAGGCCAGTGCATCCGCGACGACAGCCGGTGCTCGGGGATGTCGCACTTCTACATCTGCGACAAGAGTGGCAAGTGGTCCATCTACAATGAGTGCCGAGCGAATGCTGTCTGCCAGCAATTTGCATATAATGCAGCTTGTGTGCTCCCAGAAGAAGACATTGAGCTGCTGAAGCATTGTATATCCAAGACGGTGTGTGTGGGCAACGACAAGTGGCGTCGGCATGAGAATTGCAAGTGGGAGCGCCAGGTGTGTGCCGGGGGCACCGTGTGCGCTAGGTCTTCGTATGGCTGGAAGGAGTGCATTCCAGCGGCAATATTGGAAGGCCTGCCTATAGACTTGTCGCCGTATCAGGGGACAGGGTGAAGAGTTGCTGAGATGCTGGGATTGGAGGTATGGATTGTGGGTAGTTGTATCTTGTGTGATAGGAAGACTGGATTTTCGAGTTTGTTTCTTATTGGAATATGGTGCCTTGGGATTCAATCGGGAAAAGGGGTTGATAGTGACATCAGTATTGTCATCCTTGCCGTCAATCGATCGCCCAAAGGCATACTGTGTAGATTGTTATCTTATCCATACTCATCTCTAATCTCCGGGTAGTTTAGCTCCCAGCACTATGTTATGCTTTCAAATGACTTTTGTGGCCCTGAACTCCTGCAAGATCCTTCCCTATGCCGATCCACCGAGATATCTCCATACAAAATGACCCAGAGAGTTAAGATTCAGATATCGCCTATTGATGTCTCCGTTGCTACCAAGCCACAGCGCATATGCACCCACGGCAATGGCGAGACTAACGGCTCCATATCGGCGGTAGTACCAAAGACGCAGCTTGATGTACTGAATCTTTTTAAGCGCACGTTTCCGAGCCTGCTCTCGTTGAAGATCCCTCTCTTGTTTTGCGAAAAATCTCTCCCCATCTTTCAGCGTAAGCTGACGCAGCCTAGCACTCGTAGCCGACGACTTGAGCACGCTAGAGGACGAAATCCACCACCATTCATACCCGTCCAGCGAGGCAGGCGGAAGCCTCTCATAGAGCTCGACGGTGCGTGCGATGAGAAATTCAACATCAAAAGGAGCTGGAAGCCTGCCGAGCGTGACGTAGAGCATATCCTCATCATCCTCAGCCAGCAGCTTCTCCCTCTTAGAGAGCACGACAGCCGCGAAGAAGTATATTGGCATGGCAGCGTGGCTCGCTAAGAAGAAGTCGAACAACCTTGTGATATCCTTGTAGTCCTCTATGTTGTGGGCGAACATGGTCATGGTGCCCGCAAGCGCAAACGTGGGCTGGCTTCCGCGTAGGTGGTGGTACAGACTGGGGTCGGCTGCGCGGAGGATAGGACGGAGCAACTCAAGCTGAGCGAGCGCAGGCTCGAGCGACGACAACATAAAGTCGCGGATGCGGAGAAGGCTCAGGCGGGCGACGGCAGCGGGGGCATGTTCGGGGCCGAGGACGAGTAGGAAGACCTGTACAATATCGTGGTAGCCCTGGAAGTAGCACAGGACTGGGTGCCGGCGCAGGACATCAATAATGACATGGGAGAGTTCTTGTTTCCGACGACCAAGCTGCTTATCTGAGTCTGGGGCTGTCAGTATGAAGACGATAGTAGTCTAGGAAAGACCCCGCATACCTTTCTTGGGGTAGTGGACAAAGGCCCGATTGACATCGAGGCCGACCTGATGCTCATCCTTGTGCTCGGGAAGGTCTGTCCATGGTTCCTTCGGCAAGTCCGTCGCTGAGCATCCTAGCAGGAGCGGCCCTTTTGTACGTTAGCCAGATTGTGAAAGCGGTGGGACGGTGGCCTACAAGCAGTACAACGCAGACTGTCGCTGACGAGACCGGAGGCGCTCGTCGCAAGATGCACAAGAGCATCAACGTCGCCGTTATCAATGGCCGCCCGAACTAGCGTCTCCTTCTCCTTCTCGGCAGGCGAAAGGTGAATGGCGGGTGAGGCATGGCGCGAGGGAAGGCTGCCTGAGCTCACTGAGCGTGACACAGAGGCAGAGGGAGTGCGTGAGGCCATGACAGAGGCCGCATCTCGAGACCTATCCTGACTACTCTGCAAGAAAAAAACCAAGGAAACGCTCAATGACGTGGCCGACGCGTGCCTGGTAAGCGCAGAAGAAGAGCGCGCGGAAGATGAATGGTGCAGAACGAGTTGCGCCCGGTTACATGACGTTACGTGTCGGCTTCTTCTGAGGTGCCTGGTCGAGGTGACGGTCGTGCCTTCCTCCCTGGCGAGCCGAGGTGCTTGGCACCCCACCAACTGTGAATGGTGACTATTGGGACGTGCCGCAAAGTATCTGCGAGCCAACGCCTTTTAGCCTCCACTGGCGACTATACTACCACTGTCTTGTCCGGCCCGAACTAATCCTAGGTCTTTCTGTCCGCGGCCTCCCGAGTCCCAAATCCGAGACGTTACCAGACCGTGCCGCCATAGACGACAACCCGTACCACGGCACGACACCCCTCCACCACATTCACAGCGACCAACGAAAGCCGAGGCTTCCCCCCCGCACCCTGGCATCACACTACTGGAAATTGCAGCCCCTCTACGAATTCATCGCGATCCAGCTAAGATTGTAGTGTGTACTGCACGATCATCTTGTCATTCAGATCGGGGCGATATTCCGAGTTTGAGGCGCATTGCACACGCTTCCTCATCTATCGCATGTGCAACTAGCGAGCAATTCTACTCATCCTTCGCTTCTTGATAGACAGTGCCCAAGGTGCTGCAGCAGTCTCTTGCAGCTACCCGCCTCATCCTGTCAAGGGCATCCTGGCAGCGGCCGCTTATTCCGTTGACTTATTCCACTTGTTGCTGCCATCCAATCCAGCCCTTGCGAAGCCTGTACAGGCTGTTGATTATATCAATTGACTTCAATTGCCATCTGAAGCTCTTCGCCCCCTCATTTGTCTGAAGAGCCTACCTAGAGAGGTAGGCAACAACATGCCACCAGTTTCGTCTCTCGACAGTGCGCCTTCGTTGCTCAATCTCACCCTGGCTTAAGCCATTCTTATGCGCAGTTGCACGAATTTGCTACTGCAATTGGCTTAGGGTCATCGGAATCCACGACGTGCTCAGCCTGTCGGTCATAGGCTGATCGGGTGTCATGGAACCAGCCCAGGGTCTCGTCCTTGTCGACGGCGAGTGGGTTTCCAGACCTCTCGACCCTTATCACATCATGGCCAACTCCCGGCAAGATGATACGGAGATGCGGGATGCGACTCCCAAGGCATCTACCCAGGTACCAGAATACGGCATATTATCACAGACAGTCATCTCAACGCCTTTGAACAAGCTCATCCTTCGGGCAAACATACGTCACAAGAACCTAAACGACATTGTAATGGTGGGCGAAGATGCTGTGCACCTAAAAGAGATTCGCGACTATGGTCATATCCGCCACGTTGCTTCCAAAACTGACTTTAATGGGGGTCGTATCCTCGCTGCCAAGGTGTTTGGCGATCCTCGAGAGGTTCCCAAGAGCATAAATGCTAGCTTTCCCCTGTCCAAGGATCGCATAGAGTCGAGACCGAGACGACCGACCACGGTTGAAGAGGAGAACTCACTGCCTCCAGAAGTCGTCGTACTCACCCTCTCCGACCGAACACTGATGTTTCTCTGGGCTCAGCAGATGCACACGGCAGCTGTCAAGTTTTGCCAAAAGACCGTCAGACTACCTGCGGGAGACTCGCGCCTAGACCGTCTCGGCAGCTTTCTGGCCATAGATCCCAAGTTCCGCGCAATAGCCGTTGCAGCACATGAAGGCCGTTTTATTCTATACAAAACCAAATCCATGGATAAATGGAGGAGGGAATTCAAAGACGGCAATGACTCCACCACGCCCATTGAAGATGAGCGAATCATCCCCCTCGAGGGGCAGATTATGCACATGGACTTCTTATCATCCTGGGCACAGGACGAATACCACGTTGTGCTTCTCTTCGTCGTCGTGGTAGATGGTAGAACAAGGCTTACATGCTTTGACTGGGACTGCAGGCAAGATTTGAGTAAGGTCACTGCACGCACAGAGAGATATCTGGTGTCAGATGGTACGTAAGATGATCGATATCGCGGTTTGTTCATATCACTAACCAAGTTAGAGGATATGATGCCTTCGTTACTCATACCCCTACGTCGCAGTCCTGATTTCTTCTTAGTTTCGGACGATCACATCTCTGTTTACAAGAATGTTCTCTCCGGCTATCCAACGCATACATTAGTACCGATCGACGCCAATATACTGTGCTCGCTTCTACCCGGCGACAGCAGATATCTGCCCCAATGGACAGCATGGGATAAAGCGCCACGCAATCCCGAGTATCAGAAGGAAGCTTTTTACATCGTCAGAGAGGACGGGCGTATAATGTATGTTGTCCAAGGCTCTGCCAACACTGTCGAAATGGACGACGCTGGCGAGTGGTCATATCGTATCGATACTGCATTCGCTTGTCTAAGTATCGATAACTCCGAAGCTTCGCAGCAGTACCCAGATATCTTGGTTGCAGGAGGTGCCGGCAACGATGGCCTTCTTTGTAAAGTCGGATCTTGGCCTACAGAATATTCGTATGCAGTGCAATACCCTGGGATGAATCAGTTTTCTTGCGTTGAGTCAATACCAAACTGGACGCCTCTTACAGACCTTGCAGTCACCCAACTATCCAGTCCTCGCGCATCAGACGAACGCCAACGATCTTCAATCTTCGTCGCCAACGGCAACAGCCCACATGGCGAGATTTCCGAGCTGCGGCATGGAATACAGGCTATCATAGATGATAGTTTCAGCGGCATCAACGGCTGTGCTGGTATATGGGTGATGGACCACGGCAGTCACATGGTGGATATTGAAGGCACTATGAAGAGACAGCACTACGCCATATTTGCTATAACGCTGCCTCCTGAGACACTTGTCATACGTGTCGTTCGCACCCAGCCCGAAAGTCGTGCTGAATTCTCAGATACATGGGAGCAGGGAACGTGGGACAAGTTCCAGACGCCTAGCGACGATGATCCACTCGAAGACGATGTGATGCGAGACGAAGAAACAATCTCAGCATGTACCTGGTCAAACAAGATATCGATCCAGATAACCAGACAAGAGGCCCGTACACTTGTGCGGCCCACCTTACGACTGTCTCATTCGTTAAAATTTGATACTTCCTTGTTACTAGCTGCATCTCGGGCAGAATATCCTTTCGTTGTGATTGCTTTCCGAGAAAGTGGATCCGCATTCCTTGAGATCATCCCAATATCTAAGACTGGCAACTTTGAGAAAACCAATAGCTTTCGACATAGGCTAGCATATGACCCCACTTGTATGGAGATATTAGAAATCGGGGGCTTCTACCATGTATTTGTCAGCACATTCGACTCGAAAATCCTGCTCTTCAGGCACTCGCGTGGTCAGACTAGTCTGACAATGGAGTTGAATGAGGACGGCTGGAACAGTAGTTCTGGTAATTCACAGAAGTTGTGTGAAAGTGCTGCAGTTTTAAGCTGCAAGGGACAATACGTATTGGTTTGTGGCATGCGCGATGGTTTTCTCTTGAGCTCCAATCTCAAACTTGGAGAAGACGGTACGATTTAACTAGAGAATTATCTCAACATTACTGATATTGAACAGGACTAATATCTTCATCTTCTTGGAAATCAATCCAAATGGGTGCTACGTCGGCCAAGGTAACCCGTAGTGAAACCGACGCCTCTGCTTCATTTGTCTCATGTGGTTCAGACTTCTGTAGAGTGCGCTGCTCCGCAGATGAGTCGTCGGATCTTGAGCTTGAGTCCATCTGGTTCACCGACCGTATCCATCCTGAGTACAACCAATCCCCGGTGTCGGCGATGTATCAGCTTCCATTCTTGCAGAATTTGGATTTCGTTGGACGAAATCTTGGCGGCTTCTTGTTTGCAGTTGCCGGAGACCGACTTCTCTTCTCGCAACTTGATTCCGACATCAGATGGCCGACCTTGGATGTACTTTCTCCAGTTTTGTATGACACCAGGCCAGTTCCACGAAAGCTTGTGACTGGTGCCAAGCCTACTAATATTCTATACATGCAAAAATTGCGACGAGTTTTGGTTTCTACGATAGAAGCAAAAGAAAAACAGGCTCCACCGCATGGTGAGCGGGTCTTGGAATCTTCGATCAAGCTACTACGGGTACGCGATGATAGATCTCACCACGACACAGAGATCAAGCAGGAGGAAGAGTTACCCGCAGAAAGACTTGTTGTAGCTCAATGCTTTTTACTGAATGCCGAGAGAGTGTATTCGTTGGTTGAATGGCAGTTCATCAATGAAGAGGGCAAGAGATACTCTTTCATTATTGTTGGTACAGGGGTACAGGTAAGCCCAACAAGCCAAAGCGGAAGGAGATTGATTTTCAACACTGGAAAACATGGCTCCAAATTGGAGCAGCAAAAGGCGTCCACATACTCAGAACCCATATACAGCATAGCGTTATGGGACAATCAAACGACAATCAGCATCATCGGCAAGACTTTGTCCATTGATCGATTTAGCGAACCAGATGGGAGGTATGCAAAGGTTTCTTTCCATAGCGAGAGCTTCACTGACCGCTTGTAGGTGGTATCAACGTGGTAAACTAGATCTGCCATCACCGGGTGTCCATGTATCCGTCAATCGCCCGTTTGTATACGTCTCGACGCTGAAGCATTCGCATCTCTGCTACAGACTGGACGACACAATACGCCCAGGCTATTTCGATCTAACGCCGGAATTTTCTGACAGTGCTGCGCGTAGCTGTGCGCGGCATCTAGTCACGGAAGTGCCAAATGCAAACGTCGCCCTCGACAATAACCGGTTTGTGCTACTCACCGACAAAAACAGCGGTTCTGTAATCGGTCTCTACCAACCGCCAACACTCGCGTACAGCAACGCATCAGCCACTCTTTTCGAAGCCTGTCTGCCTCGCTCTGTTGTCCGTCTCGATCGTGGCGACATCCGTCCACCATGGAGGCGTCCAAATCCCAACGGCAGGGTGACTGGCGTCCTCACCGATGATATCATCGGCGCTTGCACGGACGGCACGATTTTCGCCTTTGCCATCTTATCGCAACAAGCCCGCCACCTTCTCCGCCTCCTCCAAAACCTCATCGAAGTTAAAGCTACCCGCTCCGGCGCGCACCAACATACCACCGTCAAGCCCCGCAGCGGCGACATCTTCAAAGTCCTCATGAACCACGCCCCTGGCAACCAACACGGCGATATTCTCATCAGAGATGTGGATCCAAGACACTTGGAGCAGAATTCACAGCGGGGCCAGAGACACAAGCATATTGATGGAGATTTACTGAAGGGATGGCTTGACGAGGGTGGTGATGTAGAGGATTTGGTTTGGAACGATGCGGATGCGGAGATTGGAGCGCTGTTCAAGGACCTGGCGTTCGACGTGGACGGAAGCTGGGGTATGAGAAACGTGGGCAAGGGGAAGGACAGACAAGAGAACCGGCAGCTGTATGGATTTGTGAGGAGGTGGATGAAGGATGTGCTTATGCCTGTGCTTTGAGGCATGGGTAGATCGTAAAGAAGGTATCATTAACTCTGGATCGAAAATTTTGAAATAGTAATTGCTATTTGTGGAAAGTGGATGAGAAAGTGGAGATGCATTGTTAGTTCTTTTTGTTAATTCCGGCGCTTTCTATCGCTTGAGACTTGTACATCTGTAATGCGAATATAACTTTATCAGCATCATAAGTACACGAAACACTAACCATGTCTCTTCCTTTCTCAAAACCCAGGCTCGAAGCAAACAATCCTCGCATTCCCCAACCAAATCTCTATTCCTACCAATGCACTCACGCTGGAACATCTTGCTCCAAAAGCCTTACTTGAACACCTGGAACTGCTCACAAGCTACTCAAAACTACACAAACCTCATACCGCCAGAACTCTTTCCCGTAACTACCACGATAAATCTTGCATCCAATCCAAAAGGCCACTGGACGCACTTGCTTACATCTATGTGCTTTCCATATTCCCTCCCTTCTATCAACATCGGTCTCAAATATAAAACCAGGAAAAACATAGGAATTTTTCACATTCATTTGTGCTCTGCCCCCAAAAGGAAAGTTGAGCCCCTAACCATACCACTACAGTCGCTAGATTTAGTTGGACGACATCAAGCGAGGAGACAAGAACAGGCTAGCAACGGTAGGTGGGATGAGTGGTGTGAGGATAAGGGATTGCTGTGTCGATGCCTGTAGGATAGGTAGGCAGGGCAACAGCGTTCTCAGACACTATCCTCGCCGCGGAATAAGCTGCCTTTGTCACGTGCCGCTAGGGTCAGTGAATGATTTGGTGAAAATGATGTGTTGTGGTAAGGTATCTAATATTGCTATAGATGGGTGAGAGTCCTGTATTTACTGAGCACATGGATCGCTTCATCGAGGGTAGGCTTGTTTAATGAGATCGAGAGTGGTAGATTGAGAAGTAATTACCATTGCTGGCGCAGGTTATCCTAACATGTTCACAATTAGGCACTAAACCGTATCGAGACCGGCGTGACCTGTCTACGGGTGTACGTCTCCTTCTTTTCTGAACTACCCTTGGGAAACACTCATCAAAGCTCCGGTATCGACGACCGCACAATCGGCATCGTTGCGCATATGACCAAGTAGCTTCTCAGCTTAGCAAAAGAAACTTGCGCATGCTAGCTGCCGCTCGCGTTATGCACCAGGCTCCCCGCGTCCAAGCCACCGTGCCCTGCCAGCTCAGCGTGCGGCCTGCAATATGCACGCCTCACTCGCATCCTCCAACGTCATTGGATAGGTGTGCTCTTTCTGCGAGAAGGGCACGCCATGCATCTGGAGGACTATTGTGCCCTCTGACTCGTCGTTAGTGATTGGGCGAGCGTGCCCTTCAGCACGTCTGGCTGCGAGATCCGGGTTTCAGCTAAATAACCGGGGCTTTGACCGGAATCTGACAGTACTTATGGCGCATGCAGGTTTATATGTGGTTATGCATGGGCGGCGAGGCTGATGTTGCGATTCTGGTGAGGAGGCTCGCGGTAATGGGAGTATTCGATCGCGTGGAGGAAGCCTTGGTGTATAGGCACAGTTTCTGTACTGCATGTGTGTGTTGGAAGATAATGCCTATTTCCATTAGTTGGTGGAACTAATGCATCATTCACGAACACGTTTTGATAAATACTCAAATACAAATTACTGACGAACGTTATGTGGATAAGAAGAAGAACTGAGATGGAAGGGAAAAAGGCAAACACTGTACTTAGTAGATACGCTTTTGCATCACTCAGGGATAGACTTCAACATAACCAGCTATTTAGAAAACGCATCAAGACTTGAAAATCTTGAAATCATTAGAACTTTTCTCAAGCATCCGAATGTAAAGAGAAACCAAAGGATAAACGGCGGATTCATACTCTGGGACAGGGCCGCAAGATCGGATCAGCTAGAAATAGTCAAATTGCTATTAGATCAAGGCTTGATTTGTGCGAACGCAATATGGGATCGCAACACATCACCTCTACAGGAAGCTTCTTTTTATGGGAGCGCAAGAGTTGTTGCATATCTTCTATCAGTACCAGGCATCGATATCTACTACAAAAACTCCTATGGACTCACGGCTTTACAGCTTGCTGCCTTCAAGAGAAATTGGGAAATAGTGCACTTGATACTTGAACAGCAACATGGTTACACTCCAAATCTCACAAAAAGTCAAGACCAATTCGTTAAGAAAGAAGTGAAACGAAGATTGCTAGAACACGAAGACTTCAAAGACCTGAATACAGCGAAACTTCACTCAAGGAATACCATGCTGCATATAGCTGTTGAAAGTGGGGATTGCGAGCTTATAGAACTTCTCGTGGCGAAAAGAAATATCGATATGGATTGGAGAAACAATTTTAAAAGAACGCCTCTACATGAGGCAGTACTCAAGGGTCACAGCAAAGCAATAGAGCTTCTCCTTCAGCATCCAAATATACAACTGGACCAGGAGGATTGCGGTGGGAATACAGCACTAGAGCTCGCTAGGGGCATGCATCATTACGATATAGTCGACCTCCTCCTCTCTTACTGCGCCAAAGACGACGAGGCCAACCCTCTCATGACAATCGCCCAACTCACCACTTCCTCAAACGCAACAAACACCACTATCCCACAAACCACCTCCTTTCATCCAAACAACGAACTTTACCGTAATCCCTGGAACAATTCTATATACGATGAGCCAATCGACGACCCAGATCTGATAATGGAAGAAAATATGTCCGAATAAAAAAATCTCCAGCTCTTGTCCGCTACCTAGCCTTCACATTTCCTAAACGCACTCGTTAGAATGGTTCAACATACATATATCTGATACGCAAACACTATCACAATCTCTTAAAAACAAATTTACAATACCACTCGTTGAAGCCTAAAAAATGCGTGTGTGCACTCTGCCTGCCAAGAACAATCATAGAATAGCATTTCCCCCAAACCAACGCTGATCAAACAGCCATCATTTGTCGAAAAGTAAGCCCTTGGCATTCAATTGGATCTCAACCTTGGTTCTCAACACAACCACAGTAGTCACTACTAGACAGCTAACCCCCACCCAATTCTCCTTTTCATGTGCCTCGATAATCCTCCACGCCCCTCTAACGCGTACTCAAAACTTAAAAAATTCTCTCCCGTACATAAGAAAAACATCCCACAAACACACTGCGGGAAAAGAAACCTTTACCACCACCTACCTACCGCGCTAACATATGATATTATTATTTTTTCTTGTTCGTCAATCGTTAACCGCCCTGGCGCTACCAGCATCACCAAAACGTAGGAAAGCGTGCATCATGGCTTGGTAAACAAAAAGAAAAGGCCAGATTGAAGAAGAGAGATTTGGCTGATATACATGTGTACAAATGAGCAAGTATCACTAGCTAAAGGAGGCAGCTGGAGATGAGATATTGAGCATGGTAGGGGTATCAATATCATCGAGGAAATTAGGTTAGATCTCCAACAGATAGGAAGAAGAGGTGTTAAAACAAGATAAAGTGTGTGCGAAGAAGGTGCCTTGAATGTTGTCTACCGGTCCTGTTCTCCCATCAACGTATCAAACACGCCCACCCTACAACCCGATATGGATCGCCCTCTCCTGCAAGTTATCATATGTCCTGGGCATCGTCTCAATAGCCCTAACCGTATCCGGCGCCCTCTGTTCTAGAATCTCCGTCATCCAAGCCTGGGCCTCCTCATCATAGCCCACGCCACTCCTCTCATCCTGCCTGGTCTTTCCAAACGCCTTGGCCAGTATAACTAGGGTCTTGTATCGTGGCATAACGCTTGATTTCTTGATTTCATAATGGCGCAGCTCCATCAACTGGTAACCTATGCGGTCATGGCGCTGGTAACCTGGGTACAGGGTACGCCAGCCGGGGAAGCGGGGCATGAGGTATTGTTCGCAGAGGGTGAAGGCGTCGAGAAGCCGGTTACGCAGCGCGAGTTTCTGGATGTATTCATTCCAGGCGAAGTTGTCGACTAGGAAGCCGTTAACGAGGAGGTCGTGGATGGTGCGTTGGACTTGGTCGAAGGCGCCGGGGTCAGACTGCGCGAGGAGGCTGCGAATGTAGATGCGCGAGGGTCTGGCAAGCATGTGACGGCGGTTACTGGCAATTCGTGATTCTGAGAAGCGTTGTTGGATCGAGGGGTCGAGGAGGGAATCGCTTGCGGGGGCGATATCGGGCTGGTAGACGACTTGGTTGAATGTCTTTGTTAATTTGGTGACAGACATACGTGCTAGCTCCCAAAATTTAGTCACTTCGTCATGTTTGCCTGCTTTGTAATGGGCCTCCATCATTGCTGTAATGAGGGTGAGTGGGGGTACATAATTTGCAGTTTCGGGCGTCAATGCTTCAGCCTGTTGAAAAAGCTTCTTGCAGATCTTGTATGCAGATCGAGCGCTGTACAGCGAGATTACGAGTCCGTAGTATAGTTGTGGAACAGCTCCATAGGCGTGTGTATTCACAAGAAGTTCGTGCCTGGGTTGGTCATGAGCAATGTCTTGACCTGTGCTTGAGAGAAGCACTTCCTCAAGCGCGTCTTTGACTCTGAGCAAACGGTAGTTGGGATCTTTGGCTCGCTGTTTTTTCAACTTTTCAAGATCAGCTTTGCCTAGCACTTGAAGTGAAGCTTGACGGGAGCTCTCAGTTTCTGGTACTTTGCGACTCTTCATTCGCTCGTAGGCATGCATCGCCAGATCGAGCTGGTTTTCTCTTAGGAAACCAGTCATGACTATGGCATAGTGGAGAGCGTGAACCTGAACATTGTGCTCTGGCATTGCATTCCTCAAAAGCTTGTAGGCAGCATTGGTCTGCTTCACTTCGACGAGCGCTCGCATCAAGCTGCCAAAAGTCCAACTGTCCAGAGGAATGTTGTTTTGGACCATTTGTTTGTAGTATTGCCTACTACCTGCAAGATCTCGGTTCAGAGCATACTCTTGGATCAACAAGTTCCAAGTATGGGTGAGGGAATCTCCATAGAGAGTCCCATTCTGCCAACTCTTGAGCATTCCTAGCGCGATTGCTTGGGCACCTTCAGGATCACCTGCATTGAGAAATCCCCGAACGTAGGCAGCTCTTGCACGAACGTCCCTGTCTACTTGCACGCCCACTTGCTTTGCTTTTGAGAAGAGTGCTTCAAAGGCCTCAAGATCACCTCTTGAAGCACAAAAGTCGAGTAGAGGTCCGAAAGTATGGATATCTGGTACAAAGCCAAAGTCGACGCAGTTGTTGAAACATTCGAGAGCGCCGTCAAGATCGTCGGCGCGAACATAGGCAAGCATCAGCACATTCCAGCAGGTGAGGTCTGGCGTCATGTTGAACTCTTCGTGAATGCGTGTAAATTGTTTTATAGCTCCTTCAACATCTGCGCGTCTAGCATACGCATAAATAAGCGATGTAAGAATTTCAATAGTTACTTCGCCAGGGTAAGTCGAAGCAAGCAAATCGATATATTCACGCACTTTCTCTGCATCTCCAGCAATTGAGTAGTGTGTAATGAGGCGTCTAATGAGCCCAGGGCGTAAAGGTCTTTTAGGGTAAAAGAGATGCAAATCTTCTACAAGTTGCTCGGTCCGCTCCGTGCCACCCCTCTCGGTGTATTGATGTACGAGAGTTCTAATCAGATTCTCAGAGGGTCGCTTTTCGCCATTGCGTGTCCCGTCGTCAAGGTATCGCTGGCGATAATCGCGGTACAGCTTGAGCCAGATTTTGCGTTTGTTGGTATACGCTTTGTATCGCGGAATCTCCAACATCTGTTTGATGGCATACTCATAGCAAGCCGAAGTAGGGAGGCCCAATGAATTCAGGTCATCAAAAGCTTGCGCGAACCAGTCCCAGATGAAGTTTTCGTCAGGAGATTTCGTATGAAGGACGCGGTGCATTACGTGAGGGACGAAGGTCATGACTAAACAGCCCAACTCCCGATGAGTGGTAAGTTGTTGCTCTTTTGAAGCAAGATCGAGCTCGTCCTTGAACTTTCGAACGTGACTGAGGAAGGATTGGAAGTGCTCCAGTAGTTCAGGCAATTGCGCCACGTCGCGCCAAATCTCTGGTAGGATGTCACCATAGCGTATCGCCACATTCAAATGTAATCCACGATGAATTGGGTATTTCTGAAGGAAATCTCTCCAGACACGGAAGGTAAGGTCCCATTGCTCGTCAGAAACAGTTCGTCGGAAAATGGCATTAAGACCGCAGTGCAGCATATCAAAGCCCTGGGCCGGGTCGACCTCGTCCAGTAGCTTTATTGCCGGCCCAATCAAGCCAGATGTAGCGTAGCCAATGATGGCTGCTGGATAGGACGACGGTCGGCGAGCTAGTGGGCCCAGGTTGGTATATATCTGGATTACGCGACTGGGAACAGCTGGTATTCCATCTTGAACAAGATATTCCAGGAGATCACACATCAGCTCATCTTGTCCCACTAATCGGTCCGGGTCGATAGCAGCGTATAGATGCCATGTCAGTTCCTGCTTTCCAGGCTCTGCAGCAGCCAGGAGTTTCTTCAACTCGGTGATGGCATCAGATGCTCGTACTAAACTGGCCGCCTCCTCCATGATTTGCTCTAGCACATGCGTATCGAGATTCGGGTCTTGGTGCAGGATTTGTGACGGAACGGTAGAGTAGTGGCGCACTCGGTTTGTAGATGGCGGCGGTGGATTGTGTGACAAGCGCTTGAGGAGAGCAAACGTTTGCTCTGGATACAGGAAGTCGAGAACGAGGCCATTGTGGATTGCATCGGGTTCAGATGTTGCATTCCCGCTCGTGGTTTGAATATTCGAAGACGCAGGTGGGAGGCATGCACGACGGTGCAAGAAACTCGAATGGAACGCGCACCGACGGCGTAGGCATGGTTTCCCAGAGCGGAGGAGATGGCGTCGGCCAGATTCGAGGCATGTCGCAGTACGCTCGAGCATTACCCCAGACGTGTAAGCCGGCTCACAAGCTTAGCTGCGCTGTGACTATGCGCCTACGACTGTGAAGGCGAAGAGAGGATGGTGTTGCCACTGTATTGTGAAAGCCAGGCTGGGCTGATATCAGGCACAGAAGGAAAGAAGGCGTAGTACAAAAAGACCAAACATATTCACTAGTGCGCGCGTGGCAATGGCGGGCCCGGCCGACGGACGTCTATGATCTCGACATCAAAAGTTCGACTCTGCGACAGGGCTAGGTGGGAGGGTGGGATTAGCTTGGCAGGGCTGATGGATAGCTCGCCAATTGATGCCCCTCCACATGAATGGAACGCAATCCCCCACAATTGCCCTTCTACAAGCAACAGGGCCATGGATATCACAAAGTTTGTAACCGACTATCGTGAGTCGGCCTTTCTGGTGGGCGACTACAACACGTACCGCGATCAGCTCTCGCGCCGGCTCCGCATCGTGAACAGGAAGCTCGGGCGGGCCACGCCCAAGAATGCCAAATATGCTGCAAAGGCGCCCGTGACAGCCGAGGACATCGGCAAGAACAAAGAGTATGGCATTGGTCGGATATTGCGCAACATGGCATGCTGACAGGAAACAGGGCTCTCCATGTCCTCTTGCTCAACTCGGAGCGGGCATGGGCGCAGGCAATGGCCATGAAGGCCTCGCACTCTGAAGACAACGCCGACAAGAACATCACCGGCTCTACCCGCCGACACATTGTGTCGCGCCTCCAGAAGGCTGTTCAATATGCAAACCAAATGGTGGACCTTGTTTCCGACACGAGCGCAAGCGGGGCATCCGAGTCGGATGTGCTCGAAGCGCGGGCGTATGCTTATGCGTTGGCTGGAGCGCAAGAGTTTGAGAAGCAGGCTGAAGGCACCAAGAGCAAGAATGCAAAGTCGGAGCGCTGGGCCACGTGTCTTACAAACTACTCGGTCGCGCGCGTCATCTACAGCTGCTTGTTGAAGGCGACCAAGAAGGATCTGTTCAAAGATGTTCTTGCTGGCACCATCGATCCAAGCATACGCTATGCCGCCTACCAGAGCCGCATCCCACGAACCGTGGGCGTTCCCGCTGTCGCCATCAAGTATTTCCCTCAGGACAATGCAGAGCTAGTCCAAGCTGTGAAGAAACTCGACCCCGCAGCTCTACAGGAAGAAGAGGCCGCCTCCTCTCGTGAGTGACAAGATCTGGGCATTGACGCCTTCTAACAGCTATGCAGATTCACAGATAACATGGCGCGGCCGTACAGCAAACGTGGTGGATGCCGCGATTGGTCAGGCTCTGGCATCTGTTGATACTGCCTCTGCCGCTCTAGACCAATCCGCCAGCTCATCCACGTCTCCCAAAGACCGAGCCAACGCATACGACGACGTTCTCATCGCAAGCCAGGACGCTGTTGATGCAACACGACGGGCTATCGAAGAGCTTGAGAAGGAGGGCGTCGAGGAGGGGGATGCGCGTATGCAGGATCTCCGTGTGACAAACCTCGCAGTCAACTACCATCTCATATCATGGAGAGTAGGGCGCGACAGAGTGCTCATTGGAAAAGACGATGGCCTCACATTTCCGGCAAACCCACCACAGAAACCGCGGAGGCAACGCAAAGACGGCAAGGAATGGGCAGAGCGCGAGGAGCCCACCGGTCGCAAGCTCGCACGGTTACGGGAGCGCATTGCTCTGTACGATGCTATCCTACAGAGCATTGACTCGGTCAAAGATCTTCGAGGAGCGGCTCGCGACACTGCCTTTATCTCTGAGCTAGACGGACAGCGCGCCTACTTCCAGGCGCTCAAGTGCCTGAACCTGTCGCACTCATACGCCTTCCTGTCGACACCAAAGCAAGCATTGGCGCTCTGCAATAGGGCCCTATCACTAGCAAGCCAAGCAGCATCCGCCCCACGGTCCGACTCGTCTTCAGGCTCGAAAGCGCCCAAGCTGGAAGTATCTGCAGAGCAGACACAAACGCTCAAGGCCAACCTCGAGAACCTCAACTCCCATTACCGTGGCGTAGTGGCACTTTCTCAGCTGTTTGCCAACTCGGACACTGCATCTAAAGCTGGATTGGCCAACGCGGCGCCCGTTGTAGAGAGGCTCAACGAATACCCATCGTCAGGCTCAGTCGACCTGAAGAACCTTGTCACATGGCCTCCGAAGCTCAAGCCTGTGCCCGTCAAGCCTTTGTTTCTGGACGTGGCGTGGAACTATGTCGAGTATCCCGGACGCGCACCGCAAGTGCAGGAGGCAGAGCCAGAGAAGGCGGCAGTCGAGGAGAAGAAAGAGGAGAAGCCACAAGCCAAGAAGGGCTGGTTCTCGTTTGGTAGATAGCAGTACTAGGCGTGTACCGGTACTCGGCAGGGATGGATCCATGAGGATCGTCGTTGCTGGCTCAAACACTTTCACCAATGCAAAGCCTCACAAACCAGCGTCTCCGCGGTGACAAGTGATGCTGATTCTCCAGTACCCGCCACAGCACGCTCAGCATCCTTTGTGCCCGTTAATTCTCCTGGTTCCTGAATGCGCCACGCCCGCGCTATGGCTGATGCAGATTGCACCTCCATTTTCGCGACAGCCACAGATTATTGATGAGAGGCCCATGATTGGCCGGGGGGACGGGCATGTGCTTTGCACGGCCATTGTGGGGCTAGTGTGCCTGGGAGCCTCAGGGGCAATAGCATAAGCGCCGTACAGCGTGAACCATAACGCGCCCTGTCGGGACGGTTGTTTCGTTTCCGTAAGCTGTACCTCTTGCCCTGCAGAGCATGGCATGGCGTCAGTCACGGCCGTTGGAGAGGCTGAGTCGGTGAGCGGTGCTACGCGTTGCTTGTGACGGAAGGCTGCGTCGTGAACTGGCCATCACAACAGCGACAACGGTGCGACAAAAGCCAGACGAGGCTGCTCGAAATGGCCTGGAGGGGCGCCTCGGGGTAGCAGTTCTGAGGTCATGCAGGTAGTTAAATTAGTTAAATTGAGATGGGTGGATATCGATAGCACCCCTAGCAGCGATACGAGCGGGCACTACCTGGTATGACCCCTTATCCACAAACGCGCAGAGAATGTATCGTGTACCTTGCAGCTCAACTTCTAGTCGTGCTCGCTCCCCTCAACACACACTCTCTCGTTCAACACTCTCTGCAGCTGTTGTTCCTGCGTCCGTCGCTCTTTACCGTCGCTCACTTAATTAATACCACACTCTTTTGATAGCTCTGCTCCGCTGCCCGCGTTTCCGTTGGCGTACATCTCTACAGCCCACTCGCTCCACATACAAAGGCATTCCCTCCGTACCGTACCGCCAGTCTCGAGGAGCGCCACGCGTTTCTCGCCCCTAATACTTCACCACGGCTTCCGCACTGGCTACTTCCATCCTTCCTCGGCCCCAGGTCGACGATTCTTTTCGCAGGCCTTCGATACTGCAGGTGTTTGACCTGCCAGCCTTCAAGACGCCGACCACGGTCAATTTCGAAGACAGGCTGCCGTCCATCGGTCACGACATATCACGACCCTCGTCAAGTTCGACCGTGGCTTCCTTTACCCAGCAAAGACCCGGCAGCAATGCCTCAATCCAGCTGCCCTCCCTGGCCACACTAGCCTCAGCCGCGTCCAATTGCCCCGCCGCGAACATCAACCATGATAGTAATGATAATATGAAGAGAGAGACGCCGGAGAGGAAAGCTCCATCTCCGCTTGGGTACGTTTGAAAATCGAAATCGGCAGAGTGAAAGCACCCCGGCGTGCTGTTGCGCGCGTGGCAGTTGCGGCCCGCCGTACCTGCTTCAAGGGCTTATCGCAAAGCTTGGCGTGGTGCCGCACCTCAACTTTTCCAGTCGCCCGCTAACATGGAGTCCAGCAAACCCTCTCATGGTCTCAGCATGACTTATGCAACCTCTGCGCCCGCGACTGCTGGTGGACAAGCACTCTCTCCGGTACGTTCAAACCCTATTTTGCTGATGTTTTGTCCCAAGGCCCTGCGCTGCCCTGTATCGCGCTCCGATTTTGTCTCTTATCTAATCGATAGCCATGGCCCGTACATGCTCGACAATACGTACCTATGCTGACTCTCTATAGCCTGTCTGCCAGAACTGCTCAACAAGCACCACGCCGCTGTGGCGCCGCGATGAGACAGGCGCAGTTCTCTGCAACGCCTGCGGTCTCTTCCTGAAGCTACATGGCCGGCCGCGACCCATCTCGCTCAAAACCGATGTCATCAAGAGCCGCAACCGCGTCAAGACCGGAGGGGCCGGACGCAAGAGGGTAAGACAGCCGCCGTCGTGCGTGATATAGCCGTCTAACGTACCACAGACAAGCGACCAAGGGGGCCTCCCCGCAGCGCATCCTGATGCAGACGGCCAGCTAGCCCTCGCCCAGCACCGCCGCGCATCAGGCAAAATTTCCTCGGGTCTGTCGGACCGCTCGCAATCACCCATTTCGCGCACCGGGACTCCCAACTTCAACCACCCCTCCAACATTGCGCCCCAGCATATGTTTGAGCAGGCGCTGCATAGCGATTTCCACTCGCCCTCGTTGCCAGGCTTCGGTCTCCGCGCGCCTTCTCCCGCCAACTCGTCCATCAACGGCTCGCACCTCGAAGCTCCTCTGCCCTACGAGACCCTTGCTGCGCAGAACACTGCGCTCAAGACCCGTGTATCAGAGATGGAGCTCATCAACGATCTTTTCCGGAATCGCGTCAGCGAACTCGAGCAGAGCGAGCAGTCAGCGCGCCAGACCGAGTCTTCACTGAGGCAGGAGTTGGAGGAGGTCAAGCAACGAGAAGCTGACCTGAAAAGGCGGCTCGATGAGATTGAGGGAGGCAGCCCGAGGCACAAGAAGATGAAGATGAGCGAATTCGTAGACGAGAGCCGCGCCGGTACGCCTATTAGCACAATGGTGGACTAGCATCCACGGCCTACTTATGAGGTGTTTCTTTCTACTAGATTTTAACGACTTTTTCATGTACGCGGGGAAAAGGGGTTTGATGCGGCTGGGCTGAGATGACACTCGATCCATGTCTTCTCGGCTCTTCATGAGCGTTGAGCGTCGACGCCAACTCTCCTAGGTCTGCTTTGACCACGTAATGTTTGAATACCACTTCGTATCACAGTCGTCTTACGGCGGTGACTGTATTGTAATCTTGCTTTTGCGCTCTGATACCAAAGTTTCGATGCAGATGAATGGCTGGGGGTTTGGTTACTAGACTGAAATGGAGGGTGCGAGGGAAAAGGGTCATGGTCATGTTTATCAAAAAAAAGTTTAAATCGTCGAGGCCAGCTAGTCGTATTGAATGGAATGAAGTCGAAACGTTATGTGACGTTGATGGTGTTCGTATTTGACGGTTCATGTGACTGAAAACGATTGCTCGTGTCTGAAGTTTTGCGGGGGTGTTACACGTAGTACACTGAGTTGGTGTCTGGGTAAGGTCTCTTTGCTTTTGGATAAGCTAGGGTGCTCTATTTCTGACCACATGCATTTTGGTCATTCAATCAAAGGTTGAGAAGTGAATACAATACCGTAAGAGAAATTGTCGTGGAGTCGTAGGGGAAGGGAGGGGGGCATATAAGTAAAGTAGTCGGAGGATCACAAGGTATTAGCAACATACACTCTAAACGATGAAAGACTCTAGGTAATTGGCCTCAGTCAAAGCACAAAGAAAGCTGTGCAGAAAGTGTTGGAAACGCCGTGTTGTGGACTTGACCATTGACTCTCAGGCTTCATGTGACTCGAAAAAGTGTAAGCTCAACTATGTAATGGTTACAAGTTCAATTGATAAGAACATGTGCTGGTTTCGGAGATCAATGGGACTGTGAGGTGTATTGCCCAGGTGGTTCTGGTTCATTCACAACTCACCTTGATATTGAATATCGAGTAGCCTGATGATGACATCCATGCTTAGAATACTGTTAGAAAAAAAGCAGAGCTATAGATTCAATGGCTTTGTACACATCCATCTCGAATGAATATGGCCTGCGTAAGGAATGCCACTGAGAATCAGTTGTGTGGGCTTTTGGCAATGCTTGGAGGGTAGTTGTGGGCTTTGTGGGACGGAACAACCCCCAATTCATCGCAAACTTTACATACATCTTCCAAAGTCTCTCCTACTATAGCAAAGCCTACTCTACCCTCACAAATGACGACGCAAGGCAGTTGGCAAGGTCATGTTCGGGAGTAAACGGGCAAGGCTAACCCGATATGAGCTCCCGCACGGACTCTTGGCAGCTAATCAACCCTTCAGCGAGTTTTTGCATCCACCTCCTCCATCCTCCTCCCACCACTCCCCATCCATTGAAGGACCAATTCATCTCCAACTCATCTCCACTCCGACCGTCAATACCATCACCATGGTTGCCATCGCTCGCTCCTTTGGCGCAGCCCGTGTGGCCGCCCGCGGCTTCACCAATGCTGGTATGTGTCGCGCCTACCGCAGCAGCTCTTGCCATTGGCATTGAGCTGTGTCCGCTCATCAAGCAGCCATTGACCATCATCTCGCAGCCCGCCAGCCCACCCCCAACACCCTTGTCGCTGCCCGCAGCGCTTTCCGCAACAACGCCGCCCGCCAGATTATCCAGAAGCGTGGCATCGTCGCCGAGTCTACCGCTGCCGCCATGGTTGCCGCCGCTAAGATCCAGGGTGCTGGTCTCGCTACCATTGGTCTCGCCGGTGCCGGTGTCGGTATCGGAACGGTTTTCGGTGGTCTTATCCAGGGTGTTGCCCGCAACCCTTCCCTGAGGGGTCAGCTCTTCCAGTACGCAGTCTTGGGTTTCGCCTTCGCTGAGGCCACTGGTCTTTTCGCGCTCATGATGTCTTTCTTGCTCCTCTACGTCGCGTAGATGTGTGCATTACATTGACTGCCGGACATTTGGGGTCTTTGGTATGGGGGTGCCGCAAGGTGGAAAACTTTTCTTGCGGATGGGTGTGTGCATAGGGACGACTACTACCTCTTTTCCTACTCTAGTGGCCGGTCAGATTGTGTAAAACATGTACTTTAGACGAGCAATCTGAAGAGCAAGCTACCACCACGGCTCGCTTTCCTTGACCAAAGCATGCGGAAGCTCTAGCTATGGTAATGACATGTGCGGATGAATGATGTTAAGCTCAATGGACTCAATTGGACCCAAAGAAGCAATGCCGAAGCTTTCTAATGCCCGTGCTGCGTTCCGTCATGAGCTACAGCTGCTCGAGCTGCCGGATATTGGGACTTGGTAACGCCAAGCTTTTCGCTCAACCTCAGTTCGTGGGCGCGCCAGGGCTACATTACCCCACACCTCCGTCATTAGCGACCACATGCTGTGCAAAGTATATTCTGCTCGAGACTTGTATTTACCGCGCACCAAGCTCATGCATGTGCTTGTAAGGCCCGCGATGAGGCCGATGTAGCGGTCTTGATGTCATACTAGCGGATGGTGGGGTGTCGATAATGAAAAATATTGACAAATGCTGGCCGAGCTACACGCTTTCTTCGTACATACTGACCATATTTAGGAAGAAATCAAGTGCATCGTCGATACCATGCGCAGTTTTCTGCTCAATCATCGTTTGAGCGCTTTCGAAATCCATGTGCGACGCCAACGCTACCACGCAAACAGTCCCGCCTGCTCCAACGCCACATCACAATAGGCGAAACACACGAAATCTTGAGCGTTAGCATCTGAGTACTTTGTACACCCAGGAGGAAGAAATCATCCGGCTCTCCATGGGTCGATCAGTGGGTCACTGCATCACCTCATGCAAGCATTGATTTGAGTCTGGCCTGGAGGCATTTACACCGGGTCACTTGGATACATGATTCCGTGCCAGAGTAAGCAAAACTCGCTGCGCAATTGTTTGAATCGAGGATGCGATGTTTCAGATCTGCGTTTGGTGCGTATGGTGAAGCTATTCCCGAAACACGACACTCGAACATGGTCCGCAAACCGACCATCGGAAACCAAACACGCGTAAACTCCTTGTTGGCAGTGGGACCCATGATGATTTCAGCAGCAAAAATTGCGTGCCATTCTTCGGATTGTTGTAGCGCCGTGAAACTGCAGTCGGTTTGGCGACAGGCTCTGCCATGCAAGCACTTTTCGCATGTCCCGCTCACTTTGACAGTTGATCTTGTAGTATATATCTCTCTGTATTCCCTTTACTTGAATGACCATAATATCCTTTTCATACAGTCATCTTTTAATAATTGTGCTGGTCACTTCTATTCTACAGCCTTTACTTTCGTCTTCAATACTTTCTGTTCAATCATACAGCAAACATGCGTTTCACAGCCTTTGTCACCGTTGCCGCTTTCTCCAGCGCAGTCTTTGCTGCGTCTGGTCAGTTTCTCCACATTTCATATCTATGAACAGCTCTAACACATACCAGTAAAGCGCCAGGACGACGTCACCAGCATCCTCGCTGCTCTCGCGGCTAACAACCCAGACGACGCGGCTGCTGCTAAACCCCTAAGCTCGATGAAGCGCTCTCCCCAGGATGATGTTACTAGCATTCTTGCCGCCCTTGCGGCCAACAACCCAGACGACGCGGCTGCTGCCAAACCGCTGAGCTCGATGAAGCGCTCTCCTCAGGACGATGTTACTAGTATTCTTGCCGCCCTTGCGGCTAACAACCCAGATGACGCAGCTGCTGCCAAACCCCTAAGTTCGATGAAGCGCTCTCCCCAGGACGACGTCACCAGCATCCTCGCCGCCCTTGCGGCTAACAACCCAGACGACG
Source organism: Drechslera avenae (assembly GCA_034640345.1). NCBI lineage: Eukaryota > Fungi > Ascomycota > Dothideomycetes > Pleosporales > Pleosporaceae > Drechslera > Drechslera avenae. Next base: position 209,899 of record JAXRVH010000048.1, read on the forward strand.
CGGCTGCTGCCAAACCGCTGAGCTCGATGAAGCGCGCTTCCGAGGACGATGCTGACTGCATCCACAATGGGTCGGCGGCCAAGACTCTTGGTCAGCGATGGGCTGCGTAGGTCGATGTACGGGTATGAGGGTTGAGAAGGGTTTGCATATGGGATTCTGACATTGCGGTGGAAGGTGTTTGCATGGATAAATAATGCGACTCAAGTGTATATAAAGAAATGGAATTGTGATACGGAGGAAATTTCTTTGCTGTAATGTCCTCAGTGTTGTATGACGAAACGCTTTCTTTTCTCGACCACTGTGAATCGAGTTTTGCAGCCTTGATGTTGCTGCACAAGATACGACACTCAATCCTGCTGTTGCAAACCAAGACAAAACGAAAGACGGGTAGTCCGGTCCCTTGTCCCAGCATACGTCAACGGCCGCTTCCCCCACCACGCGTACCCCGCACACCTCCCACTCCCACGTCACCATTCCTCATAGCCACCTTCTCCTATCCTCCAGTTCACCTCTCCTCCACACTGCATCTATGCGTCTTCATTGGTCGACAATATTTAATGTGTAATACAAAAAATTGTTCAATCTCTCCCCGAGCATCGACACGATGGCCGAGTGGTCTAAGGCGGTAGATTTAAGCTTTGCTTGAATCTCTACTACAGAAATGTGCGTGGGTACGTATTTCTCCGCCTATTCTTGGATCCACACGGAAGGCTAATCGAGGTATTAGGTTCGAAACCCACTCGTGTCAATATGTTTTTTTGTTCTTTTTTGGGTCTGTTTTTGCGTTTGTGGGGGGCGGGGCGGGGGACAAGTGGCTAAAGGGATGTACACAGGACAGGGGTGGAATGTATTTCGTGAAGAACGATTGACAAAGAGTTATAGATGCTAGGAGACGGAATAACTTTCGCACGATGATTCAGTTAATATTCACAACGAAATCCTGCTTTCATAATATCAACACCCTTGTTATTACCTACAAACACTACTTTATTTACATGTTCATCCCCTATACTCACCCGTTCCGCTTGTACCCACTCCTGCTCCTCAGTGCCTCCCCGTACTTGACCAGTACAAACGGAATGGAAGCACCTAGGATGCTCAAACACCCTAGCAACGTACACGCCCATTGCGTGCCCAGCTGCTGGAACATTTGAACCGCAAACAGAGGAAAAAAGGCACCGAGCACGTAACGCAGAATGGCATTCGACGCCATGGCACTCGCACTGTACAGCGGGCCATAGGTATCGGTAATGTACATCATGCAGGCCATGAAGACGAGCATGTTGCCCAGGCCGAACAAGGCCTCTGCAATCGTCGGTACAATCCAGTGTACGCGGTATGCGGCCGACCAGCCAAAGAGGAAGAGGCCAACGGTAAGGATAGGGCCGCCTGCAATGGCGAGAGGGAGCCGCTTCTCAGGCTTCAACCTGGATGTGGCGAACGGAGGGGGTGGCTGCTTTTCCAGAACTGCTTTGCGGACCCGGGGGATGTAGTACAGCTTTGTAAAAGAGACGATGCATGTGGAGGCGATGATGATGCCGACGCCTAGGCCTAGGAAGGTGAGGCCGGTTGATATGCTGTCGAAGCCGTATTGCTTTTCAAACACAAAGGGGAAGGCGGCGAAGAAGGCGTACAGGACGCCAAAGTTGAAGGCGCTGTACGTGTTGAAGGTTGCGACAATCGGCTCGGTGAGGAGCATGTGCATGGGTCGGGTGAGGGTTTTGGTGGCGTAGGTGCTGATAACATTGGGCCATGACATGCCTTCTGTCGGCGTGCGCGGAAGAGGGAGGTTCCGCTTCTTTGCGCGCTGACGTAGGAGAACGGGTTTGAATGATTCTACGAAGAAGGGGGCGGGCGCGATGACGAGGACGACGGTGAAGAAGAGGATCAGCCAGGCTGTCCAGCGCCATCCGCGTGATTGAGTTACCACAGCGCCTAGGATGGGTCCTAGAGCTGGGCCGAAGAAGGGCGTTGCCACGTAGAGTGACATTGGCCCGGATCGCTTCTCTGGCGGCCAGATGTCGCTCAGAGTTCCCGAGCCCATGCTTAAACTCGGGGATGCGAAGAAGCCGGCAAGGAACCGGAGTACGATTAGTGCGGCCATGCTTTGGGCGAAGCCGGTGCCTAGAATGAAGATTGAGAAAATGGGCAGGCTGATGAAGATGACGGGTCTTCTGCCGAACGTCTCGCTGAGCGGAGCGGCAAAGGGACAGCCGAAAGCAAGACCGAGGACATAGATTGAGTATGCGAGTGTCGCTATGAGGCGAGTGGAGTGGAGCTCTGCAGCTGCTTCTTCGATGGCTGGTGTGAAAACAGACGAGGCAAAGGTTCCTACGAGCGCGATGCCACTGATTGTGTATGTCTGAAACCATTTCCGTGCTGGACTCCAGTTGTGGGGATTAAGAGGGTCATCGGGGCCATCCCAGTCGAGAGATGCAGGACGCTCTTGTGGCGAAGAGGGGACTGGTGGGGTTGGCGATGTATCTTGGAGTGGGGGTTGCTGGCCTTTTTCTGAATCCGAGTCTGAGTTGTGTTCCGATGGTTGGCGACTCTTTTCGGAAGGACTTTCGACGTCTGCATGACTGGGTGGTCTTGTCGACGTTGGAGTCGTTTCTGACCACGAGATGGGTCGTGTGGTGGGTGTATTAGCCATGCTGCAGGCACCTGTTCCCCAAAATGAAGAGAAGAGAGTAAACAGGACGGACAGAGATTTTCAAGGAGAAACATTCACGTCAAGCTAGTGCGGCATTCGAGCACTACACCAACAACGATACAACCGCCGGGCGAAATGATCTCCAGCTAAGTTTCGGCAGGGGACTGCTGATCTGCCATCAGGACCCCGCATATCAATCAGATTGGACACTACAGTTGGGGTTCTTGACGATCCTAGGTCATATCCTGCTAAACATTGCTATCGTTGAGCCCGGTCGGGGCTTGAGAGGCTGATTAACTTGTGGATCGGGTGAGCTAAGGATCGAAATCGTCCCGATCGCGTCCTTATTTAGCGGGTCTAATGACGACAAAGTCTTTTTTCTTTTCAAGTTTGCGGCACTTTGGAAGCTTGAAGAAGCTTGAAAGTTGGTGGGCTTAGGTGTGCTTTTGCGGGATATTGGAGCGCAGGAACGGGTTCGTCATAGCTCACCCCTGAGGCGCTTTATTTTCATCTTATATAGCACCCCGCTTACCTTCCATTCTGGAAATCTGGTTGTTCATGACTCGGGCATCTTCCCATGTCGTGCATAGAAAACCTGGAACTATCGTGTCACTGTGTAGCAACCGCTGTGACTTCGTCCTCAGAGCGACCGAGCGGTGTTGTTGAATACAGCGGGATACAAACGTTCCGCTGCTTGAACCGGTTGCGCATGCACGAAGCCATTAGAAAAGGTCGTGCAAACGACGTAGGGAGGACGCACATGCGATCGGAGGTGTGTTGAACTCCCGACCAGATTAGCAAAAGATCGGGTCGCCCAACGGCCCCACTTTTCCTGCACCGCTAACTGTAGGTCCAACGCCATCGACGTCGCGGTGGCACCAACACAACCTCCGTCTCGGAGCGAAGATTTTGATCGACCAAGTATTTACTCATGTGGTCATCAACTTGGTTGACCGGTCTATAATCGACGTGACTTGCGGTAATGCAAGAATTTTAGTATCGCCATCGCGTGTATCTTGAGCTTCCTTCTCTGAGGTGTAGATATAGATATACAGGCAGTGCACTTGTTGCCTGGCTCTTTTGTTCATAGGTCACGATATGATCAAAAAGTACGCTAGTAACGAGTGACCACGAATACTTTCCGTGTTTCTTCCTTTGCGCATGGGGTGATGACCACTACTTTAGTGTCTTTGATTTCGTCAAGAGCGGATGGAAGTGATGGCTTTGTGGTAATATATCAGGATGCGAAGAGATATTCGCAGTTCGTATGCTAAAGAAAAGCAACAAGGTTCGAAACATGTATGCAGCAAGCCATATCTGGCAGCACTCGCGCTGTCGCGTATGCATTCCAACTCGAGATCTTGAACTTACTTTGTGCGAGTATTCCCATATACGTATGGTCCGCACCTTAAAGTATTCCGTACAATGTAGTACATCGGTAAGCAACTCGCTGCCTGTTTGCCTGTATAACCTGTGCTATATCTCGCAAATGTTAAAGTTGATGAAGACGTACGCATCTGCACACAGGCGGGGGAAAGTATGGTAGCTCCTACTATCTTATCAAAGTAATAGTTGGCATATTAATATCACCAATTAATTCCAATGTAGCAACTGCATCACGTATCGCGCGTGAAAGTTCTTACCACTGGGAGATCCTCGTGTATATTTGACACGATAACGACTAACTTTGCAAACGCACGTATTCGTCAGTCCCTATAATTTATCTGCTCTTCGCTTTAAAACGCAACCATATAGCTGTCCGTAGGATGCCATATTCTTGAGAACCTCACCGTTAGGTCCACTTACCCCCACACACCCGAGCTTGTATTAAGCACCTTCTCTTGCAGATCGCGTCAGCAAATTCCTTACATATTACGAGCGGATCCCAGCGATAACGCTTTCTTTGTGGTGGTTTAGCTCTCAAATCACAAAGTGGTAACATTCATTCTCTTATGGTTATGTAATTAGCCAAGACTCTTCATGTCTAGCTCTCTTCGAAGGTTAGACAGCACAAGGAAGGGTATATTCATACAAAGAGATACCATCATAGCAGCTCTATTGTGGTTATCATAAAAAGCTCTTCAAATAATCAGTATTTCTGTCAAAAGTAGTCCTAGGTAATGTGTCTCACATATGCAACCACGCGGCAGTCCGTCACCACTATAAGCCTATGGCGGTGCCCGCCGAAATGCCCCCTAGGAGGCTACAAAGAGGGCATTAAGCCACTATCAGTTAAACGATTTTACATATTCAACTTAGGCACGTTGTTGTAGCGAGGAGGTCTTCATATCTTCCTTGGCTTACGAATAACTAATCTCATAAGTACCTGTGTAGGATGCGACTTCTTTGTTCCTCGCAACTGTTGAAATCACAAGACTATGTATCCACCAAGCAACCAGAAGGATGATCTTCTTGTTGGCGACGCGCTGGTTGCGAGAGCTCTGGCAGCATGATTGACACTGATGCTGGGACTTGTTGGCCGCCTGAATTCTGCTGCGGCAAGCAGCCAGCGAGGCTAGCTTCAAATAGAACACCGACCAAACAAGGCCGAACAGCGTCGGTGCGTACATGAGGGGGTGATAGGGGAAAACATCGGGAATCTTGAAACTACACCTTCACGCGAAAAAGACTGTTGAATTGAGAGAACAGGTTAAAGCCATGGGCACTTGATAAGGCACTTCCCCAAAAAAGTAGCGATAGAGTAACCTTGCCGCAGATGTTTGTCACTTTTCTCAACCTGACAAAGTTTTAAAGTACAAAAATTTACAAAGTGTGGCTTCACTGCGCGTAGATGTAGTGATACATACAAATAATACAGCGCTTTAGCAATAATAAGATACCTATAGATAACGTGTTTTACAAGCGAGCCGTCCTTACAAGCGAGCCGTCCACCCCACCAACTTTCGCATCTCTAAAGCTTACACGTACTATGCCTCAACCA